>CM063507.1:46618329-46645829 GCA_032207245.1 Pardosa pseudoannulata | reverse complement strand
TTTGGATAAAGGCTTTGAAAAGGCAAGATTGGACTCTTAAGTTCTTCTACCAGAATTTGAGGCAAATATTTTCAGATTGGTAATAAAACGTTAATATTACTGTAACGTAATAGATTATATAAAGTTATTGTGCTCTATTATTACTAAGGTGTTGCTTTTTTTCATATTTCTAAAGTATTTTCTATGCTTTTGTGAGAAGTACTGTACCTATAAATAATCTTTTATCCTTAAAATGATCAGGTTTTGCACGTTTTAGATTCTTATTTATGTAATAGTTTATTGTGCCTGTTAACATAACCAAAGTAGTTATATCTTGATTACAATACTTAACCCTTTCCGGTAAAATGACGAGTCTAGCTCGTCATTAGTTTTTCATTCCTTACCGCACAATGACGAGCTACACTCGTCATGCGATTAAAGTTACTGTTAAATATGATAATTAATTTAGTTTAAAATTTCTAGTGTACTGAATTTGGCAACACTTTTATCACTTGTGAAAATCACAAGTCACTATTGCATATTGTTTACTTGGTACAAGTCATTGCCAAATTAATGAGTCAGAATAAAAGAAAACCTACTAAGAAATGCCGTGTGTGTTACAAGAATCAAATTAAAAGTGAGACTACTTGGCGGTATAAACAATTAAGAATTCCTTTGCACTTTGTTTTGAAAAGTACCACTAGCTTGAAGACTATTATCTGTATACCTTATTAATGTTTTGCTTTGATATTTTCTTAATTTTACTGTTTCTGATATTATTTAACACTATGTAAAAAGTGAATTTTATTTAAGAATATGTAAGAATTGTAAAATGAAACAAGTTTTTTAAATAAAAATTAAATGGTTATTTCATGCACAGTTTTTCATTATTACCGGAAGGGGTTAATAATACTGTGTAAATTGTTTAATAAATATATATATATATATATATATATATATATATATATACACTTTTGTAAGTACTTTGAATTACTTGGCCAGTTTCTAATGTTTTCTTCCCCTTCCCTTAAATAAAATTTAGCTTTGTTGTATACGGGATCCATATCGAAACTGATAAGATAGAATAAAAACAAACAATGTTTTGCCAACATAAAGTTGAGTTGTAGTCAGCACTCGTATTTGTTTACAAACATGCACTTTCTCCATTATTAAAAAATCTGAAGTTTGCTAATTGTTAATCACTGACAGCTAATATATCATTGCTTCACTGACATTTCTATTAAGAACTACTTAAGAATTGGGTTCTCCTGGGCAAATCTGGCGAAACTATTGGCAATATTTACTGTAATACAAAGGTAATCTTTCGGAACTTATTATTTATTGCTTTTTTGGGGACTTTAATCAATGCACAGTGCGCCATCGCAATAGAATTATATACTCTTACTTAATTAAAGAAAACTACTTAAAAACCGGACTTTATATTTATGTAATTGATCCCTTACAGTTTATAAAAGCAACAGCCCTGAATTATTAAAAATTTGATATAGTAAACCATTACTGCTTGTTATCTATTTTTTTTAAGTATTGCACGCTTTTAATGTAAGAAAAGAGTTACACAAGGGAGTTGGATGCAAGTATCATAAAAATTATAATATACATACAGATTGTTTAGACACGTGAGATCAGAAGAAATGTTAGGTACCATACTTAAACCATTATAGCCAAGTTGGCGGGGGAACAAAATTCTTTAATCAAGCCTTTCTATGAAATCAAGTTAAAATAATACCGTGGTAACAGCGAACCAAAATTTCCCCCAATATATATATTTATATATATATATATATATATATATATATATATATATATATATATATATTATATATATATATATATATATATATATATATATATGTCATATGCGCTTTATAAAAAATATTTACTATATTCTGCGCACGATATAGTGAGGTAGTCTACTTTTATTTACTACATTACAGTCAATGATATTGAATGATGGTTAGGAGATTCTAGACTACTAAGATTAAGTACTACAGCATTGTAATTTGAATCCACGAGCGCTTGGAACAGCATTGCAGCGTCCTAACCATTCGACGAATTCATTAGCAAGTGTATCAATTCGTTAAAACTAAAGTGATCGTCCACAATCTGTAACATATGGTTTAGTATTTTTACTAGTATGTGTATTAAGTGTAGTTGTTTATCTATAGATATGTACTAAAGAGAGCCACTTTTCTACCCATATAGCAGCTTTATGGTTGGTGTGGTTTAACAAAATTGAAAGATAGTATTAGAAAATGAGATTTTTAAAAATTAAATTTTTTTTATAGTTATCTCAGAAGTACTTACCAATATATAATATCTCCAGAGAATCTAGAATTTTAATAATGTAATAATTAAACATTACCATAAGCTTGTGAAAAATTGAAGGTTAAACATTACCACATACTTACTAATTTTACATTATATTATCACGGTATGTTGTGAATTAGTAGAGCATATTCATCCACCGAAGCAATAAATGCCTACCAAAAAATTACTCATTTTATATATGTGTGTGTAAATATATATATAGATATATATATATATATATATATATATATATATATATATATATACACTGTCTAAAAATAAGTATTTGAATACCTATGCAAATGACGATATATGTGGTTCTGAGGTACATCAAGACCTCCATAGGTATACGTCGTGTAGGAAACAGCATCGGCATTAGTCACATGCAAGATGCCGCGCCGTTCGCAGCTCTCTGATTTAGAGAAAGGTATAATTATCGGATATCACAAATATGGCCTATCATTAAAGGACACATCTAAGCGATCTGAAATACTTAAACCGACAGTGGACTATGTGATTAAGAAGTGGAAGGTGAGCGGTGATTGTCGAATTGTGCCTCGAGTCGTCAGACCAACGAAAACTGGGAGATAAAGACCTACGGGTGCTGTCCAGAGAAATTCGGAAGAACCGCACCAACCGATGGCCCTCAACAGGTACCCGGGAGTATTGTTTCCATGAATACCATCCGTAAGGAAGCACATCTGCTGGTTTTTATGGTCGTGCTGCTACATAAGCCTTTGATCCCAAAGTCCGACCACTCTGCTCAGTTAATGTGGTCCAAAGCCCATTGAAAATGGACCGTAGATCAGTTGAAACTGGTTTTTTGGAGCGAAGAATGTTCCTCCTTTACCTTTCGGATGGCAGGGGTCTGGCGTTTGCCTATAGAAACGTTTCCTACCAAAATGCATTGTGCCAACAGTCATGTTCGACGGGAGTGAATTATTCCTCTTGTTTTTCCTGGTATGGACTGGGGCCCTTGTCCCAATCATGATAAACTCAACGCCGATGTACTACTACTCACTATTTTGGATGACAATGTGCTTCCTACGTTGGGGTAGTTTAACGGTTTAGACCCCTGTTACTTTCAAAAAGACAATGCCAGTGGTCATGTTTTTAATTAACCAGGTCTTGGTATGGTGCAAATGGACTATCCTTCCAAAAAACCTGATATATCAGAATCTGGGACGAGTTGGATCGCCGATTAAGGGATGCGCAATCACTATTAAGAATGGTGTAAATGGTTTCTTTGTTAAATATAATACATGTAAAATACAAAGAATTAAATGATATTGTATTTAAAGATGTTATAATAGAATTTATGTTATTACTATTGATTTTATAAATAAAATTAATTTTCTTTATCACAGTATGTATATAATTATATTAAGTATTATAATTATTACATAGTGAGAAATAAATAGAGTTATGTATATTTAGAAATATATGATTTATAATAATTACATCGGTATCAACCTTGTTAGTTTGTTATAGCCAAACATGATTAGAAGTATATATTAAGAAAGTTAGATTAAATCTGTTTGTTTACGATTAATATTAGAATTTTCCTATAAATCCAATTTGACTTGATACATTACATAACTTGTCCAGGTTTTGTCCATTTTACCAGTGGCCTGTTAGAAATTTTATATTATAGGTTGCTCAATGACATTGAATAACCTACACGTTCGAAGACTAATTCTCATGTATACCTGTGAAAAATAGATTTGGGGGTTATGAATTGATTGTAAATTAATTGCGAGAGATGGCAATTAACTTACAAATTGTTGTGTGTAAATAAAGACAGACACAAAAGAATACATATTTTTCCTACAAAAAACAAAAAAAAATAAAAAGCAATCAAGATGACTATACAGAAAATTGGGTTCATGCTAAATTTCTTCAAAATTGTTTTTAAATCTTCGGCTCATTTCGGAGTTAAGAATCCTTCACACGTTTAAAGTTCAAAGACGTTTTCTGACAGCAATGTAGGCACTGTCTATCGAACAGAACTTCCATTCTAATGAATGAGAGTTTTGAGGTTTGATGCAAGCAATCGGTTTCAGTTCGTCGAGCATAGATGTTACATTTCATATTTTAGATAAAGTTGTAGTGATAATTTTGTAAGATAACAAAATTAAATTGCTTTATCTTTTAATTCTTTCATGAATGATGCGACACAGTTATATTCTAGGATTCTCAACGTTCAGTTAAGTAGTATATGTTCTCAGCAAAGTTATAAAGATCCTAAAACAAGAGACTACATTTATTCATTTTTTATAACAGAATTGAGGCTTGCATGTAATTTTAATTAAGTGGTAATGTTTGTCCGTAGTTATAGTAAAAAGAGTGTCCACTTTCCAAGGAACGTTGAGCTTCGTTACAGGAATGTTTTGTCCTTTGTCAAAAACAGAAAAAATAGACGCAGGGAACTGTTTCGCCGCTACGTCCGAGCTGTAAAATCAATGACAGGAAGTCGATGGCTGAAATAGGACTAAGAGAGGATACAAAGTAATTTTGTGGAGGAATTTTCTAGAGAAAGGGATAGACAGTCACTTTACCTCGGAATATAGTAAAAGAAAAAACCCAATAAAGTGTAGCGTTAGAGTAGTATTTAACTGTAGTGGGGAAAAATGTGTGCTATTACATATCCCTGCTCTTCAGTTCCTGTCACTATGACCCGAAATAAAACTTAAGTCCTTAACAAAACATAGTACAGGAATATTTTCCTGAGACTTCTTGAAATCGTTAGTAAATGTAAATATGTACTCTTAGAAAGATTTGTTTACTTGCATTTTAAAAAATATTTCTTAATTTATACATAATGTATCAATCGGGTCAATATAACCCAACGTAAAAAAAAATCATTTATATTTTTTCATACAAGTTAATTTTTGTTTTAAACATTACTATTGCTTAAACTGTTTCTTAAATGACGCCTGTCATTTACTGCAAGAAGGGTTAGTTTTCTGAATCTGTTCATAATAGGTTCATAGGGTGAAAATATTCCATCAGCAGAATTTGGTTCGCCGGAGGAATAAAATGCGTTACATAAAATTAAATAAGTTCCAAAAATGCCTATTACTGAAAAAGAAATTTAAAGACAAAACGAATAGAGAACGAAGGTATTGCAATACACACAGAAAAAAATTAAAGAGAAATATAAATCCAAAATTAGAAAGAAACAGGAAAGCACAAAGCTGCCTGTTTGTTCTCTTTAAGGGTGGAATAAAGACATCAGCTATTCTAAGAGGTACTTTAGCACTTTGAGCAGAAGAGAGGATTCTAGGATTATAAAGATAAATGAAATGTAGCACAGGATTATCAGTTTTGCAAAACTCTCTGGAAAAACCCCAGAAGTTGTTTTAATTTCTGTAAGGAATAACCTTAACACTTTACCGACCGGTCGTCGATTAATCTACGTTTTGTTGTTCTCAGCGCATACCGACCGGCCGTCGATTAATAGACTTTTGATCTTTCTGTTAGATTTGGTTAGGTTAGATTGACAAGTAGCAAGCATTTCGTATTCTTTATTCAGATAATCGATGCTTTTTTTCTAATCTTTAGCCCTTAGAAATGAATGGAAAGGATAATCTCGGCGAGTTTTATCTCGACGACCTGTCAGATTGTCTTGACTACCTTTCAGCAAGTAGTACTGATGATGAAAATGATAGCAGTAGTATAGTCATTAGAAAGCGACGTCCTGTACCGCTAATATACAGTGATTCAGAAGACGAGGACATGAATAATAATGTAGAAGACAACAATGATACATGGTCAACTAAGAGTTATAATTTTGGAACCTTTCGAAGGCAGCTCTTTCGTAAAAATTATGTAAGTTCCTCCGAAAGGGTAATGGATATTGTGAATTTATTCATTGGAAGTGACCTGATTGAGCACTTCGTGAGGGATTGTAATAGATATCATTATCAAATTGTGGAAAAATATAGAATTACATCAAAAACGAAAAAATGGAAAGACGTCACGGTGACTGAAATGAAGAAAGTTTTTCTGATCATTCTCATGGGACAAGTAAAGAAGGACGTTCTCTACTATTATTGGTCTACAGACCCATCTATAGAAAATCCGTTCTTCTCGAAGGTTATGAGCAGGAACAGATTTTTACAAATAATGCAAAGCTGGCATTTTTGTAATAATAACGATATTTCTCCCAATTCGCATAGGCTGGTGAAGGTCCAGTCAGCCATTGATTATTTCAAGGAAAAATTTAACAACGTATATAAACCAGATCAATAATTGTCTCTAGATGAATGTTTAATTTCGTGGAGAGGTAGACTGTCAATCAAAACATATAATACGGCAAAAATTACCGAAACTGAGCCGGTGTCTTGGATGATCTGCGGCTGAGAGGGCGGGGAAAGGGCGTAGTATGTTCGAACCGCTACCTGTCGGTAAAGTGTTAATATTCTAATAAACTTGAGTTTTCCCATTCTGGGTGAATGCCGCCGATCCAACAGACAGGAGACTTATGTGATTACCGGTCCAATAAAAGCCTTATATAATAATAGATTTTACTTTACATGCAAGCAGTTTGAACGCTGTAAGGAATTTGCACACACGACCTATGTTTCGCAGATGTGTGCCCTTCACGATATCTACAAAATCGCCTCCATTATTCCCTTCCCGACGTTCCTTGGGGAAATAGGAGCCTAACGGCTAAGGGGGCTGATAAGGTTTTTCGGATGTGTCGCTTTGTTTTTTAGGGTATCTGAAAGGAGAATTTTTCCATTTTCAGAAGGGATCAAGTTTCCAGAAGCTGACCCCACGAAGGATGGAGAATATCTGCGGGCAGTGCTAATCTACAGTGAGTTCGAGGAGTCGAGATAGAACCTGCGACCTGAAGATACCTCTCTGTTTTGTAACGTGAGATTTTTAGTCTGGATATGAAACGTTCAGCCATCAGATCTGGTTAAGATAGGCTCTGACACTCAGAACTGTGTTATTGTTTTAATTTTCGTTAATTTTTTTTAAATAAAAGTTATTTGTTGTTCTTAAAGTTTCGGAGATAATTTAATGCATCCTCAGCGAGGGCCTGCGAACAGAACGCATACCTGCCCCCGTAAAGTAGGTGGGAAGGTCACACGCTAGCATAGCGCCCCAAGTAAGTGGGTGGGTGGGTGCTTTATAAAAGTTAAAGTAAATAAGACAAGAACCTCTGGGAGAGTTGGATAGCCCAATTAAAGGTTGCTCTAACCCCGTCCAAAATCGGTGAAGAACTTGTATGTCTTCTCCAAGCCGAGTGGAAGTCAATACCAGTAGTTTTAATACAAAGACTTGTGGAAAGTATGTCCCGGGGGGTTCACGCTGTAATTGCCTCTCGTGAAGCTCTACCAACTATTGATGTTTGAATAAAGTTATTCTTTTTTATCGCAGGTGTCCAAATACTTATTGATAGACAGTGTATGATAATATATTTAGTAATCGATTGAAGTGATCATTATTATAAAGAGTTTATCTAAAGCAGATCGCTTAATTTCAAACTTTGAAATATTCCCATAGGTTTTTGGCAAACCAATCTAATCCACTCTTAACGGTCAGATTGCTAAATAAAGACTTTACGCCAAAAGAAATTATTGTATACCAACCTGTGCTGATAGAACTAACGAAATGTTTTAACGAAATCAAATAAACTAAAGTAACAATAAAATTGTTTTACACATAAGAAGAGAGGAAGTATAATTCAGGTGCTTCACGAGATTGTAAGAAGCATTATTGCAATTGTAAACAATGGAACTAAGATTAACGTCTTCAGGAAAAGCATAAAAACGGGCACAGTAATAGACAAAAGTAATCAAATACCAATCATTGTGTGAGATAATAAATGAAAGTTTGATGGCAGAGTTATTTAAACTTAAGTTCATTAAAGCTGCAGTCCCTACGAATTCAACCTCAGTAAGGAGTGTTACCAATAATTTTTTGGGGTTTTTGAGATTAAAGGATGTGTCGATTCATCAGGCGTGGTGCATCCAGTAGGGTGCCTGCCCCAGCTATAACTCGCGATTTCAATTTTTGATTTTTATATCAATAAAAATGTTTTCTTCGTGGTTTTTTGTACGAATGTTCCTGGCCGCAAAAAAAAAAAAAATGTGTTTTATTTCTATCCCTAAACTTTTCTACTCTCTAGTTTTGTGTCAGGAACTCAAAACCCACCTCCCTATCCCCTCTTACCTCTTTTTAGTTGTTTTATTTTCCGCTCGTTGTCATTTTTGTGCTTACTGTTAGAAATCTCTGGATTAGAGGGCACGGTCCAAGAAATCCAGTTGACCTACCATCTTGAAGGTCCTGAAGCGTTACTGGCTTTACTAGTAATGGTAATAGCTAAATTTAAGTCAAAACGTAAATTAGTGACATGCATTCCAGAAAAAAACTATTGAGATTACGTTGCGAAATTAACAATCAGTTTAAAATGAGATTCTAATCGAATGTTTAATTAGCAAGTAAAAAGCTCAAATTTGAAAGACCGTTCAATCATAAAAATTAACTTACGGAGAAAAAAAGTATAAAATCAAAAGAAAATTATAAAATTTCATATAAATCTAATTTTCATTTACAGGAACTCAAAAAGGGAACAATAAGATTCCTATTGAAGACAGGTAAAGGACTACTCTCAAACCTGTTTTTGTGCGGTCTTTATTTTCTTTTTGTGCATTTTTTTTTTTTTTTTTTTGCGGTAAATAAAAATTTTAATCAAATTGAATATAATTGACGAAGTTATCGAAGTTATCAATAATGACATCGACGGAGATGGGTTTAATAGTTTTAATGAAAATGATCTTGTCGAAATGATTCAGGATGACACCGTAAGGGAAGATGAAATTATAAATTACGTAACAGATGTTACTGATGGACAAGAAGAACCCGATCATATGACAGCAGATAAAATCTATGCAGGACTCCAAGTCTGTCATAAATTAGAATGTCATTTTCTTGCAATTGATGCCAATTTGAAAGAACTTCAAAAATTCCAAAAGGAGCTTCAGTCGTGAATATCTGGCTACCGGGACAATTACAAGCGTCTAGTGAAACAACAGTCGTCGCAAAAACTAATCACTCACTATATGGTACCTGAAAAAAAATCAACTCTAAACGAGTGCGAGATAGTATCTTCAAGTCACGAAAGCGATTTTGAACCAGTTTAACACAGGAAAGTTCGCGTATTGTCAGACTGCGAAGGATAATGTTTATACTTTTTGAAAAGTTTTGTACGTGTAAAATAATCACATATGTAAATAAAATATTTAAAAATGTTCGCAAGTGTATTTTTTAAAGCAGATTCCAAAACGTTTGGCGAAATTCCAGGTATGTACTAGTTATTTCGTAAGGTTTTGAGTTATTTTAAACGCGAGACTTGTTTTATGCGGTCCCTATTCATCACAAATAAAAAATTTTTAATTGTGTTCCGTAAACTATATTTTATAGCTATTCGTGAAGTTTTGTGCAATTTTTTTATGCGGTCCCTATCCACCGCACAAAAACAGGTTTGAGTATATAATTAGGTTCGTTTTATGGAGTTTATTGCACTGAAGCCTCTTGGGACATATTGCGCCAAACAAAGAGTTAACATTTAAACCAATACTATAAACAAGTTAAAACAGCAGGAATAAAAGCAAACATAAAAACATGCAAAAACAATGTATAAATAAAATTCGAGATGACGACTTTAAATATAAGCATAAAAACCAATATCTTTTAAAAAAAAATAATAAGATTCGAATGAGGTGGATTATGAAGCAATGAATTTAGAGATATGGAATGAGAGTTAAAATGGTAAGTACTACGGCAGTAAAAACTTGGACATTCTACAAGAATGTGTTTGACAGTCATGTGTATATTGCATTGTTTGCAAATAGGTGCAGATTCCCCAAGCAATAGGTGACAGTGGTTGAAGCGAGTATGCCCGATACGAAGACGGAGACTATAATTAGGAGTATCGAATGATTACGACGATTCGAAAACTTGTTGATAAAGGACTTACTCTTCGAAGGAACAGGGAGGACACTGAAAAAAAAATCCTTTTTACTGAAATCAAAATTATGTACGATTTCAAGAAACTATTCTTCCACTAATTTTCTTAAGAACTAGAAATAGTTTATCAATTTTTGTTTGTCGTTTTATTTCTTTAACTTTCTATCTTAATTTTGCTTTGCAATTTTCCACCTTTGGAGTCAGTTAGGCTGGTTACGCACACGGCAAATTATTCCGAGCGGAAAATTTACCAATAGTAGTCCGTTGAAATAAACTAGAGCTTGCACATTAGACAGTAAAAAAATGATGAGTTAATTTACCGTCGACGGTAGATCTGCAACAGTCTGGTGCCACTGGAGCTCAGCGGAAATTTATCAGTCGTCTCGAATTAGAGGTCTATGCGACCTAGTGAACGTTTGCACACACAGATGTTTTTTTTCTACCATTTACATTGAACTTTCGTTGTGAATTTGAATAGTCCCGTGAACACTAGCGTTATTGATAATGAAATTAATACAAGAGAGTACTGTTTTAGGGGATAAACCCTGGAAACTTAAGTACAAAAACGCTACTCGTAAAGCTTGGCATGAAGTTTGGCTTTGATTTCGAAGCGATTCCGATCAATTGGAAGAAAAAGAGAGAAATGAATTTGGTAACCATATTTTCTCACATACCTATACACCCAGTGGCAGAATGATTTTTAACCCCTGCCCTGTTTTCCTCGTACTCCGTATGGGAACAGCTTTCGGGCATTTACTGATTTGCCCGTACGGCGTACGGGCAATCTGATTTCTATTTCGCTTGCACTGTTTCGGCCGTATTTTTTCTAATTTTAGTAATAAATTATTCGTATAATGGTAATCCAGTAAATGATAGTTTGCAGTTTATTGTATTTTATACTCTAATTCAAAAGCGCGGGTTTTTTCGCATGTTTTGTATCAGAAGACGAATTTTTATCTTCCAGTGTATAGCTTTCTGGTTATATTTTACTAACCGCCTGATAATTTTATAGATGTAAGAGTTGAATAATATATTTTTACTTTTAAATAATGGATAATTCAGAGCCTATGGAGCTAATTTCTTGCGATTTGAACTGTGAATCAGAAAATTAATTATCTGTAAATGATAGTAGCGAAAGTTTACTAGATGACCCGGGTAGTAGCGACTGTGATAGTAGTAAGATGGAATCAATCAAGCAAGACAATTTTTTGAAATTAATTGTGATAATCCTTCGGATCCGTCTCCTAGAGTTGCTTTCACTGGAATTCCAAAAATTAACTTGGATATCGATGAGACTAAAGGTAAACTTCAGTTCTATGATGCTTTCATAGAAAGAAAAAAAGTTGTAATAAATGCTTTAAAATATTAGAAATGTTAATTTTAATGACATATCTTTACTTAAAAATGTAAAATGAACAAAAAAATGCAATAAAAAAGTGACAATTTTTTGACCGAATTCTGGAAAAAAATTAAACTGTCAAAGGGTTAACAGTCTGTAATGGAAGTTAGGTCTCTAAAAATATTCTGCAGAATAGTGAGAGACTATAAAATTTTTCTTATTTCCGCTTATTAATTAAACGTACCGCTTTTCATAACTGTTTCCTATAGATGGGTTCTATATTAAGCATTGTAAATATTTTTAGAATTTAAATATAAACAGTATAAATACGAATTGTAAATTTTTAGCGAAAGAAAAGTAGATATGAATAACTTTCGATTTGTTGAGTATTTGACATATCAATATTTTTCTCACACTCGCACATACCGGAATTTCGACGTCCAGGCCAAATATAGGGGTTTCCCGCCCCTGTAGAGTGGGTCCTGCTCTGTAGTAGCACAAGTTTTACACTACGGCGACTGAAATTTTCCCGCCCTGTGTGTAAACGTTGATTTCGTAGATCGACGACGGTAAATTATCCGCTCGGTAAAAAATCCACTGTGTGTGCAACCAGCCTGACGTGTCCGACCTTAATACGTGTGTTTATTTGTATGTGAAATTGCCTAAGTGCCTGATATTATGTGATCTGTTTTTTGCTTCGCTTAGTCTTAATTTTCAGCCACCTAGTTCTCCGCAATGATATTGCAACTCCCTTGTAGCTGCAAATCAGATCTGACTTTAGTCTCTCCTTTTAGGCCTTGCTTATATCGGCATTTATTACTTAATTCTGACAAAGATTTACTTTCTTGTATAATTATGTATAGACCTATCTTAAAAATATTTTTTATGGCGATAATCTGGGCTAATTGTTGGGATATCGTCATCCCCAGAACTTGTCAAACGATAAGATATTGCTGGCTTTTGAGTTGTTTAGAAGTCAGGAGCTAATTGGTGGTATACCGTCATCCCCAGAACTTGTCAAACGATGAAATATTGCTTGCTTCTGAGTTGTTTAGGAGTTGGGAGCTAATTGGTGGGATATCGTCATCCACAGAACTTGTCAAACGATCAGATATTGCTTGCTTCTGAGTTGTTTAGGAGTTAGGAGCTAATTGGTAAGATCTCGTCATCCACAGAACTTGTCAAACGATCAGATATTGCTGGCTTCAGAGTTGTTTAGAAGTCAGGAGCTAATTGGTGGGATCTAGTCATCCCCAGAACTTGTCAAACTATGAGATATTACTTGCATCCTAGTTGCTAAGGTGAATATTTATCGTCAGATGGTGTCATCTTTGTGCTGCACAACTCTACCCATTATATGGTCTTAGCCATATAAATGGCTCTCATTCTCATGTTTATCTTCTTCTGCATTTTAATTCGAATGTTGAAAATGTTTATTTTATAAGTGTCTTGTCTGTTACAAGTTCCAATAGTTTCAGCAGATGTTTGAAGTAAAAGAAAAAAATTCAATTTGCTCTTCCAAGAAACAACCCCTGTAAAAGAGGAAAAAAATGATGTTACAACAAATTCCTTAAACTAACTTCAAATAGAAATTAATAAAACTTTAGTGTAATACTAAGGAATAAAGCACTGAATAATAGATTGATCTATCCCCCTAGATGAAATATATATAATATAGCAAGGGTGGCCAACCTGCGGCTTGTTAGCCACATGCGGCTCTTTGAAGGATTATTTGTGGCTCTCGATAAATGTACCCGAGTTCCCTTTTCATTTTTGCGTCATTATACTTTAAAAGTTTATTGCAACTGATGGAGCTCCAGCAATGCTGGGTAAAAAAAATCGGTCTTGTTGGGCTTTTAACACATTGTTGACCGGCAATTTTACTGAAAATTTACCTCATGTCACCAGTTATTAGCACAATTTGATTCATAATTACTCGGACAATCAGATAAAGCATCCGCGTATAATTCATTGAAAGATTCTTCATTACTGTAATACTAGACTCAAGACTCGAGTTGGTGTTACATGGGCCCCTGGTTTTTTTTTTCGGCGGCCGAAGACTGACACCCCGAGAGGGGGTGAGCAAGTTCTACAGGAGGGGGGGGGCGAGAGATGCGATCCCGCCCGCGCCAGCTGCGGAGAAGGACACTTCACCGTGGAGGCGAAAACTTGACCGAGGGGGGGGGGATTCCCCCCGGCCCGCACGAAGAGGAGTGAAAAGGAGATGCCCGGTCGGAACGACGGGGAACAGATATTCTTGTGAAAGGAATTGAGACCGAGGGAGGTGTTTTCCCGCTCGGCACAGTTTATTTTGTCCTCGGTCTTATTTGAGCCCTGTTTGGGTATGATTTGCGGTGTATATATATTTTAACAAGTCTTAATAATAAATGTTTAACCCAGAGTTTTGTCGCTGCTGTGATTAATTGTCGGCCACGTAGGCTTTAATCGGACCCAAGATACCTGCTCCAGTAAAAATAGGCGGGCAGGTATAGAACGAGGCGTGCAGACTTCAGAAAGTGCAGCCGGGGACGTGCGAGACGTTGACAATTACGTTCCGTCTTTTAATTTTTTTAATTATTAAATATTTTTTTTTACAACAAAGATTTGACGGGTCCTATAAGCGAGAGAAACAGCTTGTGTTATACTGACCAACACTTTCACTATATGATAGCCAACAGAGAAAAGCAACAGCGATGCGAAAAAAACGCATCACGAGTTTACTCGTGGCTGGTCAGCAATGTTCGGCCATAAAAACACGAGTTAACTCGTGACCTGTCAACAATCTGTTAAGAGATGATTCTCAAATTCCATAAATCATACCGATTCACTGCATAATTCACCGATAATATCTCGTTACAAAATATTTAAAATATCCTGATGTTATGAAAACTAACACATTGTATATTACATACGCACCAAAGCAAAAAATCATCGACAATTCAAAAATTTCATCGAAAAATTAATAGGACGAAGAACTTCCAAATAACATTCAATAAATATAATTTCTGTAAAATCAAATTTTAATACCTTTTTTGCATACCTTTTAAATACGTATTTAATTGCGGCTCGCGAAAAATTTCAAATTTTGGAAAAATGGCTCGGACTATCAAGGAGCTTAGCCACCCCTGTAATATAGAGTAAGTTCAAGTGTATCCCAATTCCGTTTAGATGTCGATCAAGTTTTGCAGACTGGACCATCTTGATGACAACAGGATGGTGAATGTCTGTTTTTCCATTCTTCGGAGATTTAAGGGAGATATTACAAATTTGAGCGGTCCAATTTCTTCAACCTTTACAGTAAATTTTTAGCGACGCTCGCCGAAATGTCAGGCGCAAATTAGTTTGCAGTGTTTTGCTCTTTTATAAAATTTGCAACTATTCGTTTAAGAAGTAATTAGAATAAAATGACGAACTGTAAATTATATACAGATAATTTACCCATCGTACAACTTTTTCACATAGAAGAAAAATATATTTAACACAAATCTTATGCAGCCTCCACACTGTACCCAATTGTTCATCACTTTCTGATGGTGACATTGAACGATGGTTTACGAGTTGACCACTTAGTTTGTCCACAACATGAGCCTAAAGAGTGTGCCCCCCCACCCCCCCCCCCCCCACCACACACACATGTGTGTGTGTGTGTGTGTGTCCGACCCCCACCCAACCCCCCCCCCCAATTCCCCCCCCCCCCCCCCCACCCCCCCCCCAACCAACCTCCCCACCCGGGGGACCCCCCCCCCATCCCCCCCCCCCCCCCCCCCCCCCCCCTCCCCCCCCCCCCCCCCCCCCCCCGGTGCATTCGTCCATAAGGCATACTGCACACTTTAGTTGCGCATTTGGCTGCCTTTGATCTTTGTTTAAAGGCCCCTCCCCTATATGGTCCACTTCAAGCCATTACCATCATCTGTAGAGGGTATGGCTTATCGTGGTCGATGGTGGCAGACGATAAAATAGCCTTGGCAGACGATAGCTTCGGAGGCGGCTTTGTTACCAAATACACGGATCCCATTCCTTGTAATTCGCTAAACTTTTAATCATAATTTAATATTTTTGACACTAAGCAAGTGTGTTTAAGTTAAGTGGGTTAAGTTGGTTTCCATTAAATTTCAATGTGATAAAGGTTAACATAAATCACGGGAATTATATTATTATAATATTGGTTACTTGATATCGTTTTATTTTTCATGTGTAAAGCCCATGTGAAAGCAGTTTTGTTAATAATTTGGTAATAGTTTTTTTTTATGTCCGTGGTCTCTTTTTTTTTTCTTCAACATGTGAATAATTGTAAAGTTTACGAAATGAAGAAGGAGTATAAAAGGGGGCACTTTATGTTCAGTTTTTGCCTGTTATTGTCTGGTGATGCCTGTTGCTCGTCGTGTTTTTGCTTCGTTGTTAGTTTTTTTATCGGAAAGTTACGTAAATTAGTCACCTTCCAGGATGTTTAATCTACAACTTAGTTTTGTATTATCGGCCAACTGTTTTGGATCTCCTGTTTAACTGTTTTCTATTTACGTTGTTTTTAAGAAAGAAAAAATTTACTTTAATGTTTATATTTTTGGTTAACTTCTTTAAAGAAACTCAGTCTTCAGTTATGCCATGCTGCTGAGTTAAACATCAGTGGAAACTTGATTGCTACTCACCAAACAGTGGATTTATCCATAACGTATACTGCGCACTTTAGTTGCGCATCTGGCTGAATTTGATCTTTGTTTAAAGGCCCCTCCACAATAAGGTCCATTGCAAGCCATCACCATAGTCTGGAGGGGGTATGGCTTATCGTGGTCGATGGTGGCAGACGATGGCTTCGGAGGCGGCTTTTCTCCGAAGATCAAAGGCAGCCAGATGCGCAAATAAAGTGCGCAGTAGACACTATGGACGAATCCATGCCCTCGGCTCATTTAGTGACCCAGCGTGTACATGCAGTCCGTGAATCATCGTCCATTGTCACCATCAAGAAGTGGGGAACAATTGGCTATAGTGCGGAGGCTACATAAAAACCGCTTCCGAAGCCACCTTTGCCAAGGCCATTTTATCGTCTGCCATCGTTGACCTCGATAAGCCATACCCCCTCTAGACGTTGGTAATGCCTGCAGTGGGCCATAGTGTGGAGGGGCCTTTAAGAGTACTCAAGGTTCTAGATTTGTCTGTTCGAAGGGTAAAAAACAAAATATATCGCCTCCGGAATAAAACGATTTTTACTGTTCATACGAAACTATTTTCAAAAGGTCGATTTTAAAACATTTAAACTTAACAGATTTTTAAATTGCCCTCTATTAAACTACCTTCCCAATTCTTCTATTTGGTAAATCTTGAATCAAATGAAAGTCCAGAATTTCTCGAAATGTTTAATTTATACACGTATAAAATTTCTAGAATTTGTTAAGATAAACCAAATTCAAAATTATGCTTAAAATTAATAATTCATGGTTTTTTGTACCGATATCAATTTTTTTTTTTTACTAAGAGTATAATTCTATCATAAATAATGTAATTATATGAAAATTTACAAAATTTCTTTTAATTTGGTACACTGTAAATTGATACAATTAACTAGCATGCATAATACGAGAGGTGAGCAAAGAACGGCGAACATTCCGTTATCAAAATCGCGTTTGACACCTGAACATTCAACTGAATATATAATACTCCTTTTAGAAGCTGTGTCCTGCGAAACTGAAAAATACTAGGGAACATCTAAACAGGAAATCGAGAAGCCATGTCCATGCAACGACGATTATTATATGGTGATTTTTAGTGCAAACAAGAATATACATAAAATTATTCATCAGGGAAACAACCAAAAACCGTTACTTTTGGAGGAATGAAAACCGGAACTGTAACGATATTTTTTTAATTTGAACCGGAACTAATAAAATTACAGTTGGAAGTATTGGTTACATTTATTAAACAATAGCTGCAGGGACGGACTAAGGCCTAGGCAAAACCTAGGCACGTGCCTAGCGCCCATAATTTTTTGGTCCCGAAAATTAGGTTTTTAATTTTATTTTTATTTAACAGAAAAACGTGATATTCATAATTATTGCTGAAATGTATCCAAATATGCCGAATCGTTGATTGATAAAGTCGACAAGTGTGGACGAGCGTTCCCGTTCTTCTAGCATCCACTACCGGAGTGTCGATGTGTGTAAACACGCTCGAGCCTCGCATTTATCAAGCCTTTACTACGCACGTCAGCCAGTGTTTAAGAAGTCAAACGTAGCTATTAAAAATCAGTGTCTCCTGAACGTATTGCATCTCATGTGAAATTCCAGAACATGAAATAAGATTCAGTAGCAGAGAACATTTTAAAGTGAATATTTTTTGTGTTGCTGCTGTTGTTGCTGTTGTTGTATGAGATTCTTTACATTAAAAATATCTGAGGGATGTAAGACTTAATAAATTCAAAACAATTTAGGATAGTGATGTTAGTGACTCTTCAATAGAGGAATGAAAATGTTATGAACAATATTTAAACTTAGCAGAAAAGAAAAATGAAATATTACAAGACTTTTATAAGTAAAGAAAATATTATTTCGCCTGCATCCATGAGGTCATTTATTCAGGAAAATAATACTATTGTAATATTCTCTAATTGAAACATAATTCTGAGAATTTATTTAACCCTTCTAATAAGCAATGCAAGCGGTGAAAGATCATTCTCAGTAATAGCCAGAACAAAAAAAAAAAATTTAAGATCCACATTAGGCCAACAAAAATTAAACAGTGTATCATTACTTTATGTAGAAAAAGAACGCTATTATTTATGACAAACTAATTCACGAAATTGCAGAATTAAAAGTGAGAAAAAAGACAGTATAACTAACAATTTGGTTATACTTGTCTAAAAATTGTTTTAATAAATTATGTTTCTGTGTGTTTGTTTTAATAAATTGTTTTTGTGTGTTTCTTTTAATAAATTATGTTTTTGTTTGTTTGTTAAAACAAACGAAAACATAATTTATTAAAACAAACAAATTATGTTTGCTTGTTTTAATAAATTATGTTTTTGCTTGTTTGCTTGTTTTTATTAAATTACGTTTTGGCTCCTTTGCTTGTTTTTATTAAATTATATTTTTGCTTGTTTGTTTAAATAAATTATGTTTATTTAATTTTTGTACATGTACATTATTTTTTCCTTTTTTTCTTAAAATCTGATAATTAAATAGAACTATACACTATATGCTTTAAAACCAAACTACCAAACGCAAAGTATGTGTCATGACTGAAAAATAAGCCCGGAATTACAATGCTGCCTAAGGTCCGCTTTAGCCTTAGTCCGACACTGACTAACTGACGTACCTGGCGTCTCCCAGGTGAATATTAGGTTAGCAATTTTAACTGCAAACTTTAACGAAGGTCTAATAAAACGTTTTGCATAGATAAGATATATTTTTTTTAACTCAAAACTTGAGAATAAAAATAGTTTACGTTTGTCGGTACGGAAGGTAATTAAAACAACTGGCTTTCCGAAGCAAAAGGGGTTTTAATGTTTGGTAGGGTACTAAGTTATTTTTTTTCCACAAGAAATTATCAAATAAGAAATTTTGGTGGTATTCAATGTTTAAAGGAAAAACGGATAAATATTTGTATTATCATAAATTGTTAGGAAAATGTTTGAAACTTGTAAAAACCGTTTATTACATACGCATGTTCGAGAAACAAATTCTTGCTATCGGTACAAAAAATCATGAATTATTAATTTTAAGCATAATTTTAAATTTGTCTTAACTCAAGAAATAATTGAAATTTTATACGTATATAAATTACACATTTTGAGAAATTCTGGGCTTTCATACGACTCAAGATTGTACGAAATAGGAAAATTGTGAAAGTGTACAGATCAATTTTAAAATCTGCTACTTAAAAATGTTTTAAAATAGACCTTTCGAAATAGTTTCGTAAAAACAATAAAAATCGTTATCCCTCCTCTAAAGTCTCCCAATACTGTGAATGCAGTTTAGAATCACGTTGAATTCATTTAGTCAAACCGTGTGGTTATGTATGAAAAACAAACACAGAAACGAACAAACTTCATTTTCAAAGATACATAACTTAAACGCTAGATATTTATTAGTCCGTGAAATAGACTCCTAGACTTTTATGAAAAGAATTTGTTGTTAATACCGGCGATAAATTTTTCATTTCAACTAAAAATAATCGATGATTCAATTTAAAATTATCACTTATGTACCTAATCTATTATTTAACACTAAACATACCAACACTTAAAAATACCTATTTCTACCATAGCCGGTCAAATGACCGGACTTTACTTTTTTCTGATTATAAATGTATTAAATATGAAAAATGGAAAGAAATAGACGAATAAACTTTATTATAACTAAACAAAACTGTAAATTCTTAATTTTTATGTATTGCAAACACAAAGAATAAGAATTTTTATTTCATTTCCCATCGCATTTTATACATAAACCTTATGGGTCATTTGACTCGTTATATGGTATGTTTAGTGTTAATATAGTATAAAAGAAAATTATTTACGTAATATCGAAGTTCAGCGATAAAACTTATAAAAATAATGCAGACGATATTTAAACAATTTAAAATAAGAAATGATTAAATGAGATGGTTAAAGGAATGACGTCATAATGCTAGAAAAAAAGGTATTTGCTTCCCTGTATAAGAATAGCCTAAGTTATCTGTCCATCAGTCCTTGAATTTATGAAGCGGTTAGATCTGAAATGGATTGAGGCATCCATATTGGATTCTTGATGAGTTAGGGGTAGTAAAATTCAAAGCCAGTAAAGTTTATCTTCTCCTTAACTATAGATCCGACTCTAAAATAATTTGATTTAAATATGCTTCATATCACAGCGGAAATCTACTTATGATAAATTGTTAAATTGATAAATTTAATCGCCTGCTCTTAACCAGGGAAAATAAGGTTTGAAATAATAATGGCATTACACGCTCGAAAAGGGGGGAAGGGAAGGATTTCGAACGTTTTAAAGACGACATTATTTTTCGCTAATTACTTCTCGAACGAATAGTTGAGAATTTTAAAAAAAACAGTATGCAAACTAATTTGCGCCTGTCATTTCGGCAAGCGTTGCTAAAAAAATTTACTTAAGAAAATCGAGAAGCAACGTACATTCAACGACGAATGATTATATGGTTGACGTTAAATTAGAAAATAAGTTGGTTACAGTATCAAAATGATTGAAAATATATCGAACCGATATAAACAGATATTTTTTTTGGTTCAGTTCCAGTTCTCGTTCCGACCAAAATAACTATTTTTTCCGGTTTTCGGTTCAGTTTCGGTTCGAAGCCATGATTGTAAAAATCATATTTAACACATTCGTTAAAACATATACATTATTAATTTCAAAATCTTATGGTTGTTTTATATACTGAGTAATTATTCACAAATCGAAGCGAAAAGCTCACACTTTTCATATTTTTCGGGGGGGAAAAATCTGTTATATATATATATATATATATATATATATATATATATATTATATATATATATATATATATATATATATTATATATATATATACATATATATATATATATATATACATATATATATATATTTATATATATATATATATATATATATATATATATATATATATATATATATATATATATATAACATTTTGTTTTCTTTAATAATCTTTAAGAATAAACCAGTTAAGTCAACAAATTATTAGTTTTTTTATAACTCTCGACAATATATTGGTCTTTATATATACTGGTTTATTAGTCCCACTTTTTATATACTGGTATATTTCTGGGCAGTTTTTTCCAAACCATACCAAACCTTCCCTAAACGAAAGAATTCCAAAACGATTTTTCGCAGCCCAGCCACCCCTACCCTCAGTTTTTCGATTATTTCTTCAAATACCCCCGTTCACATGGTCAAGTCAAAAGTTTAATACATATTTAAAAAAAACAAAATGAACTTCAAACTATCACAAAATAGTTCTTTTCCGTTAAAAAATGCCAGTTTTGTTCTGATAGAGTGCTTTTATACTCAGGAGCACCCTGCTCTTTTTGTTCTGATGGAGTGCCCTTTTATCCAGGAGCAGCCTGCCCTATTTTTGGTCTGAGGGAAACGCTATTAAATATACTGTTCTAAAGGAAACCTTGACCTAAAAGAAAAGCTTGGCCTTAATAACCCACTTTTGTGAAAAAAAAAATATTCGTATTAAAATCTATGTTCATTATTCAAAATAAAAAAAACTTAACATGGGGATAATTGTAGTAACATTTGATGCAATTCGTTTGAACCCGAGTATCTGACCAAAGATGGTGACCACGGCTTCACTAAAGAACAGGGTACCCCTACGTACTTGGCGATAATAGTTCAAGTATGGTCGCCTAACATTTTCTCCTGATCTCGCCGTGTCCAAACAATCTATATATGTTATTAAATACACGGTTCCTATTTCTTATAATTATACTTTTAATCATAATTTAATCTTGGTTACTTGATTGCGTTTTTTTTATGCTCCGTGGTTTTTTTCTTCAGTATGTAAATAATTTTCAAGTTTGCGAAATCAGGAAGTATAAAAGGGGGCACTTTACGTGCACCTTTTGCCTGTTTTTACTTTTGTTATTGCCTGGTGATGCCTATTACTCGTCGGGTTTTTGCTCCAATAGTTTTTTTCCCATCAGGTAAATTACATAATGCCACACTTGCCAGAATGTTGAATTTGAAGCTTTAGTATTATCTGCGAACTGTTTTGAAAGTTTTAACTGTTTTATTTCCGTTGTTTTTGAGAAAGGTTAGGTTTGGTTTGGTTTGGAGCGCTACGGTCTACTGTTTTGCTCACGAGGGCTAATGAGACCGGGACCTACTGCTTAAAGCCGATTCCGAACAGCTACGAAAATCCATGCCTTAGTGGGATTCGAACCCAGGAACTCCAGTACCGACGGTCAGCGCTCTAACCAATCGGCCAGCGTTCGGCGTTTTTGAGAAAGGAAAAAATAAACTTTGATGTTTTCGAAATTGCTGATCGTTCCTTTCAAACAGTACAAGGTGTTTTTCCGTAAATACAATAAGACATAACAGATAAAAGTGCCCTAATCTGAAAACAAGCTAAAACCAGCAAAGGTAAAACCGTACTAATTTAAAAAATTTAGAGAAATGTCTACTGTATATATACTCAAATACACAGGATAGGTACTTAAAAGGTAAAATGATGAAACATTAGAAGGTAAAAGCTAAAAGCATAAATCACAATAAATTTTAATTAAAAGATGCAAAATGTACTAATACAATTCATAAAAAAACAAGTTAATTTGACCAAAAAATACCAGTAAAACGAAGAAAAGAGAAAAGACAGATGCGGGGATTCATCCAGTAAATCCCTTAAGTTAGGATGCCGTGAGCCAAAAAATAAGGCAAAAACAGGCTGTAAGTGGCTACAAGAGGTATACTGTTCTAAAGGAAACCTTAATCTAAAAGGAAAGTTTAGCCTTAAAAACCCACTTTTATGGAAAAAATATGCGTTAAAATCTACGTTTAGCAACCAAAATAAAAATAACATGTAGATGATTGTAATAACGTTTGATACAATTCGTATGAACCCGAGTACGATAAACTGACCAAAGATTGTGACCACGGCTTCACTAAAGAACAGGGTACCCCCGCGCATTTGGCGATAAAGCTCTGAGCATGGTCGCCGTGTCCAAACAATCTATATCTATATTATAATTAATATGATATTTGCATCCAGCTCTCCTTGAGCAACTCTTTCTTAAATATTAAAAGCGAGCAATGCTTTAAAAAAAATTAGATATAACAAACCATTAATGGTTCACTGTGGCTGATTTTTAATAATTTGGAGCTGTGGCGTTTGTAAACTGTTAAGGGATTAATTGCCCGTAAATATAAATGTCCGGTTTCTCAGTGGTTTTGTTTAAGTAAGAGTATAAGAGAGTGGGGCACCTTGAGACATAGCCCACCTTGGGACACCTTTATTTTCAGAGTTTAATTTGCAACCAGGAATTAGTTCTCATGTGTATTGATAGATGGCCTTCCTCATCACTTGTCAAAGAATTTTGATGAAAATAGTGCTTATAGGTAAGGAACAATTTCATTTTCTTTGTTTTGAATAACCCAAAATTATATCGCATGTTCATTTTAAAAAGTAATTTTTTTTTTAATTAACAATACTTTTTTTTTAAAAAAAAGTGTATTTTATGAAAGAAAATTCATTTATTATTTCTATGCTAATAAATAAATTGTATTGTTAAGCCTAACTGTATAGTAGTTACCAAAAGATACTATGTAAAATGGGGCAGGTTGGGACACACATAGATGGGGCACCTTGGGACATTTTAAAAAGTGTAAACAAATATCAATTCAAGCCAAATAATTAATAATTCGGTGCCTAATTTTTAATTTATTTAACATGTCAAAATATTAATTTATTATTCTTTTTAAGAAAAAAATGGTGAGAACAAGAAAAACAGAAAGTATTCTGCTGTAAATGCTAATATGCTTGAATCAGCTGCAAATATAAGATTTGTTAAAAATGTATTAACTTGAACAATTTTCAGCTATTTCTCTTTTATAACAGTTAATAAAAATAATTTGAACAGTATTTTGTATTTGTTGTTTAGTGTCCCAACCTACCCCATACAGTGGGGCAGGTTGGGACATTGGAAAGGTATATTATTTCTTTTATTACTCTTTAACTAAATGAGATATTAAGTAGGTTTAATGTTTATAAGAAGCAGATATGATGACAATATATGCATGCATACTTATTTTTTTCAATTAGCTTTAAAAAAAATTCATAAAAATGTTTAACTGAAAAGTGTCCCAAGGTGCCCCGGTCTCCCCTATACGTTCTAAAGAAAACCTTGACCTAAAAGAAAAGTTTAGAAGCCTTAAAAACCCACTTTTGTAGGAAAAAAATGTTTGTGTTAAACTCTACGTTTAGTATCCAAAATAAAAAAATTAACATGCGGATGATTGTAATAATGTTTGATGCAATTCGTATGAACCCGAATACGATAAACTGACCAAAGATGGTAACCACGGCTTCACTAAAGAACAGGGTACCCCCGCGCACTTGGCGATAATAGTTAAAGTATGGTCGCCTAACATTTTCTCCTGATCTCGCCGGGTCTAAACAATCTGTATCTATATTATAATTTATATGGTATTTGCATCCAACTCTCCTTGTGTAACTCTTTTCTTCTATAATAAAAGTGCGCAATGATTAAAAAATTAGGTATAACAAACCATTAATAGTTCACTATGGCTGATTTTTAATAATTTGGAGCTGTGGCGTTTGTAAAATGTTAAGGGATTAATTGCCCGTAAATATAAATGTCCGGTTTCTCAATGGTTTTGTTTAAGTAAGAGTATATAATTAGATTACGAGGGCGCACTGTGCATTCATTAAAGTCCCCATAAAAAGCAATAAATACAATGTTTGGATGATTACCTTTGTGTTTTAGTAAATATTGCCAATATTTTCGCCAAATTTGCCAAGGGAAACCTAATTTTTAGGTAGTCCCGAAAGTTTTTTTTATTATAAACTAAAGCATAAAAAGTTATAGTATGTAAAATATTTTATGATAAATATAACAAGCAACTTACTTCGTTTCCATTTGTAACAATAACAGTTACATTCTAGGTAATTTTTTTCTACTGTGCTTTAACTGAAGCTCAAATTACAGGGATATGACTGTTTACCTGTAAAAATTTAAACTCTTTAAAAAAAATCCGACTTTAATAACTTTGCATCAAATATACTTTGCTTTAATACAGTGTATTGTCCATCTGATTTGTTTATTTTCAATTATTTTCAATATGTACTTCTGAATATTTTCAAAAATAAAATTATAAATTGGTAAAGTTTGGTCATAAATGGAAGAAGCCATTTTTATTTATGTGCAATGGTAAATATTAACCCCTTCCCTGTTTTGCCCGTACGCCGTACGGGCACAACTTTCGGGCCTTTACTGATTTGCCCGTACGGCGTACGGGCAATCTGATTTCTATTTCGCTTGCACTGTTTCGGCCTTATTTTCCCAATTTCAGTAACAAGTTATTCGTATATATGTCCAGTAAATGATAGTTTGCAGTTTATTGTATTTTCTACTCTGGTTCAAAAACGCTGGTTTTTTCGCATGTTTTGTATCAGAAGACGAATTGTTATCTTTCAATGTATAGCTTTCTGGTTATATTTTACTAACCGCCTGATAATTTTATTGATGTAAGAGTTGAATAATATATTTTTACTTTTAAATAATGGATAATTCAGAGCGTATGGAGCTAATTTTTGTGATTAGAACTGTGACTCAGAATCAGAAACTGAATTATCAGTAAATGACAGTAACGAAAGTTTGCTAGATGACCTGGATAGTAGGTACTCTGATAGTATTACAGATGGAATCAGTCAAGCAAGACAATTTTTTTAAATTAATTGTGATTATTAGGTACTTAACAGTTCTGGAATATTAAAAATTTTACTAATGCCGTCATATGATGGGCTATATGCTAGTTTAAAATATTTACACAGTAATAAATTGTTAGAGGTAAATTTAAATTTATGCTTTTAAAAATTTATGAGTAGCTTTTTTTAGCTTTAACTTATTTTTTAAAACAGTGTTTCTTGCAGCAGCATTGCTCCTGACTCAAATATTTACATTTTTCTATCAGGAATTCTGGAGTTTATCTACTCAAATTTGACCTACATTAAATTTGGTTTTTCTGCACAGTACTGAAAACTTTTAACATACAGCATTACTGTGTGAAAAGAATAATATTCAGCATTATTTTAACCGCCAAAAAATTCGCCAAATTTGCCAAGGGGAACCCTATTCTTAAGTAGTACTGGTGACTACTCTTCCAATTAATAACACAGGACGGTTATCCACCAGTTTGTTTTGGAGAGCTGCGTTCTACGGTTTTGCTCCACGAGGGGTAATGAGACCGGGACCTACTGTTTAAAGCAGATTCCGAATATCCATGCCAGCAGTAGGATTGGAACCCACGAACTCCGGTACCGAAGGGCAGCTCTCTACTATTCGGCCGTCGTTCGGCAAGTTATCCACTAAAACACCAACGAAACAATATGCAGACAAAATTTCATGTTTGTCAGTTAACCATGCAGTAAGTGCGGCTTGTCATACAAATAAAAAGGAATTTGATGTGCCTGAAAAATACTATACAGTTCTTGCTGAACAGAATAATTTTGTACAAGAGGACAAAAGAAAGTTTTATTTTGAAATTTAAATTGTTATGTAACATTCAATGAGGCTTATATATGACTAGCCTATAACCCGTCATTTGACGGGATCAGTCAAATTTTTAATTTTCTAGAATTGTGAAGTACCCTATGAGGCAGGTAAAATAATGGTTTGTTTTGGGGTTGAAAATTATCTTGTAACGAAAAATAATCAATGATTAAATTTAAAATTGTCTCATATGTACCTAATCTATTATTTAAGCCAAATATAAAAGGATATTCTGCAGGAATAATTTTTTTAAGTGCAATTCTCTATGATAATATAAAAAAATAAATCTAAAAATGTAAAAAACGTGAACTAGTTCCTACGTTTAAAGAAAAAAGTTCTCCGAACGTAGACGGATACCTTAAATCAAATGGACAATTTGATGAGCGGTGCATTAAGATACAGTGTACAGGAATCACATAAGAGCGCTTTCCCACTTACTGACAAGACAGCGATAAATCTTAGACGACAGTCGTTCTCCGATATCGGGACACTTAAAATGCACTTAGTTGAGCTACTCGCTTTCCCACCAACCGATTCAATGACGATTTTGTCATTTTCGAACGTCCGATATCGTTTATCGGGTAGTTTTGTCGTTCCGCAAGCGCTATTCCTTTTGAATCGGTCCGACATT
>CM063507.1:46510829-46613329 GCA_032207245.1 Pardosa pseudoannulata | reverse complement strand
AATAACTAAATTTATGCTTAAATCTCCAACTCCCAGTAGAATTCCGCTACGAAATGTACCCGCACACAATGCGAGACAAAAAATATTTTTACTGTTCCTAAAAAAGAGACGCTGGGCGTTAATAAGGTCTCTCAGTGTTTAAATTTTTATTCAAAACATTAAGTTAGAGAAATTTCTAATTAGCTGACAAATATGGGAATGTATCCATACTCCATGGTGAACTTTATGCAAATCAAATATCACCTTCACTGCTACTTCAACTAAGCGAGAACACATGTGAAGCAGATTGACTATTAAGAACTCAATCCGCCGCGAGACGGCGCCACTTGAACTTACTTTGACTTTAATTTTTATTCTTTTTCAGAAGAGATGTGAGATTCGACTGAGCGCGCGAATGTGCGTAATTGTTACTCCGGATTGATACTAACTAATGTATCACGAAACCCTTAATATTGTGTTTAGCTTTAATGTTGTAGTATCGTGTTGTTCCGTAGTTAATAAATGTTTGTTTAGTGAAAATACAGACTTGATTTAAATAACAATCAGCAGATGGAGCCTAAAGAAGTCCTGAGACAAAGAATCAGGTATGTTGAATCTTCAGTCTAATTGAATATTTGAAGATATAGAAACTAAGATAAGTTGAATATTATCTAAGAAATTAAGAATAGTAAGTGTATTTTTATAACATGTACTCAAAAAATTTAATTGGTGGTGAGGTGAACCAGAGTGTGCACGTGCGATCGAGCTGAAGCCGGCCTTACTTGAAATAAAATGATGTTTTAATTTAATTGGAGTCAGTGTTATATAAACTACCTACACAACCATACTACATAAATATTCAGTACAACTTTTTCCGATTAATTCATGGAGATGAAGACCTAACTACCATTTCCGGCTCAAGAACTGAGGTGACGCCTGTACAATCCCCGCGATTGATGCCTCAACAGATTCCGGAGCCGTCCCTCGTAGATGTGGGGTTCCGTTTCAATTTCGTCCGAGTCAGTCATACGACTGGAGTCACCACCTCTCATATTTAAACGAAGTAATAGTTAACACTAGATTGCTCAAGGCAGTCATTTTGATTGTCGTTTAATTTCAATTAGAAAAACAATTATGAAATATAATGACACTATTTCTTAGAATTTGGTGACTTTCTATAACATAAATGGGTTTATGAATAATTGTAGTTACTTCCGCCCTCCTTTATTATATAATATTAAAAATTAATTCTAAACAAATTTCTTTACATATGTTATTTTTTCACAATGCAGTCATTTTGACTGTTTTGGGGCAATATAGGTATACAAGAAATCTCGGGCAATCTAGTGTTAAAGGCTGTGTCTTAATACTATCCTGAATGCAAAAGTATGAAATTTTAAATAATGAATAAAAGAATTAAAAAGTCAAGTTTTCAAAATAAAGTGTTAATCTTTATTTTGGCCAAGCACATAATCCGGATTAGAGCTATAGGTAGATTCGTGTTATGAGTATGTGTAGTCAACTATACGTGCTTTGCGCAATAACTTTTCCTATTTAATCCACAGCATATAAAAAATACATTCCAAAATTCCTTGTTGTACGCTAATTAGAATATATCATTTGTGTCACTTATGGGTTGTATTACGTCACGAGCTTTTCTCTCAAATCTGTTATATTACTCTTATCCTTACTGTCTAAAATAATCGAAAGTATAAACTTATATGTACAAGTGTATTAATCTATACGATATCATCTATTCCCTATATAATAATAGCCTAAGTTGTCTGTCCGTCAGTCCTCCAATTAATTTATGAAGCGGTTGGGCCTGGAATGGATAGAAGCATCCATATTGGATTCTTGATGAGTTACGGTTAGAAAAATTCAAAGTGAGGCAAGTTTATCATCTAAAATAAATTGGTATAAATATGCTTCATATCACAGCCAAAAATACTGTCGTCTTTAAAACTTTCGAAATCCCCCACTTTTCGAGCGTTTAATGCCATTATTTCTAACCGTATTTTCCCGGTGAAGAGCAGGAGATTAAATATATCGCATAATAAATAAGTAAAAATAACATTTTTTTCTAGCATTATGACTTTATTCCTCTAACCACCTCATTTAATCATTTCTCAATTTAACCCATCCACCGACCACCCTCCCCACCTTTTTCCCTTTCAAAACAGTCAACCTTTTCGTAAATTCCAGACTGAACTTACCGTACCATACTAAAGTTGCCGGTTTAAAAGTTGTCAGGCTACTTTTAAGTTATTTTCCCTGCAAGGTAAAGGAGTTCCGTTACGCAAAATTAGTTTCATTTATTATCGCTTTGCAATATTTTTTTTTCCTCAAAAGTGTGTTATACGAGTGCGAATGAGAAGGGGTCGACAGGTCCGTTTTCGAACAGGAATTCGCTGTCGAACCCCCGTCGACACGACCGTTCAGTGGGTTAAATTATTTGAATATCGTTCACATTTTTTTCATACGTTTTATCACTGAATATACATATTACTTTAATAATTTTCTTTTGTATTTGGCTTAAATAATTGATTAGGTACATATGTGATCATTTTAAATTTAACCATCGATTATTTTTCTTTTGTTACAAGATAATTCTCAGCCAAAAAGCAAACTTTTTTTTAACTTGGCTCATAGGAGCCTTTACAATTCTGGAAAATTAAATATTTTACTGATCTCGTCATATGACGGGCTATATGCTAGTACAATTTATAAAAACAAATATCCTTCGTGATAAGGCTTTAAGTGGTGTCATATGCAAACAGTGCTGTAAAGTGAAGCTTTATGTTAAAGCTTTATTCATTATAGTAGTCTATGTTTCGGTTCTAAGAGTAAATTTATCAGCAAACTCAGAAATATCATGATGTTTTAAACCAAATTGCAAATTTTTAAACAGGTATTCGAAAATATGGTAGGTTACTTCTAGAAATACCCTCTACATTGCAAAAAAATAAACCGCGTTTCGAAAAAAAAAAACGTATAAAATTTAAAAATACCTGTATTTTTAGCAGCGCCTAAAAAGGTATGCTGGACATCAGAGGCTACCCATGGAGAGTGCAAAAGGACATATACAACCCCCAAGATTTTTTCTGGAAACTGAAAAAAAGGAGGAAAAAGAAATTTTAAATCTTGTCTTCCTTTTTATTAAGTTTAGAAATACCATAATACTTAATCGTTTTCGTAATACTACAATAAGAGCATTATCTAGAATATTTCGGTTTAGTGAAAAAGATCTTCAAGGTTTAACTGCTATAAGGCAATTTGTCGCAACGTCATGAACTACTATAATAACTTTCCCATTCATTTTCATGTTTACAACAGCCAATAGACAAACAATAAACTGCCCTTCCGTTTGAAACTAAAGCCAGAATTGTCATAATTTGAGAATTTGGCCTACTGCGTGAAATCGCCTTATAGAGCAATTTGTCGCAACGTTACGAACTACTATAATACCTTTCCCATTCATTTTCATGTTTACAACAACCAATAGACAAACAATAAACTGCCCTTCCGTTTGAAACTAAAGCCAGAATTGTCATAATTTGAGAATTTGCCCTACTGCGTGAAATCGCCTTATAGAAGCTTTACAAGAGTGCAAAGTAGAAAATTTCCCGAATATCCATAACCTCTTAAAAATTTTAGTCACTTTGCCAGTTACAACAAGCACAGCTGAAAGATAGTTTTCGACTGAAATATGTAAAAAAAATTATTTGAGAAACAGTCCATCAGAAATGCTTTTAAATGGACTCTGCTTGCTGTATATCTAAGAAAATATTCCTGTAACTGAAGAAAAAGTTTTAAATATGTATTTTACAAAAACAAAAACTGAGAATAAATATAAATTTGTAAAAACTAATAGTTTCATTGCATTGTAATCTAATATTTTTAGACTTTTTTTTAATTGCAACTGCTATTTTCAATTATTAAATGGTATTTTATCAGTTTGCAATGATACAAGATTCTATCAATTCAAGTAAAAAATTTTGTTTTCACACTATTATTTTTCTGAAATGGCCATATTTTTCTAATTTTTATAACTTTGTGAAAATTATATCTGTTCATGAATAGTTTTACAACGGAGAAATTAGATTCATATAATGTATGCTTCAGTTTTTACATAATGATAATATTAAATTAAAGAAGTCTTTTTCGTGACAATTATAGGCGCCTATGAGAGAATTTAGGAGAATGGGGGTCTTAGGTAAAAACGTGTATGTCTTGTATTTGCATATGTGTTAAATTTAGTTTAAAGAACTGACTTTACAAAAGGGGGGAGCTCAAGCCCCTTCTGCACTTTCCATATGAGTGACCTTGTTGGCAATGACTATGCACCCCCAAAATTAATTTCAGGGTACGCAACTGCTGGGTATTAATGAGCTAACATCATGCATCACACCTCTTTCGTTACTTCTTAATAATTGCTAATCATCTCAGTAGATATTTGTATATTACATCTTACCATTTTTAAAGTACTGATCAGCTTAATTTTATAATTCACAAGTCATAAGTTTCAGACTGAAAACATCAGCTTATTGGGTCTTAACTTACCTAAAATTTTATTCACCCATTTTACTCATTCTCAGCATTAGGATTGAATCCTGAAACCTAGGTTTTCAATCCTCCCCCTTCGAGTTCCTTACCCTTCTTAACTTCTCTCACCCCAGCTAAATGTCATGCAATATTTTTCACCCGTAGCTATAAATCTCCAAGATTGTACTTGCTCGATGAGTTAATTAACTGGGAGGACTCTAAAGTATTTGGGAGTAACTATTGATAATAAAAAAACTCACCAGACAAAAACACAACTGAAACTAAAAATAAAATGATAGGAAAAGTAGATAACCTAAAAATGCTCAATAGTAAACACTTAAGTATTAAAAATAAAATTCTTTTATACAAAACCGTAATCTTACCTACAGCTTTATGCACAGCCCCGGTCAGGTCGTTTGCCGCGAAGTCTAATTTAGATTTAATAGAAAGAGTACAGAATAAATTTATGAGGCCTGTTAGGGGGTGCACATCGATATTTATCCAAAGAAGTAATAAGACGCGATTTTAATATGTTAACTTTTAAACAAGCCTGTGCTAAAGTATCAAAAAATTTCTAAAATAGTATTAATTTACCAAATGAAATAATTGCAGAACTTCCAGATTATGATTATAATAGACCAAGTAACTCCAAGAGGCCACGTTCCACCATGCTTTGCTGACAATAGTTTACCTTAATTACCCTAATAGCTCTTATTACTTCATCCCCTGTTTCTGTTGTAATATGCTGTGCTGTAGCGTAATGTTGCATTATAAAATAAAATTGCATATTTTTGTTATTATGGAGCAGGAAGTGTACCTAACAGTGTATTGATGTTTATTTGCCCGTAAGACTCCATCTAGTGTTTTTCACCGTGTCTACTATTTAGAACTTTCCTTTTCAGAATATTAATTCTCTTACTGTATCGTTTGCAGGTACCACACAAGTCGTTAGCTCCAACTTATTTCCCCTTACCTACCTTTTAATGGCCGGCATCTCCAAATTACTCTTTTTCTAAATTTAAATTTATTTATACTTTACAGTTTTACCTTGATTACTTTATATCATTAGGATAGGGGTTAAAGCCTAGCTAAGGAGCCCCATAACCGTCCGTTCATATCACAGGAGGCTCTCACCCCAGCAGCGTTCTCATTTCGAAGGGTAAAATCCTAAAGGCCCCTCCCCACTATGGTCCACTGCAAGCTATTACCACCGTCTGGAGGGTGTATGGCTTATCGAGGTCGACGATGGCTTGGTTTGGTTTAGTTTAGGAGTGCTACGGTCTACTTTTTGCAACACGAGGGCTAATGAGACCGGGACCTACTGCTTAAAGCCGATTCCGAACGGCTACGAACATCCATGCCATAGTGGGATTCGAACCCATGAACTCCGGCTCCGAAGGCCAGCACCCTAACCCTTCGGCCATCGTTCGAGGTCGACGATGGCAGACGATAAAATGGCCTTGGCGGACGATGGCTTCGGAAGCAGTTGTCTCAAGGCGCCTCCACACTATGGTCCACTGCAAGCCATCAACACCGTCTGGAGGGGCTTTGGCTTATCGTGGCCGATGGCGGCAGACGATAAAATAGCCTTGGCGGACGCTGGCTTCGGAGGCGGTTTTTCTCCAAAGATCAAAGGCAACCAGATGCGCAACTAAAGTGCGCAGTAGACCCTATGGACGAATCCACGCGCTCGGCTCATTTAGTGGCCCAGGGTGTGGATGCAACCCGTAAACCATCCTCCAAGGTCACCACCAGGAAGTGGTGAACAGTTGGCCATAGTATGAAAGCTACATAAGATTGCCATTGGCAGTCTACCATTCTCTGCCTGACTTTTAGAGCTGATAGTTTGTACTTTGTATTTTATAGTTTAAAAAAAATGTTTTGTACAGAATGGATTTTTAATGCATTTTTCGGCACACTAATGTTTATTTTTATATTGTTTCACTATTTTTAACTCATTAATTTGCTCACGAATCATGTACTCTCTTGAACTTTAATTTTTACTTTGTTTTATGTTATAAAATTTACTGACTGGCTATTCCATACCAACGAGTGTGACACATTGACTACTTTTTATTAGTTTTTCTATAAAAAATATATTTCTAATCTATATATTTTTTGTGAAGCAATTTATCAGCTAAGAAAGAATTTTGTAACAATTTCCATTATTTCTGTACGTGTTTAACTGTCCCACCTGTAAAAGCATATTTAAATTTTTTTTAAACATGTGAAGAATAAACGGAAATTTTTTTTATTTGTTGCAAAATTCTTTCTTAGGTGTTATAATTGCTTCACAAATATATATATTCAAAATATATTTTTAATAGAAAAAGTAATAAAAAGTAGTTCAATGTGCCACACCCGTTTCTATGGAATGGTCCTGAAACAAAATTGAAGCACATTACTCGTAATTGTTTCGGTTATTCCCCAGAAACTTTGATTTGAAAAATTTCATCAAAGATGTTTTACACGATAAATGGCAGATCTCCTGGGATAACATTCCTTCAAATAAACTTCGAGATATTAAAACAAAAATAACTAATTGGAACCAAATTTCTTCTAGGAGACTTGACGTAATACCCACTCGTCTACGAGTGGGTCATTGCAGGCTCACCCATGCCCATCTCTTGCTAGGTGAAGCTCCTCGGCAGTGTGCGTATTGCAAGACTCCTTAAATATCCTTGGCGGGACGATGGCTTCGGAAGCTGTGTTTGTTCTAAATCTTTGTATATAAAATTTTTTTGGTAATCAATCTCCTAATCTTAATTTAATCATCGGGGAAACTCCACATCCAAACTTGTTCCCCTTTCTGGTCAAACTGGTTTTTATACCGAAATATGATTTTTGTTTGCGTTTCAATTTTCTAATTTTCAATCTTCAATCTTTCAATTTTCGATTCACTCAACTTTCAATTCTTGTTAATCTGTATATAACTCAATTTGTTTTCGTGTTTTTTGTTGAATATTCTTTTTTTTTTAGTTACTTTAATCTGTTTTTGAATCTGTAAATATTTTTTTCCTAAATTTCGTCTTTTGTTTATTTCTTCATCTTGTTTGGCGCAGTTTGTCCCTAGAGGATTTCGCGCCATTAAACTTCAATCAACCAACCCCACAAAGTTTACATACGTAATAAAGAAATTTTCCGTTATATAGAGTTCAGATTACAATCAAAACAGGAGATGCACAGCTAAACGTCGTAAGTCATACAGCTAATAGTTTTTCCGTTTTGCGAGATAAGCAAGTATAGAAGCGAAGATTAAACTAGCCACAACAACTAGTTCAAGAACGCTTATACAGTGGTCTCCGTTTAAAGTGATCAGTTTTGGACACCGGGATTTTGATAACAATAAACTATATACAAAATTAAATAAATTTACCCCCCCCCCTGTTAGTTCACAGTACTACATTTCAAAATAAAATAAAAAAAATCACCTGATATTTACGTATTGTATGTTATCCTTTAAGGCACAACAATTGTTTGCATAATAAAAATAATCGATTAATTGTTGATTGTCTACAATTCTTCCTAAGAAGCTCATTGATAAATCGTTCGTCATCATAATGTTTTTTAACCCTCTAAGTGGTTTGCAAGTACAATTCCTCCAAAACGATGATGTCTTCAAAGCGGTTGTCACGTACAATTTTCGACCTCCAAAAACGTTCAAAAAATGGATGTAATGTACATTTCTGCCAGGGTTTTCACCCATGGAGTTTTGAGGTAGGAGGGTCACGTTGATTGTTTAGGAACTGCATCCCTCTCTGACTAACATTTATTAAGGGATGCACCCCTACTCCCTGAGGCACAAAGACGCTAATAGCTTTTCATGGCTTTGTAAATCTCTATTTCGAAGTATTTCGTTTGCGGTAACAGATGTATCTCTAATTGCACGTCTTAAATATCTTGGATGACTTTCGTAAAAAATATAAATAATTCTCTTAAAGAATATTTTTATTTGTACTTTTAGAATCTATTATTTCTTATGGAATGATCTTCGAGACTTGACGATCTTTATGTGTATTAAAAATTAACAATCTATAATATCTATTTATACATCTATTTATCACCAGAAGTAAAGGGACAATAACGAGGGTAGGTTTCCCATATTCCATTCTAGTCGTCAAAGGGTGAAGTAAAAAATCATAGAACACTTTGGAAACTGACACAATAAACATTTAGCGTATTTTTGGAGACTTTTTTACCTCGGTGTATTCCACTCGGATGGTTAAAGTCATCGGGGCAGTATCAACACTTTCAATGCAATTCAGAAGCTGAGAAATGTCCCACTGAACGGACGCGTCGACGGGGGTTCGACAACGAATTCCTGTTCGAAAACGGACCTGTCGACTCCTTGACGTTCGCACTCGTATAACTCGTATCGCACACTTTTGAGGAAAAAAAAAATATTGCAAAGCGATAATAAATGAAAGAAACTAATTTTGAGTAACGGAACTCTTACCTTGCAGGGAAAATAAATTAAAAGTAGCCTGACAACTTTTGAACCACCAACTCTAGTATGGTACGGTAAGTTCCGTCTGGAATTTACGAAAAAGGTGACTGTTTTGAAAGGGAAAAAGGAGGGGAGGGTGGCCGGTGGATGGGTTAACTGCGCTGCAGCATTGCTCTGACTCATATTTGGTAACCTGTCATACAATTTAAAATTTCAATATTTAGTTTTAATGTTAAATCATTTCGCTTTCTGGCTTCCATATCGGCAAACTGTATGTAAGCGAGCAAGGCATAAAATGTGAATACATTCCTTCTCAGTTCCGAATAGAATTTGTTGCCTTCTGCTTCTCTGACAACTATTGACCACCAAGGGAGTGCTTATTTCTGAAAAGTTCCAGGAACGTGTAATACCCCACTCTTTGTTTTTCTTTTTCCCTGGGTGGAGGAGGGAGAATTCTCGAAAATAAAAACAAGAACGAAGGCAAAGAAAAGAATGGGTTCTTTCTGAATACATTGTGAATATTCATTTGGCAGTTAAAATGAGGTTCGAAAACTGATAACATTAACCGATGTAACGATCACATAAAACGATAATTTTAACATACAAATGAATAGAGAAAATCGGGACTAAGTGATTTCGATAACAATAAGCGATTGATAACTTTAACCGCGATAACATTAGGCGGAGTCCACTGTATGATTTAAAACTAGAGAAATGCACGTAACTTTTATATCTATTAGCCAGCAAAAAAATTTTGGAAATAGATCAATTAATTTCAGTAACCCTCGTCTTCAACTAGATCAATGCTTCAACGTAGCGCATGCGCCATATCGATGGGGCATATAGTTTTTCTGGTGGGCATTTGGGAAGAGACAAAATGGCTTTGGGAAGAGACTGATGTTGAATACTCACGTTCAACTGGCTTTAGAAGAAAACCATTAACATTTCAATCCTCATAATGAAATGCGACTTAAGTGCTGCAAATAATTTGATACTTGAGAAACGAAATTCACTAGCAGGCCGTAAGTAGGACGTAGCAAAGTTGACATTTGACACGGGCGCATCAGTCTTACGGGCGCCGCACCGTGAGAAAAATAAGTTCCGAAAAAAGCCGATTCGCCTCTCGTAGAAGTAAAGAAAAGTTGAAATTTTTTTAATATAAAACCCAGTGTCTTTAAAAAATTACATTTTTATGAATTTCCATATTTTTAAAAATGCTCCTACAGACTAAACTTGTTATAGATTCTTACAAAATGTTTACCAAACACTCCTGATAAGCCTTAACGTAAATCCAGGCATTCGTTTTAAATTTTGAATTTATTAAAGGTATTAAACTAAATTTAAATTTAGAAATTTGGCCATTTTTTATGGAAATTCAACGTCCAAGTTAAAAATATTCCCCTAAAAAATTATTCAGTTTACCAGCAAAATACCCCAAAAGTGTTCAAAAATATTTTTAAGAATCAATAAGGTAAAAATAGAAGAAAAATTAACTCATTGTATGCGGACACGTACTAGTATGTTTTCTGACGATTGATACTTGAGTACGGGTCACTTACTAGTACGTGTTAGTGTAACATGGTTTGTTTAGGGGTACAAAAATAACGGTATATACAGGAAAACTAAGCCAAATGTTCTTGTCTACTACATAGATTCTGGAAAAATTAAGAAATAAAAACTAGTTTTTACATTAGTTTTACGATTGATCTTTTCATTTTTTATAATGTAAAAATGTTTATATATAGCATAATTCGAAAAAATTAAAACTATATACTACTATTTCTATTTGATTTTTCATATTTGCGATACTATTATAAATTTATCTACTAAAACATTTATTTTTTGTTTACAAAAAACTTGTGGTTATTTATATATTTCTATATATTTGTTTATATATTTCAATATAAAATATGAAAAGTTGGTTAAAAAAATGGATTAATTTTCAATCAATTGAGATTTAACTGAATAACTAAATTGACGCACAAAACGCCCGCTACCGGTACAATTTCTTTGCGAAATGTACCCGCACACAATGTGTTAATATAGTAGGAACATTTTAAGAAATAAAATGTTTTCGAGTTCATTCTGAATATATGATAGAAAAAATCCTGTTAATATATTTTCTCACTATATTTGGTGTTAGGGCGCAGACTAGTTTTTTGCCACGGGTGCTAAAGGTCTTAGTTAAAGCCCTGTTCACTAGATATCACTAATTGAGGGGATTTGCGACCGATATTGTTTGAAGTGTCTCAGGGTTACGCAGTCACGTTACTAAAAGACTTGTGATGTCACAATGTAAATTATAAATGACCTACTTTTATATCTGGTCTTTGGCAACGAGTTAGAAAAAAAATGGTTTGAGAAAAAATCTGGAAATAAAGGGTGAATTGTATGGCGTTCTTGCGCTTTGTGTGTTGTAATATAAATTGAGTTCACGACTGACAGTGCAGTACGGTCTACTTTTTTACTACATGAAGGCTAATGATACTAGGACCTACTGCTTACAACCCATTCTGAACGGCGACGAACATTAATGCCACCAGCGGGATTCGACCCCGAGAATTCCGATATTGCTCATCAGCTCTCTACCATTCGGCCATCGTTCGGCTTGGGTTTCAGACGAAAGCCAACTAAATTTGGGACTAATATAAAATCTTTTTAATCGCAAGACTCTCGCAATTTTTTAACTATATGCTACTTTAAAAAAAAAATTCATTCCGTTAGCCCGCATTCGATATCTGCCTTCAGCAGAGGCTTACCCAAGGGAAGGGTTGCAAAGGGACATATGCACTCCTCAAGAATGTTTCTAGGAACTGAAAAAAAGGGGAAAATAAATTTTAAATTTTGTCTTCCTTTTAAGTTTAGAAATACCATAATTCTACAATAAGAACATTATCTAGGAATATTCCGGTTTTGTTAAAAAGATATTTGGGGAGGGGGGTGCACTAAACAAAAAGTTACAAGTGATTAAATATTATAATCATACCAGAGAATGATTCCATATCGTCGTATCGTAATACTGAAAGAAACGTCTAAACGTCGAAAACAGTTTTGTTTCCACACTTAGAAGCTTAGTAATGAATCATTTTTACATATGCCTTGCCATCGAAAATGCCATACTTGCATGCCATTAATAAGATTAAAAAGAAAAAATATAACAAATAAAAAATGACGTCATTCCTTTAACCATCTCATTTCTTATTTTAAATTACTTAAATATCATCTGCATTATTTTCATACGTTTCATCACTAAACTTAGATATTGAGTAAATAATCTTTTATATCTGACTTAAATAGATTACGCACATAAGAGTTAATTTTAATCATCGATTATTTTTTGTTGCAACGGAAATTTTATCACCAGTATTAACCAATTCTTTTCATAAAAATCAAGAAGTCTATTTAAAGGACTAATAAATATCGAGTGATTAAGTTATACATCTTTGAAAATAAAGACTTTTTTTCGTTTGTGTGTTTGTTTTTTATACAGAACCACACGGTTTGACTAAATGAATTCAACGCGATTCTAAACTGCATTCGCAGTATCGGGAGACTTTAGAGGAGTATGAAGATGAACAAGTTCTTGTGCGTGTACCAGATAATTCTCAGCCAAAAAACAAACCATTTTTTTACCTGCCTCATAGAGTACTTTACAATTCTGGAAAATTAAAAATTGTCCTAATCCCGTCATATGACGGGCTATATGCTAGTTACTAATATTTGTTTATATTATACGTAAATTTAATAAAGTTCTTTCAACATTTAAATCATTTTTTAATTTTATCTATTTGTTGGAAAACCTACATTGTCATAATTACTCTGAACGTTGGCTTTCAATTAAAAAATTATTTTAAGCTCAAAACGAACTCAAAAGTTAAAAATGAAGGCATATATTACGCACATAAGTTTTATGCAATTTTCTAGAAGAAATAATTTGCACTTTTATGACTGTTTTCCCCCAAAATATGCGATTAAGGAGTGAAACATCATTTATGTAATGTTTCGTTTGTTTTCCTTTCAATAGTTTATTAAAATTCTCATTGGACATATTCAATTTTTTGATCCGTGTGGTGTACATATGTCAACATTGCTCGATATATTAGAGAATTTAGACCCGAGGATTACAGAAAATTTAATCTAGAACATAATGCAAAACTAACTCAAACATTTTGTACGTATTATCCTATACCTCAAGTTTTGAATTTACAAGGAATTTTTTTAAATCCATACCAGAAATCTACAAAATCGATAATTCTCTATATAATAATAGCATAAGTAATCTGTCAGTCTGCCCTCGAATTTATGATGCGGTTGGACCTGGAATGGATAGAGGCATCCACATTGGATTCTGCATGAGTTAGGGTTAGCAACATTCAAGGAGAGTTCGATAATGTTTGAAATCCACCCCTGTCACCCTTTTTGATATTTTAATGCCCTTCTTTCAAGCCCTATTTTTCCCGGTTAAGAGCAGGTGATTAAATTTATCACATAATAATTAGGTAAAAATAACATTTTTACAGCATTATGACGTATTCATTTAATCATTTCTTATTTTCAATTATTTAAATATCGTCTGCATTATTTTCATACGTTTTATCACTGTACTTAGATATGAGGTAAATAATTTTCTTTTTTATTTGGCTTAAATAATGTACACATGTGATAATCTATATATATAAAAATGAATTTGTGTCTGTCTGTCTGTCTGTACTCAATAGACTCAAAAACCATGCATCCAATCGCCGTGAAAATTTGGGTAATTCTTGGGTATATCTCTGGGAAGGTTTTTGTAAATTTTTAACATTCGAAATCCATTCCTTCTCCCTTTTTCGAGCATTTCATGTTCTTATTCCAAGCATTATTTTCCCGGTTAAACACAAACATTTAACCGGGGAAAATAATTAAACTTTTTAATTTATCGCATCATAACTAAGTGAAAGAAGCAATATTTCTAGCAATGTGACGTCATTCCGTTTATTTCACATAATTGTTTTAAGCGCTATTTTCCTCGGTTAAAAGCAGGAAATTAAAATTGTCAGTTTATCACATAATAGGTGAAAACGATATTTTTCTATCATTATGACGTCATTCCTTTAAATATCTCATTTATTCATTTCTTATTTTATGTTATTTAAACATCGTCTGCGTAGTATCCATTCGATTTGACCTGGAAATTGAGATATAAAGTGATTAACTTTCATTTCTATGTGACGCAAATTATAGCATTTTTATATAAGAACTAATTTTAAATTTAATTCTTGATTAATTTTTATGTTAAAATGAAATGTTTATCAACAATATTCTAACAATGAAAAAGTACAAATTTCAGTGACACTTATAGGAAAATAAAATCCTATCATTCGTTATGGATGAAAAAAAAATCTTTGTTAAAAGTAATACCTAAGTTCACCGTAGGGAAGTACGGGCACACTTGCTAGTTTTTAATACCGATTATTTTTTTGTTGCAATGAAAATTTTATCACCGCTATTAACAAATTCTTTTCATAAAAGTCAAGGAGTCTATTTCAAGGACTAATAAATATCTAGCTTTTAAGTTATATATCTTTGAAAATGAAGAAGTTTGTTCGTCTCTTTGTTTGGCGGTACATATGAATGATGTCCAAAATTGAGCGAATACATTGCAAACCGTATGGTTATGTATAAAAAAGATCACTGCCAATATTAAAACCTCTGCTGTTCATCCATCCCCAATATGACAAGATGAATTAAGGTCAGTAAACAAATTATTGAGCGTGTACCAGATAATTCTCAGCCCAAAAACAAACCACATTTTACCTGCCTCGTTGGGTAAATTACAATTCTGGAAAAAGAAAAATTTTACTTATCCCGTCATATGACGGTCTATATGATAGTCATTATGACGTACGCAACGCGATTAGGTATCATTTTACCCTTGTAGAAAATTGCTTTCCTTTTGAGCAGATTTCTTTTAACTCATAGCATTATAGAGATCAATTTCTTCAAGATAAAACGAATCACCTTTATGAAAATGCGTACTAGTAAATATTTTAATTAAAAAAGAGATCCAAGTTTTTCAGTAAATAAACATTTATTTTTCTCTTTTTTAAAAGTTTAGCAAAGCATTATCGTGGAGAATATTTTGTTCTATCAGATAAAATTCGTTAAAAAAACAGCTTTGTTTTAAATGTAACAGGTAAAACAATTTATACTACATTTTAACAGACCTAGAGAAATCCAACATGGCCAGTACCCAATTACCGTAACCTCTACAAAAATGCTTTAACAGCAAGTTTTGTCCTTAAAAAGTTTTACATATTTTAAAAATTAAAAAATATTTCAACTTATTTTGCATGAAATATTAGTTTTATTTATGCAAACGTTGTGAAAGTAGTGGTGTAAACCAAATTCATATCAATCAAATAGTAATTTTAATAATCATCCGATCGTAATGTTCATAAGTACTTCAAAATTAAAGAATATATAAAATGATTTACAGTTTAATCCCTTGACATGCAATTACATCTAGGAAACGTCAGTCCTCATGTGATAAAAGGCACTTTGACGTCTACGACAGACGCCGTGCAGCATTACATTAACACATTGATGAACACTTGCGTCTATAGCCGACAAAACGAAGCTTACTATGTGACTGATGTTTACTATTTAAAAGGGTTTACAGCTTAATACCTTGAGATACAATTATGTTTGAGAGACGTCAGTCCTTTTATGGGCCAAACTACACTTTGACGTTTACGACAGACGTCGTGTAGCATTATATTAACACGTTGACACTTGCGTCTATAGCCGCCAAAGTGAACTCACTAAGTGGAATGGCTATTAAACGAAACGGTCATTTTTAGACACTACGGTTACAGTGGCACAAATGTGCATTTACTGGCGTACACATAGAAGCCTAGTGTCATGTTTTGGAAGAAATATTTTAGGTTGAATTTACGGTAATCAAAAATAAAATAAATTTTTATCTGATTCTTATAGGAAAAGTTTTAACTCTATAAAAATGGGTTTTTAAAATACTCAATTATAAATCTGAATTTACTTACCTAAAGAGGAATCAGACTCCAGGACTTTCAAACTCAATCTTCTCTGCCACAATAGCCAGTAGGATGTATGTACCGCATCTTCACTCTTGTAAGTCTCCAACATTACATTAACATGGAAAATAGAAAACAAAATAGGGTATCAAATATAAGTTATGCGAAATATCTATATTTTAGCAGAACAATATAAGTTTAATATCTATACTTTTAAATAGAACAATTGTTTGGTCGGTATCCTCCTAAATATTTTTTTTGAGTAAGTTTCGCATGCTGAGATCTCTAAAGATATCTTTCCTACCATCTATTACAGGAGGAGGTATATAATTTTAATATTTGCAAGACTGGTTTGGTTTGTAGCGCTACTGTCTACTTTTAGCAACAAGAGGGCTAATGAGACCGGGACCTACTGCTTAAAGCCGATTCCGAACGGTTACGAACATCCATGCTACAGTGGGATTCAAACCCACGCACTCTGTTACCGAAGGCCAGCACCCTAACAATTCGGCCATCGTTCGGCTATTTGCAAGATTGCAGAAGTCCCAATGCACAAACTTTCAGATAAGTACACCACGAATCTTCCAGAAATCCTGACGGATAAAATTGGTGAAAAAGTTCTATGTCTGTATAATGCTTGTGATAAAATATAGCCTATACATCTTGCTGCCCAACTCTTAGAAAAATAGTGTTCCCTTATACCATTTCTATATATACTGTTAGTTTATCCCTATATAATAAGAGCCAAAGTTGTGTCTACGTCTGTTCGAATTTATGAAGCGGTTGTAACTGGATATAGGCATCCATATTAGATTTTTGATGCGTTAGGGTTAGCAACGTTCGAAATCCACTCCTTCCCCACTTTTCTAGTGTTTAATGCCATTATTCCAAGACCTATTTTCCCGTTTAAGAGCAGGCGATAAAATTTATCAATTCATCACATGAATAGGGAAAAATAACAGTTCTAGCATTATGATATCAATCCTTAAACCGTCTGTTTTAATCATTTCTTATTTAAAATTTCTTAAATATCGCCTGCATTCTTTTTATACGTTTTATCACTGAACTTAGATATGACGTGAATTTTTTTTTTTTTTTATTTGGCTTAAATAATAGATTAGGTACATATGTGGTAATTTTAAATCAATCATCGATTATTTTCTGTTGTAATGAAAAACACCTGCATTAACAAATTCTATCTACCAGTAGGTTGTAGTGGAAATGATAGTCTTCCTTTATTCCATTAATTACAGAAAAGAATTGGAAGAACTACGATAATTTCCAAGTAGCTAAGAAAACTTAGATTTATTTTTCTAAATGAATTCAATAAGATTCTAAACTGCATTCACAGTTAGACTTTAGAGGAGTTAAAAATAAACAACTTATTGAACGTGTACCAGATAATTTCAATTCTCAGCCAAAAAACAAACCATTTTTAGCAACCTCATAGAGTACTTTACAATTCTGGAAAATTAAAAATTTTACTGATCCCGTCATATGACGGGCTATATGCTAGTATTTAAAATAGTGGAGTCTGACAAAAAAAATACATCTGGGTTTGGGTTCGATTAAAAAGAACGTAACTATCAGCGAGACTTAAAAAGAATGGAAAAATACTTTAATAGGGCCAGCTGAAAATACCCAATTCAGTTTTAAAACTTTTTTATAGAATTTTATTAGTATATCCGATAGTGCTAAGTCACACACATAAAAATTCCTATAAAAAACATTGAAAATAAAATTATCCGAGTCGCGAACTAAACAGTTTTTTTCCCCAATTTAATAAGCGATTACATCCAAAGTGGTACCTACGCTGTAAAATCATTAACATCCAAGCGGGCCACACTAATCCGATTTGCAGTAGGACTTTTTTTTTTCATTTCATGTTAGTTTTTATGAGTTACATTATGAGTATAACGTACATTTTATTAGAATATATTATTCGCATTTGTGGAGAAATGACATTTTAACGAACACTATTAACCTAATTCATTAAACGCTTGCATGTATGGTGGTGGATGTGGGGTAAAATAGTCATGGTCACATAATTAAAAGATTGGGGCAATAAACATGAGTTCACATGCTTTTACAATATGGCATCTCAACTGTATTCTATAATTAAACAAGGGCAAAATCTGAATTAAACATGGAAGATAAAAAAAAGAAAAACATTGAAAAATACTATTGTTTAAAAATGTTAAACCCCGCATAATTACTATAGGAAATTATGTTTTCAATTATAGATTTAGTTTAATTTTCCGAGAATATTAGTTCATCTATATGACTCAAGACAATTAGCCTAACATTAAATGTAGATGCACTTAACATGAATTATTTCTAGATTAATGTCTGATATTTCAACTGTCTTCAAGTAACACAAGCTGACAAACAGAATTTTTGCAATGTAAATACTGAAACACTGAATAAATTACTGTAACATTTTCACTTTATTTTTCTTTAACAGGAAGATTTATTGCACTCAAGGAATGTCAATATAACTGCCGCAAAATTAAGTGCGTATTTACTAAACATGGTCACACGTATTTTTTTCATAATACGGCTTTGAAACAACATTCTAGTAATAAAGGGTGACATAAAATACGAAAGTTACTGCAGTATAACAATATTTAAATACACTGGTATAATTTTAGAATAATCTAGCATTGAAACTGTCTTCTAATAAAGGGTGACAAAATACATTAACTTCAGAGTAAATTACATTCACTTGAGAGTAAAAATAATTAAATGCACCGGCACAAGTGCTGTAGGAAATTATGATATTTCGAGCACAGTTATCCTTGAACTTGCCGGGAAGACCACTGCAATGCATGGAAGCCAATACGACTGCCCTACCATTTAATGTGGGTGCATTAACATGAGTACACATAATTTTAGAATAATCTGGCATTGCAACTGCTTTCTAGTAATACAGGGTGACATAAGACATTCACTTCAGTGTAAAAATAATTAAATGCACCGGCACAAGTGCTGTAGGAAATTATGATATTTCGAGCACAGTTATCCTTGAACTTGCCGGGAAGACCACCTGCAATGCATGGAATTCAATACGACTCCCCTAACGTTTAATGTGGGTGCAATTAACATGAGTACACATAATTTTAGAATAATCTGGCATTGCAACTGTCTTCTAGTAATACAGGGTGACATAAGACATTCACTTCAGTGTAAAAATAATTAAATGCACCGGCACAAGTGCTGTAGGAAATTATGATATTTCGAGCACAGTTATCCTTGAATTTGCCGGGAAGACCAACTGCAATGCATGGAAGCCAATACGACAGTCCTAACATTTAATGTGGGTGCACTGAGTACACATAATTTTAGAATAATCTGGCATTGCAACTGCCTTCTAGTAATACAGGATGACGAAAATGACATTCACTTCAGTGTAAAAATAATTAAATGCACCGGCACAAGTGCTGTAGGAAATTATGATATTTCGAGCACAGTTATCCTTGAACTTGCCGGGAAGACCAACTGCAATGCATGGAAGCCAATACGACAGCCCTAGCATTTAATGTGGGTGCACTGAGTACACATAATTTTAGAATAATCTGGCATTGCAACTGCCTTCTAGTAATAGAGGGTGACATAAAAATGACATTCACTTCAGAGTAAAAATATTAAAATGCACCGCCACAAGTGCTGTAGGAAATTATGACATTTCGAGCATAGGTTTGCTTGAATTTGCCGGGAAGACCAATTGCAATGCATGGAAGCCAATACGACAGCCCTAGCATTTAATGTGGGTGCACTGACTATGAGCACACATAATTTTAGAATAATCTGGCATTGCAACTGCCTTCTAGTAATACAGGGTGACAAAATTACATTCACTTCAGAGTAAAAATATTTAAATGCACCGGCACAAGTGCTATAGGAAATTAAGCCAATTTTAAGCACAGTTTTCCTTCACTTTGCCGGGAAGACCAACTGCAATGCATGGAAGCCAATACGACAGCCCTAACATTTAATGTGGGTGCACTGACTATGAGCACACATAATTTTAGAATAATCTGGCATTGCAACTGTCTTCTAGTAATACAGGGTGACATAAAAATGACATTCACTTCAGAGTAAAAATATTTAAATCCACCGGCACAAGTGCTATAGGAAATTACGATGTTTCGAGCATAGGTTTGCTTGAATTTTCCGGGAAGACCAACTGCAATGCATGAAAGCCAATATGACAGACCTAACATTTAATGTTCGTGCACTGACTATGAGCGCACATAATTTTAGAATAATCTGGCATTGCAACTGCCTTCTAGTAATACAGGGTGACATAAAAATGACATTCACTTCAGAGTAAAAATATTTAAATCCACCGGCACAAGTGCTATAGGAAATTACGATGTTTCGAGCATAGGTTTGCTTGAATTTGCCGGGAAGACCAACTGCAATGCATGGAAGCCAATACGACAGCCCTAACATTTAATGTGGGTGCACTGACTATGAGCACACATAATTTTAGAATAATCTGGCATTGCAACTGCCTTCTAGTAATACAGGATGACAAAAATGACATTCACTTCAGTGTAAAAATAATTAAATGCACCGGCACAAGTGCTATAGGAAATTACGATATTTCAAGCATAGATTTGCTTGAATTTTCCGGGAAGACCAACTGCAATGCATGAAAGCCAATATGACAGACCTAACATTTAATGTTCGTGCACTGACTAAGAGCACACATAATTTTAGAATAATCTGGCATTGCAACTGCCTTCTAGTAATACAGGATGACGAAAATGACATTCACTTCAGTGTAAAAATAATTAAATGCACCGGCACAAGTGCTGTAGGAAATTACGATATTTAGCATAGATTTGCTTGAATTTGCCGGGAAGACCAACTGCAATGCATGGAAGCCAATACGACAGCCCTAACATTTAATGTGGGTGCACTGACTATGAGCACACATAATTTTAGAATAATCTGGCATTGCAACTGTCTTCTAATAACACAGGGTGACATAAGACAACCACTACATTGTAAAAATAAATGCACCGGCACAAGAGCTGTACGAAATTATGAAATTTCGAGCATAGATTTACTTGAATTTGCCGGGAAGACCAACTGCAATGCATGGAAGCCAATACGACAGCCCTAACATTTAATGTGGGTGCACTGACTATGAGCACACATAATTTTAGAATAATCTGGCATTGCAATTGTCTTATAATAATACAGGGTGACAAAAATGCCATGCACTGCAGTGTAAAAATATTTAAATACACCTGTGTAACTTCTGCATTATATTATTACATTTTGACAAAAGATTTGTTTGACCTTTCGGGGAAGACATATTTACAATACAGAAATTCCAATACGACTGCCGTAATATTTAATGTGTGAATACAAGTATTTTTTATTTCGGTAAGAATCTGGCATTTCATTTCTTCTGGTAATTCCAAAGTAATACAGTTTAAAATGATCAATTTACAGCCATGAAAAAATTTTAAAGCGGCTAATTTGCTAGAGGAAATGTTGACAGTTCGATTATAGATGTCCTTTAATTTTCTGTGAAGACCAGTTGCACTTCGGAATGAGAGTACTACTGCAGTAACCTTTAATGTGGTTGTCACTGACCATGAGTTCACATTTTTAGAATGATCTATCATTGAGACAGGTTTAGTAATGCAGGAGAGAACTAAGAGAAAAATGACAAACATGAGGGCGGAAGTGTTTGAAAATAAAAAACCGGTAAAATTTTTTATTGACATTTTAACTATAATACTCATTTTAGTTTAACAAGTATACGGAACTATTGCCTTTGTAAACTGTTAGAGGATTCATTGCCCATAAATCTAAAATCCGTTTTCTCAGTGGTTTTGGAAAATTTAAAAAAAAAAATGTATATATTCCTATTACAATGGCGCAATCTACATCAATTAAAGTCACCCAAATAGCAAGGAACGCAATGTTGTTCCGATGAAACACTTTCGCGTTTTAGTAAACATCGCCAATAATTTCGCCAAATTTTCCAAGGGACACTATTCTTCAGTAGTATCACTTATTCCATTTTAAAATGCTCACCACGTATTTTGAAATCATTAATTGAGAGAAATCTTAATTTTAGAGAATAATTTAAAAGTTTGTAGCACAAAAGGCACCACTTTGGATATTTCCTGAATTCCAGTATATATTTTTAATAAACTTATTAAATTTTAAAAGAATAAAGATTTAAAAAAAATAAACGTGTGTTAACCAGGCGAAAGTTGATCAAGGTATACTCCCATCGAGGAAGTTTAAGTGTATGAAATTTCATTGAAATATACCATTTTAATGTTAAAAGTATATCCCTATATAAATAATAGACTAAGTTATCTATCCGTCTGTCCTCGAAGTTGTGAAGCGGTTCTATTTGGAATGGAGAGATGCATCCATATTGGATTCTTAATGAGTTAGGGTTAGGAAAATTCAAAGCGAGTAAAGTTTATCTTCTCCTAAACTATCGATCATATTCTAAAATAAATTGGTATAAATATACTTTATATCACAGTGAAAAATACTGTCGTCCTTAAAACGTTCGAAACCCACCCCTTCGTCATTTTTTCTTTCAAGCCCTATTTTTCCCCGGTTAAGAACAGGCTATTAAATCTGCCACATAAGTAAAAATAACTTTTCTAGCATTGGGACGTTATTCCTTTAATCATCTCATTTAATCACTTATTTTAAATTATATAAATATCGTCTGCATTATTTTCACACGTTTTATCACTGAATTTAGATATTACGTAAATAATTCTTTTATATTTGTCTTAAATAATGGATTAGGTACATACGAGTTTTGGTTTTGGAGTGCTACGGTCTACTTTTTGCAACACGAGGGAGGATGAGACTGCGACCTACGGCTTAAAGCCGATTCCGAACGGCTACGTACAACCATGCCATAGTGGGATTCGAACCCACAAACTCCGGTTCCGAAAGCCATTACCCTAACCATTCGGCCATCGTTCGGCAGGTACATATGTGATAATTTTAAATTTAATCGATTATTTTTTGTTGCAAGATAATTCTCAGCCAAAAACCAAACCTGTTTTTACCTGCATCATGGGCTACTTTAGAATTCTGGAAAATCAAAAATTTCACCGATCCCATCATATGACGGGCTATATGCTAATTTTTAATAATTAGTCAAAAATTCCTGAGAATATTTTGTACATTATTTAATACTCTCCATTGGAAGTAGTTGATTCAATGCGGATGTTTGTTTTGGTTTCAAGCGTTATGGTTTACTCTTTTCGACAAGAGGCTGGGACCTACTACTTTGTCAAATCCAAAGGACTAGCATCCATGCCAGCAGTAATATTCGAATCTATGACTGAACTTACCGCGATATTAATATTTTTTGTCTAATAAAGGACATTTGCTTTGATTCAGCATACGCCGATTTATCATTTTATTAAATAAACTTAACATAGGCTATTAGTATTACACGGAAATTCCACAAATCCATCTAAGTTCTTTGGAATTGAACCCAAGCCCAATTTGAAAGCGTAATATAACAATACAAACAAATCAGTTATAGATGACTATATTAATCCACCCCCTTCGAAAAGGTACAAGAGGGAACATGTGCGTTTACAATTTCTAACAAGGTAGGTTTAGTTAAATATTTGGAATTTTAATTTCTCACAAAAAATAATACTTATAAAAATAAATTTATTCTCTTACCTTGAATTTCTGAAAAGAAATGTTCCAGAATAAAAGCTATCCTTCGTTTCCTGAAAAATATAACATTTTTAATTTCGGCTTCTGATCAACCACCACAATATTAACATAGAAACATAAGAAGATATCAAATTCCATTAATTTTAAAATAGTGAGTATGAAACATTACAGCTTTTAAAACATTTTAGCACTTTTTATAGATTTTCTAAGTATTACAGACATATTGTATCTCATTAAAAAATCTCATAAAATAGGATTACAATATAACTGATAGAATTTGGTAAATAGTATCCCCTATATAATAATAGCCTAAGTTGTCTGTCCACGAATTTATGAAGCGGTTGTACCTGGAATGAATACAAGCAACCATATTGTTTTTTTTATGAGTTAGGGTTAGCAAAATTCAAAGCGAGTAAGAAATCTAACTCATCCCACCTCCTTTTCGAACGTTTAGTGCTATTATTTCAAGCCTTATTTCCCCTCTTATTCTATATTAAATTCATTATTGATAGGATGGCGAGGGCGGAGAGTAATATTTAAATTTCTGGACTGTTTTTACTTAACGCTTATATATTCTAACCATCTCCTTCACCACGTTTAAGCTGGCACATGGGGTAGAGTGTCTGCCCATTTGATCGTCGTACTTCTCGGGTTGATGGTTCTGTACCCGATGTAGCCGAATTTTTCTAAATGCCTAATTTAAAAATTTCTGCTTTTTCTTTTGAATTCTTATTCCTAAAGTTGTTTTATTATTTTTAAAATACATTTTTACCATTCTTCAGATTTTTATGATTTTTATTATTTTTATTTTATTAAATTCAGGTATTACCATTATTATATCAAGCCCCATTTTAAGACCAGGCGATTAAATGTATCAATTTAACACACAAAAAATAGGTAAAAATAACATTTTTTTTCTAGCATCATGAAGTCATTCCTATAACCATCTCATTTAATCATTTCTTATTTTAAATTATTTATCGTCTGCATTATTTTCATACGTTTTATCACTAAACTTAGATATTAAGTAAATAATTTTCTTAAGGTAATATTTTGTTGCAAAATAATTCTCAGCCAAAAAACAAACCATTTTTTTACCTGCCCCATAGGGTTCCAATTCTGGAAAATTAAAAATTTTACTGATCCCGTCATATGACGGGCTATATGCTAGTCCCCTATATAATAATAGCCTAAGTTATCTGTCCGTCTGTTCACGAAATTTTGAAGCGGTTGAACCTGGAATGGATATAGGAATCCATATTGGATTCTTGATGAGTTAGGATTAGCAAAATTCAAAGCGAGTAAAATTTATCTTATCCTGAACTAAACAACAGATTCTAAAATATATTGGTATAAATATGCTTTATATCACCATGAAAAATAATGTCTTTAAAACGTTTGAAATCCACCCCTTCCCTTTTGCCATTATTTCAAGCCCTATTTTCCCCGGTTAAAAACAGGAGATTAAATGTATCGCATAATAGGTAAAAAATAACATTTCTTTACTAGCATTATCTACATTGACTTTCATTACTAGCATTACGCAAAATCTATGTATACAAATGCATTCACAAATGTGCGTCATGTGTTATGATTATATCCCCTATATAATTATAATAGCCTAAGTTTGTCCGTCTGTCCATTATGATGCTGTCGGACATGGAATGTATAGAGGCATCCACAGTAGGTTCTTGATTAGTTAGGGTTAGCAAAATTCAAAGAGAGTAAAGTGTATCTTCTAATGAAATACCGATCCGATTCTAAAATAATGTGTTTAATGTCATTATTTCAAGCCCTATTTTCCCCGGTTAAGAGCAAGCGATTAAATTTATCCCATAATAAATAGGTAAAAAACATTTACTTCTAGCCATATCACGTCATTCCTTTAACCATATCCTTTAATCTTTTCTTATTTTAAATTATTTAAATATCATCTGCATTATTTTCATACGTTTTATCACTGAACTTAGATATTAAGTAAATATTTTCCTTTCATATTTGGCTTAAATAATGGATTAGGTACATATGTGATCATTTTAAATTTAATCAATTGTGTTTTTTTTTTCGGGGGGGGGGCAATGAAAATTTTATCACTGGTATTAACAACAAACTACCTCCTGGGTGTAATGGGAATCATAGTTTCGTTCCTTTACTTCCATTAATTACTGTGGAAAAAAATTGAGAAGAACTTAACGATAATTTTGACGCAGCTAAGAAAATTTTGAATTATTCTTCTAAATGAATTCAACGTGATTGTAAACTACATTCACAGTGTCGGGAGACTTTAGAGGAATATGAAGATAAATTATTGAGCATGTACCAGATAATTCTCAGCCAAAAAACAAACCATTTTTTACCTGCCTTTACTTGTACTTTATAATTCTGGAAAATTATAAAAGTTTACTGATCCCACTGTTACTGATCAGTAAAAAGTTTACTGATGAACTAGCATATAGCCGGTCATATAACGGGCTATATGATAGTTAGGGAAGATTTAGATAAAAATGCACTCGAGAAATCTAAGTTGCAAATAAGTTAACAGACGCATGAAAATGAGAAAGAAAATGTTTTTTACTCTTCATAACAATGAAGCATAAATTTCAAAAGCATAAATTTCAAAAGCATAAATTTCAAAAGCATAAATTTCAAAAGCATAAATTTCAAAAGCATAAATTTCAAAAGCATAAATTTCAAAAGCATAAATTTCAAAAGCATAAATTTCAAAAGCATAAATTTCAAAAGCATAAATTTCAAAAGCATAAATTTCAAAAGCATAAATTTCAAAAGCATAAATTAGATAAACATTTTGAGATATTGAGTACTGAAACTTAAAGAAAAAAAATTAAAGTAAATTAAGTACAAAGTAGTTGACTAATTAAAAAATATAAAAAGTGATAATACTACTATTTGGTTGCAAAAATAAAGTACATAAAGTCGATTTATTTAAAATAAATTTAAAAAGAGAAAGTGCGAAACATACTGACATCCGGACAAATCATTTCATTTAAACTCATTTCATTCTCAACATATTAAATTAGCTATAAACTTCATAGATATTAGTAAATAAAATTATAAGCTGAGTCCCCCCCCCTGTTTAAACATATCATAAGCAGTTGAATAACACTATATTTAATAGACCAAGCCGCCTTGAATATCGATTTTAAAATATTCAACATTTGTCTTAAAGTATGAACATAAATGTTACAGAAAAAAGGCTACTAAAATCTAGAAGATAAAAATATATAGATTTAAAAAACATTTGCTAAAAAAATGTGCCCCCCCTCAGAATTCACTAAGTATCTCTACTGCACTGCTTATTAACTATTTTCATGTTTTCACTATATGTTTAGTTTCTATATCATACTAAAAACCTGGGTATAAATGCCCATTTAGGTTAAATATAAATTCTATAAACTATTGTAAAGTATAAGATATTTTATCAGCTTCGTTTTTTATCTGCTTCGCTTTATTTAATCCCGTAACTTGACAAAACCCTTTTAATTTAAAAAAAGTACCAAGTTCTTAAGCTTGAATATCAATTTTAAAATATTCAACATTTGTCTTATGAGCATAAATGTTAAATGAAAAAAGGCTACTAAAATCTAGAAGATTAAAAAAATCATTTGCTTAAAAATTGTGGCGCCCCTCAGAATTCACTAAATATTTCTACTGCACTGCTTATTAACTATTTTCATGTTTTCACTGTATGTCCATTTAGGTTAAAAATAGATTCTATAAACAATTATTCTAAACAATATTTTAGCAGCTTTTTACTCCTTCGAGTTACTTAACCCCGTAACTTTACAAAATCCTATTAATTAAAAACACAAATATAAAGTTTTTAAGCTTTAATATCACTTGCTACCAAGCTTCAATATCAACTTTAAAATATTCAACATTTGTCTTAACTTATAAGCATAAATGTTGCATAAAAGGCTACTGAAATCTAGAAGATAAAAATATAGATTTATATTTAAAAAAAAAAATATTTGCTTAAAAATTGTAGCGCTTCTCAGAATTCACTAAGTATCTCTACTACACTGCTTATTGACTATTTTCATGTTTTCACTGTATTTTTAGTTTCTATATTATACTAAAACAACCTCGGTATTGATGCCACTTCCGTTAAATACAGATAAACAATTATTTTAAAGAATATATTTTAGCAGCCTTGTTTTTATTTGCTTTGCGTTATTAACCCGGAACTTGACAATATATTGTTAAATTTAAAAAAGGGTACCAAGTTTTTAAGCTTGACTATCACTTGCTACCAATATCAATTTTAAAATATTCAACATTTGTCTTAACTTATGAGCATAAATGTTGCATAAAAGGCTACTGAAATCTAGAAGATAAAAATATAGATTTACATAAAAAAAATTTATTTGCTTAAAAATTGTGGCACCCCTCAAAATTCACTAAATATTTCTACTACACTGCTTATTAACTATTTTCATGTTTTCACTACATGTTTTGTTTCTATATTATACTAAAAACCCGGTATCATTGCCCACTTCCGTTAAATACAGATTCTATAAACAATTATTTTAAAGTATATGATATTTTAGCAGCTTTGTTTTTTATATGCTTGGAGTTATTTAACCCCGTAACTTGACAAAATCCTGTTAAAAAAATACAGGGTTTTTAAGCTTCAATATCACTTGCTATGAAGCTTCAATATCAATTTTAAAATATTCAACATTTGAATTAACTTATGAGCATAAATGTTACATAAAAAATTTTACTAAAACGTAGAAGGTTAAAAATATATAGATTTAGACAAAAAAAAATACTTAAAAATTGGGCGCCCATTTGCTAAGTACTTCTACCGCACTTTGCTAATTTTAGTTTCTATATTATTCTAAAAACCCGGTATCATTGCCCACTTCCGTTAAATACAGATTCTATAAACAATTATTTTAAAGTATATGATATTTTAGCAGCTTTGTTTTTTATCTGCTTCTCGTTATTTAACCCCGTAACTTGACAAAATCCTGTTAATTAAAAAAAGTATTAAATTTTAAGCTTCAATATCAATTTTAAAATATTCAACATTTGAATTAACTTATGAGCATAAATGTTACATAAAAAAGGCCACTAAAATCTAGACGATAAAAATATATATAGATAAAAAAAAACATTTGCTTAAAAATTGTGGAGTCTCTCAGAATTTACTAAATATTTCTACTGCACTGCATCTTAACTAATATGTTTTCACTGTATGTTTAGTTTCCATATTATACTAAAAACACGGGTATTAATGCCCACTTGCGTTAAATACAGATTCTATAAACAATTATTTTAAAGCATATGATATTTTAGCAGCTTTGTCTTTTATCTGCTTCGCGTTATTAAATCACGTAACTTGACAAAATCCTGTTAATTTTTAAAAAAAAGTACAAAGTTTTTAATTAAAAAACACTTTAATAGACACGGCACAAAAATTTCAATGAAATATAAGAAGTAATGTTCATTAAACATTACGAAGTCTAATAAAATAAATCATACTAGGAAATATTAAGTAAAAATTAAAGTTGATAGGGAAAAAAAAAGGTTGTTAAAATAAAATAATCAGTTAACTGGAAATTTCGTTTCGTTAACAAACTTATGCCTAGATTACTATTTTGAGGATTAAAGAAATTTAGTGGAATTACGTTATTTTAAATGCCCATAGTCCACTTAAATTACCTATATAATAATAGCCTAAGTTATCTGTCCTCGAATTTATGAAGCGGTTGGATCTGAAATGAATAGAGGCATCCATATTGGATTCTTGATGAGTTAGGGTTAGCAAAATTCAAAGTAAGTCTTTAAAACGTTCAAAATCCACCCCTTCCCCCCTTTTCAAACGTTTAATGTCATATCTAGCCCTATTTTCCTCTGTTATCAAAGTGAGTAAGTTTATCACATAATAAATAGGTAAAATTAACATTTTTTTTCTAGCATTGTGACGTTATTCCTTTAACCATCTCATTTATTCATTTCTTATTTTAAATTATTTAAATACTGTCTAGATTATTTTCATAGATTTTATCACTGAACTTAGATATTGCGCAATGAATTTTCATTTATATTTGGTTTAAGTAATAGATTAGGTACACATATGTGATAATTTTAAATTTAATCATCGATTATATTTTGTTGCAATGAAAATTTTATCACCGGTATTAACAACAAATTATTTTCATAAAAGTCTAGGAGTCTATTTCACGGACTAATAAGCATCTGGCGCTTGAGTTATATATTTTTCAAAATTAAGTTTGTCCGTTTGTGTGTTTGTTTTTCATACATAACCACACAGTTTGACTAAATGAATTCAATTTAATTCTAAACAATTGTACATAAGCGAAAAAATATCACGGCGAGGAGAGGAGAAAGCAGTCTGGGTTACCAGATTTGGCGCCTATTAGCGTGTACCCAATTCTTAAGTGAACCCCAAACGGGCCTCAGAGGGTAATTTACAGTTCTAAAAAATTAAACATTTTACTAATCCCGTCATATGACGGGATTTATACTAGTTCTTCCATAAGACTAAAGAATAATAAAAATTAAAACCAAATTTGCTTACATAATTTTGAAATAACGCCAGACCTGCATGTAAAACTGTTTTGTATGACCTGTATAGTTTAAAAGGGTCATAAAACTTTTAAAGGCGGAAAAATGTAAAATAATTATCATATAGGAATTATCATAGCTTATAAAGTACCAGTTTTATAAAAATAAATTTCTTGACATAGTTAGAACACATTATCTTTACTGACATATCTCATTCATTTTTAAAACAAAAGATATTTTAGTTAGAAATTTTTAAATAAGACACTTAGTTGTTAACAAAAATGATAGCAAGGCTAACGTGCATAATAAGTAAGAATATAATTAAAGACAAACTCATTGTTTTAAAGCATACTACAATATCTCAAAATAAATTTTAACCTAAATTTGTATATGTATTTAAGATACATATTTTTAAGTAAAAATTTGAAAAGGGAATATTTTGTTTAAAAATTAATCATTGAAAAAAATTGGGAAATATACAAGAAAATTTAGATTCAATAGGATGAAAATTATATGGTATATAACCTGTGAATATTTCATAAAAAATATTAAAAACTTTGAGATAGCATAAGTGTTACATGAAAAACACAATTTAAGAAAAATAAAGTTAAAGCTTTGTAAGCTAAATTTCTTTACAGTAAACAACTGACACTATTGGAAATTTTTTACAAGTACCTACTGCTTTAAAATGTTCAGCACTAAATTCCTTTTAGCACATTTTTTTTCTGAAAACTAATTTTTTGGCGTTATAATAGTCGTATGACCTCTTTAAATACATTAAACACTATGCGTACAAAAAATGATTGGTGTTATTCGAAATTCATAATGGGTGTAGGTAATACAACTATTCAATGAAAATGGCAATATAAGCGTTGTTTGTTAAAGAAAAAAAAAGGCTTATAACCGTATCCCGGCAATAAGGCGTGACAAAAGCAATTCATTAAAAATATATATAGAAATTTTTTTTTATAAACATAGTATATTCATCTATTTTACTTGCTTTTGACTGGACAAAAAATCATTAAATAACGTATTTGTTCTAGAATAAGGTAACTTCCATGTTATATGACTTTGACCGAATTTGGCGTCCATTAATTCTTATCACCTACGTTCGGAATTTCCCCGCATACCTGGCACTAATATGTCGATATAACACTATTAAATTTACGAAGCTAAAATGATACATAAAAAACTAAAATGATACATAAGAATATTTAAAAGAAGTAGCGTAAGCTTACCTTAAGATATTCCAGTTTGAAATTACTCACACATCACTTACAAATTCCAACACGAGACTTAACAAAGCAAACTTTTTTTAGCTGATTGAACAGCTAATTAACTATTCAAAAAAAAAAAGCGTGTAACGTCATAAGCTACAGCCAATGGCATTACATGGCCGCTTAAATGCGTATCAAAATTATAAACATCTGCCTAAATACGCTGTATTTTAAAATGGAAATATCGATGTTAAAGCTAATATTTTTTTTTGCATTTTATTTCTTCAATATTTCGAGTAAATTTTACAATTGCGATATGTATAAAAATGAATTATTTATACATACACATACATAAATATTCAGTCAAAGTAAAACTCATACATTTCCTTCAAAAGGATAACTCTGCATAAATGTCAAACTTTTATTAAAATCTAGAAATTGTTTTAATAACATGGTATTCATAATTACACAAAAACTAACCATTTCTACACAAAAATGAATCATCAATATGTGGAATGAAAGCCATATTTTCCTTTAAAATACTACAAAGATACTATAAAGTAGATATTATATATATAATATTGTAATATCGTACATGTATATATATATAAGGAAAATTCTCAGGGGTTTTCAAAACTTAAATCAAGGGCTAAAATTTCCCGCGTCATTTTGCATTCCCCTTTTTAACCCCTAACCTAAATTGACCACTGGGGCTACAGTTTACGCCCTCAGAGAAGGGGCCTGACCAATTATAATCCTACATGGCCCTATCGGACAATTTAGGAAATTTCCAAATAAAAAGGTTTGGTTTGGTTTGGTTCTGGAGTGCTACGGTCTACTTTTTGCAACACGAGGGCTAATGAGACCGGGACCTACTGCTTAAAGCCGATTCCGAACGGCTACGAACATCCATGCCAATGTGGGATTCGAACCCACGAACTCCGGTTCCGAAGGCCAGCACCCTAACCATTCGGCCATCGTTCGGCCCAAATAAAAAGGAGATACACGCTGTCGGAGGCAGATTTTTCTAGAGATACTTTCCAACAGATGTTGACCCAGGTGTTACGTGTTTTGTACATAGAACTTCATGCTAGCTGACCCTCCAGTTTGTCCTGTCCCTATGATGAAGTGGGAACCCGTCCTCCAACGTTATCTTAATAAAGGTCTTAGCTGAAATTGTATCATTTTTATGGCCATGACTGCAACCACCCATCGAGAAGTCCGTCTCATTACATATATACGATATTATATATCGTATATATTTAATATCGTATAAAGTAGATACTATATATGTAAAGATACTATAAAGTAGTTTAATAATTCCTTCAGTTCAAATTCCAATATTAAATTTCTGGTTAAAATGTAGACTGTAATAAATTGTGGATAGTAATGAAAATTCGTCATGGAGAATGCTTAGGTTTTGGCTCATCATTGTTGGTTAAAGATAGTCTTTAATTGTTTATAATTTATGGCCAGTCTCACTAGAGTCGTTTAACGGCTAACCACGATTAATCTCTTTTTAAACGGAGAATTGCATCCCACCATTGGTTGGGGCCATAGGTTAATCGCGGTTAGCCCTTAAACAACTTAGGTGAGAGCTGCCCTTAATGTTTAGCGTTTAGGGCCGGTCTTACCAAAGGAGTTTAACGGTTAACCGCGATTAACCCATGGCGCCAACCAATGGTGGAACAAAATTTTCAGTTTAAACAGAAATTAATCTCGGTTAGAACTTAAACGACTTTTGTGAGACTGGCCCTTAATGTTTGACGTTTAAGGCCGGTTTCACCAAAGGCGTTTAACGTTTAACCGCGATTAACCCATGGCGCCAACCAATGGTGGAACAAAATTTTCAGTTTAAACAGAAATGAATTGCGGTTAGCCCTTAAACGACTTTGGTAAGACTGGTCCTTAATGTTTGACGTTTAAGTCCGGTTTCACCAAAGGCTTTTAACAATTAAACTCGATTAATCCATGGCTGCAACCAATGGTGGAACAAAATTTTCAGTTTAAACAGAAATTAATCGCAGTTAGTCGTTAAACAATTTTGGTGATACTGGCCCTTAATCTGTGGTTAGCTCACAGTTTGTCTTGACGCAAGTTAAGTCAGTGGAGCTAAGTTGTGTTTGAAATGCGTTTTATTACTTTTATCGAAAGTAAGTCTGTACTTTGAAATATTTGTCACGAGAGACTAGTGTGGACAAAATTGAAAGTGAAAGAAAGAAATAGAACAGAATCTACTGCTAACAGCCGATTCTGAAGAGCTAGGAGCACCCATGTCAGAAGTGGAATTTGACAACTTGAATTCCTGTATCAAAGAGCAGCGCCTTTCCCATTCAACCATCGTTTAGCCAGATATGTGTTCGACATCATAAGCCGGAAGTCCTTCTGAGTCTCGATATTTTATTTAATATTTAATATTTTATTTAATAATGTTTATATTTCGAAAGTTTATGAAAGAAAATAAATATAAATAAAATGTGATATTCGTTTTCTGAAAGTGTTTTGCTTTGTTTGAGAATTCATATTTATTTCTGGTGCGTAAAATAATATGAAATTTAATTAAAATTTAAAAACTGTAATCATGGGTGATTCTAAGTAAAAAAAAAAATTTCTGAACATCACACAAACTTTTCTGAAAAAGTAAGAAATGGTTAGGGTGCTGGCTTCGGAACCGGAGTTCGTGGGTTCGAATCCAAATGTGGCATGGATGTTTGTAGCCGTTCGGAATCGGCTTTAAGCAGTAGGTCCCGGTCTCATTAGCCCTCGTGTTGCAAAAAGTAGACCGTAGCACTTCAAACCAAACCTGAAAAAGTAAGCGCTACTAATTTAAAATAAAAATTAAACTTAATATAAATTTTATTATTAATCATTAAATATTATTTTTATTATTTAATTAACCTTAAGTTAATTTCCAGACGTCATAATTATATCTCAGATCTGAATTTTTATATTGTTATATATATTGTTATATATAGTTTACCAAATATCGATATATCGATATGCTCTAATATATATCACCTTATTATAGAGTTGCAAATATGAGTATTCTGTATAAATTAATACAAACACACATACATTAGTGTGTGTGTTGGTTTTCTAGAAAACAAAAATTCAATTTCTTAATCTTGATACATAAATTTAAATTTCAACATATTTATTTTTAAAGGACAATAGTTTCCATACTTATTTGATCTAAAATGCATATTATTCTAAATTTTCAGAAATTAAAGTAGATTAATCAGATGAAACAAAATATATACATGGTTTCCGCGCACCTGGAAAGTCAGGGAAAGTCATGGAAAATCATAGATTTAGACAATGGATTAATTTTGTCATGGAAAGTCTTGATTTTTCAAGTAAAATGAGTAAAAGTCATGGAAAGTCATGGATCCGCTAAACTACCGATTAAAAAAATGCATTGAATTGTTTAATTCTCTTTTTACTTGTCATTTGGCTGAAGTTACTGAGTTTGGTATTTATGTATTATCCTATTGACCCTATTGCCAATTAAAATTTGTTCACCAAGGAAACTCAAAGCAAGAAAGCTTAATGGGAGGGTAAATGTATATTATTCTGGGTTTTTTTCTTAAATTGTAGATTAAAATTTTATTAATATAATAATAATTATTTTTTAATAAAAATTAGTTAAGATTTTTGCACAAAATATAAGTTTATCTCTAGGGATATTGTATATAAATATTATAGGGGTTATATTTGGCTATTATTCATGGTCACCTCGATAATAACAAAGTACCCTGAATTCAAATTGGAAACATTTTGATTGAAAAATTGTTATATGATTAAACTTATATATGTAGATACAACAATTTATTTTTATGTATATGAGTTTATTAACATTTATAAAGTAAGTTTATAGATTTTTTTATGATAAAATTCCTGTAATTTCTCTAAAAGCATATATTTTATTTGTATGTACATCAGAAGTTTTATTCATATGTACTTTAACGAAAGCTTTTTAAAGTCATGGAAAATGATCTGTTAAATCAGGGAAAGTCATGAAAAGTCATGGATTTGAAAAATTTTATTTTGGCAGATACCCTGTATATATGTTCTTTTTTCATTTCATTCATATCATATATCGATTTTCTAAGACAATAGATATATTAACACACTGTATGCGGGACACGTACTAGTACTTTTCTGACGATTGATACTTGGCGCGGGTCACATACTAGTACGTTTTCTGGCGATTGATACTTGAGCGCGGGTCACATACTAGTACGTTTTCTGGCGATTGATACTTGAGCGAAGGTCACATACTAGTACGTTTTCTGACGATTGATACTTGAGCGCGGGTCACATACTAGTACGTTTTCTGGCGATTGATACTTGAGCGAAGGTCACATACTAGTACGTTTTCTGGCGATTGATACTTGAGCGAAGGTCACATACTAGTACGTTTTCTGACGATTGATACTTGAGCGCGGGTCACATACTAGTACGTTTTCTGGCGATTGATACTTGAGCGCGGGTCACATACTAGTACGTTTTCTGACGATTGATACTTGAGCGCGGGTCACATACTAGTACGTTTTCTGGCGATTGATACTTGAGCGAAGGTCACATACTAGTACGTTTTCTGGCGATTGATACTTGAGCGAAGGTCACATACTAGTACGTTTTCTGACGATTGATACTTGAGCGCGGGTCACATACTAGTACGTTTTCTGGCGATTGATACTTGAGCGGGTCACATACTAGTACGTTTTCTGACGATTGATACTTGAGCGAAGGTCACATACTAGTACGTTTTCTGACGATTGATACTTGAGCGCGGGTCACGTACTAGTACGGGTTAGTGTAACAACATGGTTTGTTTGTGGGTACAAAAATAACGGTATATATAGGAAAACGAAGCCGAATGTTCTTGTCTACTACATAGATTCTGGAAAAATTGAGACAAATAAAAACTAGTTTTTACATCAGTCGATGCGGAACCACAGAAAGGGAAGGTTGATTAAAAAAATCAATTTAGATTTAAAATTAAAACTATATACTACTATTTCTATTTGATTTTTCATATTTACAATACTATTCTAAACTAGCCTATAACCCGTCATATGACGGGATCAGTAAAACTTTTAATTTTTCAGAACTGTAAAGTATCTTATAAGGCAGGTTAAAAAATGGTGTGTTTATTAGCTGAGAATTATCTTGCAATAAAAAATAACCGATGATTAAACTTAAAATTATCACATATGTACCTAATCTATTATTTAAGCCGAATATATAAAGAAAATTATTTACGTATTATCTAAGCTCAGTGATAAAAAGGTGTGAAAATAATGCAGACGATATTTAAGTAATTTAAAAAAAGAAATGATTAAAGATGATTCAAGGAATGACGTCATAAGGCTAAAAAATGTTATTTCTTACCTGTTTATTACGGGATATATTGATAAATTTAATCGCCTGCTCTTAAAATGGGACTTGATATAATGACATTAAACGTTCAAAAAGGGATGGGGGACTAGATTTAGAACGTTTTAAAGACGACAGTATTTTCTGCTCTGATAAGAAGCACATATATACTAATTTATTTTAAAATCGGATCGATAGTTTAGGAGAAGGTAAATTTTACTCGCTTTGAATTTTGTTAACCTTACCTCATCAAGAATCCAATATGGATTCCTTTATCCATTCCAGGTCCAACCGCTTCATAAATGCGAGGACAGACGGACAGATAACTTAGACTATTATTATAAAGGGGATTTATCCACTAAAAAATATTTTAGTTTACAAAAATCTTATGGTTGTTATTTATATATTTCTATTTATATATTTGTTTATATATTTCAATATAAAATACGAAGAGTTGGTTAAAAAGTTAAATAATTTTCGATCTATTGAGATTTAACTGAATACCTAAATTTACGCACAAAACGCCCGCTCCCGGTACAATTCCGCTGCGAAATGTACCCGCACACAACGTGTTATGTGAAAAGGATGCACTTTTTTTTCGAAAATTCTTTTCGAATTTTCTGGAAAAAAAATCTATTCTTTATAGTTTTCGGAACAAACCCACGTAAATTTTCGGAAATATCAGAAAATTATATAAATAAATTATATAAATAAAATAAACAAATAAATTATAATTATATAATATAATAATATATATAATTATTATTATATTATAATAAATAATAATAAATTATATTATAATAAATAATTTTTATATTATAATATTTATATTCAAATAATATTAATATTAATTAATATTAATATTAATTATAATTAATATTAATATTAATTATAATATATTAAAATAAATATAATATTAATATTAATTAAATATTAATTATATTATAATATTAATATTAGTTATATTTATTAATTATAATATTAATAATAAATAATTAATTATAATAATTTTACTAATATTAATATATTAATATTAATTAATATTTTATATTATTTATTATTTTTATAAATAATAAATTATATTATAATAAATAATTTTTTTAATATTATAATAAATATAATTATTATATAAATAAATTATATAAATAAATAGGAAAGAATCGCCCCTGACTATAACCGTCATTTTTTAAAATAGCAGAACGCTGGAAATTTTCCGTAATTAAAATACTTTTCAAAGAAATAAGAGTATTTAAAACCTTACCGGTTATTCTCTTTAGCGCAAAGCAAATAGGAGGTTGTAATAATCCATAAAATAACATTTTTACATTAATTTTAAGGTCTCGATACAAAGGGATGAATACATTGTCTTCAATTTATCGCTAAGCTAAGATGAAGCCAAAGAGAAACGCAAATAAACCAGAGCAATCTAATCTGGAATGTGAAATATTACTGCAGCAGAATTTTATGTCAATCAGGCACTTTTGTCTTGTTACAACACGAAGAGCATAAACACCTGCTACTGTTATAAGCAAGGCCGTCCTCGGGATGACGTTATTTTAAAAGTCCGCTGTTCTTTTTTTTTATCACTGATATGTTGCCCTGGTATTACTGAATGCTCATTCAGTAGCATCTGCTTCAGCTTCTTTGATCGAATCAACACTGAGTTTTTTAAGACCCCTCCACACTATGGTCCACTTCTAGCCATTACCACTTTGTGGTCGAGGTCGACGATGGCTTCGAAATCGGTTTTTCTTCAAAGATCGCTAAAAATCGCCAAGCTGAAAAACGTAGAAACATTAATAAGAAAGCTAATTCGAATTTCGAAAAATAGTACAACCTGTGTCTGTAAGAGTACTGTTAAGTGGAAAATAAAAAACGCAGCATCTCAAAAAAGACAGTTTTATTTATGCAGAAGATTACAAGTTATGCGCAGCATATTTTGGCGTCGCCAACCTAAAGGTCCCTCCCACACTAGCTTCCACTGCAATCCATTACCACCGTCTGGAGGGGATATGGCTTATCGTCGTCGATGGTGGCAGACGATGGCTTCGGAGGCGGTTTTTTTCCCAAAGATCAAAGGCAGCCAGATGCGTAACTAAACTGCGCAGTAGACCCTATGAACGAATCCACTCGCTGGGCTCATTTAGTAGCCTGTGTATGGATGCAAGCCGTGAACCATCGTTCAAGGACACCATCAGGAAGTAGTGAAGGCTGGTGTGGAGGCTACAATACTATTAACATCCACGCGTTTTTTAAGGCTCCTCCACATTATGATCCACTTCTAGTCATTACCACGACCTAGGGGTATGGCTTAGCGAGGTCGACGATGGCTTCGGAAGCGGTTTTTCTCCGAAGATCTATGTAGCCTCCACACTATGGCCAATATTTCACCACTTCCTGGTGGACGATTATTTTTAGTATAGTCTGTTTTGCACACGAGGGATTTTTAGTATAGAAATATTAAAAAGGGAAAAATGTGACAAAATGGCAAGGTTTATTTAATCTATGAAATATAAATTAATTTAGTATTCACAAACGCTTCAAAAGTTTTAAAAAAATCTGTAGTTCATTGATATAACATCTTTTAGTGTATATATAAAACACTATTAAAACGTGAAAATTGGTAATATTGCCTATCCAATATGTAAAACAAATATATTAGTCTTTAGCTTTTACAAATGTGTTGTACAAGATTTTGCTATTTTCAAAAATGTTGGTTTCAACTCATTCTCAAAACATTTTAAACTTTTACTGCATTTTACAATTAATAACTGTTCTAATGTTTTATTAGGCAGATTGTCTAAAATCAGTCGAATTTTTTTATATTTGGCTGAATATTTGCTCATCGTTTATATTTTACTTCTCGTTGGAAGACAGAATTGTAGAGGGAAGAACAAAGCAAGAACAGAATTTGTATGGAATTTCAAACTTTATCGCTGAAAATATGAAAAACTACACCGAAAACTTTTTAGTATATCAGAAACATTGGCACCTGTCTATATATGGTAAATTTTGTACCATATTTCAGAAATCAGAATACTAAAACAATTTTTGAAAAATCAATGTAAAGTTATTAAAGAATGAAAAGGGTAATACAAATGACATTAAATGAAGGAAACTTAATAACAATATTACATATATTAAATCTTAACGTCTGTTTACTAAAATTTTGCTTTCTTTAAAAAAAAATTAAATCAAATGTTTGTTCAAAACATGGTACTGTTGCCTTTGATTCGCAATTTAACAAGTTTTCGATAGTTTTAATTGTTACTAATCAATGGAATAAACCATGGATGATTCAACATTTAAAAAAAAATCTGAATACAAAATTTTCAGAAAAAGTATATGCTACTAGTTTAAAATAAAAACTATATTATGGTTAGTTTCTGGATGCCAAAACTAGAGCTAAATATCTGAATTTTAATAGTATGATTTATTGTTAACCAAATATCAATATATTCTAATATATATCTTACTAGCAAGTGAGCCCGTGCTTTGCTACAGTCAACTTAATGTATTACTTTTAAACAGATTTTTTTTGTGCATAATTCTCTAAATTCATCACAGTACAGTTCGAGTCACAGGCATATTTATTTCTATTATAAGCATATTGTAACAATATTCAGTTTTTATACTACTGCATTAGTACTGTACATTGATTAGCAACGTTAATAGATCTTGACATATTAAGTGGCAGAATAAAAAACAGATTTTGACATCATCTAATTTTGGTGGTATTAATAAATGTTGTCCATAATTAAGGAAATTTATGACAAACCACATTGTTTTGTATGAATCAGAAACGCATTCTTATTGATAACCATATGAATATGAAGATACCTATATAAAATGAGAGGTTTTTATTTGCCTATGACGAGATTCACTAAAATTTGTACTTTTTGTTAGAATATTGTCGATAAACCTTTCATTGTAATGTAAAAATTAAACAAGAATTAAAAATTTTTTCTTATATAAAAATGCTATAAAAATTAAACAAGAATTAAAAATTTTTTCTTATATAAAAATGCTATAACTTGCGTCACATAGAAATGAAAGTTAATCACTGTATATCTAAATTTCCAGATCAAATCGAATTCATACTACTCAGAAGATGTTTAAATATGAAAATTGAATGAGATATTTAAAGGAATGGGTCATAATGAGATAAAAAAATATCGTTTTCACCTATTACGTGAAAAATAAAAAATTTCAATCTCCTGCTTTTAACAGAGGAAAACTGCTCTTAAAACAATTACTTGGGACTAACGGAATGACATCACATTGCTAGAAATTATATCTTTTTTACTTTGTTATGATGCAATAAATTAAAAAATTAATCATTTGCATTTAACCAGGGAAAATAATGCTTGTAATAATGACATGTAATGCTCGAAATAGGGGGAAGTAATGGATTTCGAATGTTAAAAATTAACAAAAACCTTCCTAGGGATATACTTAAGAATTTCCAAATTTTCATGGCGATTGGATTCATAGTTTTTGAGTCTATTAAGTACAGACAGAAATTCATTTATATATATATATAGATTATAGAGTTGCAAATAAGTGTTCTGTATAAAAAAAAAAACCCATAACATCACTGTGCTTAGGTAGAAAAAAAGATTTGTGGACACGACAGAAGAGAAAAAAGGGTGAGAGAAAAGATAACTTTCTGATTACCTCCCAAATTCATTTATATATTTAACTGAAACTTTCATTTTCAAAATTTTTGGAACAGGCTCACAAATATTTGGATCGGAATCACCCCTAGTTTTACACACTGGATCACTATGCTGTGTAAACAGATAAAATTTATATTGTGAAATCCAACAGTTTCTGATATTTAAAATATTCATAACAATCCTCATCAAGAAATGCATTAGGGATGATTCTTGTTGCAGACTGCAAAATTCTGATAGCACTCTGATCGGTTTGGCATCTTTAGTCCCAATTTGACAGAGCCAAAGAACAATTTCGTTCGAATGTCACAAAAACAAACTGAATAAAGTTGAGTGTTTTCAGAAATTTTCAGATCTGAATCACCCCTGGTTTACACACTGCATTACTATGCAGTGTAACCAGATAAAATTTATATTGTGAAATCAAAGTTCTTATATTTAAAATATTCCTGACAACCCTCATCAAGAAATGCACTAGGGATGATTCTTGTTGCATCATTCTGATAGCACTCTGATCGGTTTGGCTCTTTTAGCCTCAATTTGGTAGAACTGAAGAACAATTTCATTCTAATGTCACAAAAACAAATTCAATAAATTTGAATGTTTTCACTATCAAAAATCCAGTAATTAATACATTTGATATGGAAAATGGACAAAATTCAAGTATTACTGGATTAAACCCAGAGAGTCCTGTATTACACACTAATCTTGTTATGTATGAGTAGAATGTCTTATTTACAAAATTTTAATAACTTAAAATTTCACTTAATGTTTAAACTATAATAATTACTTTTAATTGCCTGAAACAAGTGCATATATAATTAAACGTAATAAATTATTTAAACTGTTTTTAATATTTAAAACATTTGAGAATTTTAGTTTTTTACAGTTTTAATCTGATTTCACGCGTTACAGCACCACTCAGCGAACACCAACAGAGGGAGCTGCCAAACGGAGAGATTTGAAGACTATCAAAATACAGAAGTCGTATAGAGAAAATGAGCGAGCGTGCACACCACACATACTTGATTTTTTTGTTGAACAATTCATTAATGTGTTGTGTAGTCAATGTTTATAAATTCATGTTAATTAAAAATGTTTCGTCTTATAAAAGAATGCATCATTTTTTCCCCTTTACAACAACTGAATATCCGAGAAATTAAAGAAACCGAAGGCCACAGGCAGCCCCAAATGAACCTTTTAAAGTAAAGAGGTAAGTAAATTTTTTTTTACTTACCTCCTCACTAATAAAGAATTATTTTACAGTGTAACATAATATTTTTAAAGTGGTTTATGACATCGAAACCCAACCCTTTGTAGTAAATCAACACATTGTCCTTATTGCCCTTAAACAAACAGTAAAGTGAATTGCACCTATATACAATCTGTAATCAAGCTTTAAAAAAAGATGGATGTCAAGTCTCACTTTAAGACCAGGCCTAATAAATAGGACTTAAACAAAACGAAAAAACACATGTATCAAATATACAAATTGATTTTATTTAATCAAAAAGTCCGAAGCCCATGTCATCATCAGACTCTTCAGATTCTTCTTTCTTGGCTTCTTCCTCCTTCTTGGCACCACCGCCACCACTGTCGCCTGCAGCAGCAGGTGCAGCCGCCACGGCAGCAGCAGCAAACTTCGATGGATCTTTCAGATATTCTTTAGCCTGCAAAAATGGAACATTGGAACTTGTAAACATCTATTAAATCTACAGTAAATTTACTAAGCACAGAAAATCCTAAACTTAAAATTTCCACTCAATGATTGGATATAATGATTAGAGCTACAGTAAACTATTAGTTACACAAAAATTAAAATATACAGCATATCTTTTTAATGTTTGGCAACTTTTTTCACATTCCTTTATATGATTGACTTTGTTTTTCTCTATTTTAAATTAAAACTAAATGTTTTTAATATATCATTTTTGACATGTAATATAATTGTAGCAAAAAAATACCTTTAAATTTTTTTAAAATTATTTATCAAATCCTGGCCTAATAAATGTCAAAATCAAAATATATTATTTTCATATTTTTTTAATTTGTCTGCTTAAGGTGGAAAATTTTAACATAATTCAAACCATAATTTAAACCTTAAATTTCTTTTCTATCTTTCTAAATTTATGCTGAGAAACATGCTTTATTTTTTTTAGTTTAGTAATTTTAAGAAAAGCTCAAGCTGACTTCTAACAACTGGAAAATGACAGCAGTGACTGAAACCTTGAAAATGTTACAGAATGCAAGGTTGATTGAATTAACATACCTGTGGTAAAAAATAATGATTAAAATCGCTGTATTTTTTAAAATCAAAAATATTTGTTGATAATTTTAAGATTTTTTTTATACAATTAATAAAATGCATCACCCACAATCATTTCTAGGATTTTTTCGAACATCAAATTTATATTTTCACTTGTCTGATTTTTTACTTTTTCAATGCAAACTTAATTCATTTGTAACATTTATAATTAGTAAAATATTAAAAAATCCAAAGACCAGATTTAAATTTTAAAAAATAAAATTAATATTGAGAATGCATTAAATTCAGACTTTTTTTTAACTAAATTTGAAAAGTGATTGTTAGAAAATAAGTGACTAACAGTGAGTAAGCATGCTTAATAAGTACCATAAAGTTTAGATTACAACTCCAATATACTTACAGTTTCAGCTTCTTTGAATGAAATGTCAGTTTCAACTGCGACAGCAATTAAGTTCTTCAAACCATTTACGATGGAGTGTGGTACAGAGGCTAATGTTGGGTAACCAATTTCAAGAGACACTGAAGCAATGTTCATAACGCCCTTAAAAGAAAAACAGATATTTTACTTAGATAAAACCTTAGACTATATATACAGCACATTTAATTTTTTTTTTTTTTTTTTGGAATTACTTGCAAAAAGATATACTTTTTAAACAAGATTTTAGTTCAATATTAGTTAAAATGTTAATAACCTCAGTTGGTCTTTGCTCAGTGCTAAAGTCATTAGTGCATCTCTTTTCACTAAAAATATCTTTGTCAAAGATTATTTCAAAGAATTTAAATTGATTTTCAAAAACAAAATTTCAGTAAAACTCTCAAATTCAAACTATTGAATTTGTTATGCTTAGTCCAAACACTAATGTACTAAAAATGGAATATATATATATGTATAACTGATTTAAATCAGGCCAACCCTGGTTGTTTCCAATTTAATTATTTTGGTTTAGTTTGAAGCATAGTCTATATTCTTACAAAACGAGGGCTAAGACCAGAACATAATGTCGAAAACCAATTCTAAATGTCTATAAACATCCAACTGTCTCAAGACAGCAGTGGAATTTCAACCCACATTCTCCAGTACTGAAGAACAGAGCTGTACCATTTGGCCATAGTACAGCTAATTATTTCAGCCTTTGATCTTAAATTTTACCTTTAATGTATTAAAACAGTACCAAATTTTAGAAACTTCAGCAACTAAAGATAAAACATACTTTCAAAGTTGGACTGCTATACTTAACAGAGGCACATAAAACAATTTACTGAAAATTGAAAACATTGAGTAAACAAGTTACTGACACAAAAAAATAATTTTAAAATGAAATACATATGCTTTATATGGTCTGTCTTTCCAATCTTGGCTGCAGAACAGCTAAGGAAAGGTTATGGAATATACATTGCTTCAGCCTTCATCAGTCTAACGACTGGAGACATCATTAATATGCGACAAAATGGCATGGACTATACTACATAAAGGTAGCTCCAGCACCATAATGTCAATAAAATACTTGTACACATGTCAATTTTGAGAACTGCATTCACAGAATGTAGAGCAAATGGCTAATATATATGTAAGCTTCAAAACAAGTTGTTGAACATCTTAGTCAAACTCACAAAGTACCAAAGGCAGCACCCTACCCATTAACCATCATTCAGCCCAATCTTGGGAGACAACACAAACACTACAGCAGCAAAAACACTAAGACTAACCCTTCTTTTGTACAGTCAAACTCGTTTATAACAAGCACAAAGAGACTAACATTTACACCTTAAATCAAAGTGCTCGTGATAAACTGGTCCTTAAGGCAACTAGAAGGAGGGGACCTGGGAGGTCAAACAATTATGTTTACTAAAAATTTAATAATTAAATAACATTAATTAAATACTTTTAATTTAATGACAATTAACTGCCCCCCAATCCAGTCTTATGGAAACACTTGATGATGCATGCTGATGTGAAATTTTCCCATGCATCATTCATCAAACATATCGCTTCCAGTACATTGACAGTGGTATTTGATGCTGTTCTTCTATCTCTTCAGTCCAGAATCATCAAAACCAGTTACTTACGAAAGTGGCACTTGAAACTTCTTATGACTCCTTGGTCCACAGGCTGGATAACGTATGTAGAATTTGGTGGCAAAAATTCAATTACACTAGATTTAAGAACCCTCCCTATTGACATTGGAATGCTGGAGGAATTTTTCCTACAAAAGTATTAAACTGCGGAGAAGAAAAAGATTGCAAGATAGAAAAATATTGCTCACTAAAACCAGGTCTTGCTCGTTAAAAGCGACTTCTGTTCCATAGACATTGATCTAACCAAATATTCTTGCTTCCCTCAGTAAATCTGAGTTCTTGTTAAATCCAAGCTTGTTATAAAGGAGTTTGGCTGTACTAAGAGGTACTACCCTACTGACCTGATCATCGAGGCAAAAATATTGCTCACTAAAACCAGGTCTTGCTCGTTAAAAGCGACTTCTATTCCATAGACATTGATCTAACCAAATATTCTCACTTCCCTCAGTAAATCCGAGTTCTCGTTAAATCCAAGCTTGTTATAAAGGAGTTTGGCTGTACTAAGAGGTACTACCCTACTGACCTGATCATTGTCCAACCAATCAAGATTTTTAAAATTTTTTATTTTAAAATTACATTTCTAATGTGTTTAGCAATTAATGAGCTATAATTTTATGAAACAAGACGAAACTATTTTTCTAACCAGTCCAGGTAGAGCAAACAAAACTTTGGTCCTAATATCATCAACTAGAGTACAATAACATTAACTAGAATACACATAAACACAATTTTGTACTATCAATACATCTTTAACAGAAAATATTAACGAGACCTAACAAGATTAACACAAGTTAATAAGTAATTATTAAATATTGCTATTCCTGGATTTTGTAGAATGACTTAATACCTCTAAGGAGAATAAAACAGAACTTACCTCCATAAATTTGGAAAGAAGATCCTCACTAGTAATATCCAAAATTTCTGGAGAAAATACAGTGCCCGAGTCATAAACTTGACGAATCTTTAATCCATAAGTAAAGGGAGAAACGTTTAACATGTTCAATAGAGTAGCTTCAGAGGCTCCTACTTTGTCATCCTTCTTGATCAAGTGAATTTCATTCTGTTAACAGAAAAGAATTTCTTTTAAATTACAGCAGCCAGTTAAAATACATAGAAATCATGAACATAAAAAAATAATATTTAAAAAACTTTATACAAAAATTGATTTAAGTAATAACCAAAATAATTAGTTGTACACTAGCTTCGGCTTATATCAGTATTTTAAAAGTATATTTAAATTTCTATAAATTTAGCTTGATAATAAAATTAACATTATCAATCCTTAACTAAATCCCTCAGAAGATAGTTTTCATCATATGAAACCAACATTTAATAGAACAATAGGCAGGCAGTTCCATGTTGGCCCTAATACGACGCAAATTACTTCATCACTGGCATTAGTAAAGACATTCTTCAAATCATGTATGTGATCAGGGTTTAATTATTAATCATTAGATTCATTGCCCAATGCTATCATCATTTCACATACTTTAAAAATTTTCACACTTAAAATAATGCATACACATTATCAATGTAAAATTAGTTCATATTGCTTAAAATATAACTTATTGTTACTTATTCAAATAATATATATATATATATATATATATATATATATATATATATATATATATATAGAGAGAGAGAGAGAGAGAGAGAGAGAGAGATTGAGAGAGTTGGGGGGGGGGTAAAAATTTTCACTCAAAATAATGCATACACATTATCAATGTAAAATTAGTTCATATTGCTTAAAATATAACTTATTGTTACTTATTCAAATAATATATATATATATATATATAGAGAGAGAGAGAGAAAGAGATAAGGGGGAGAGAGAGATAGAATACAGTAAATTACATTCCATATTACAGTATACCTTTATACATTATTCCTGAAGAAAATTTAGCAGAAATAATTAGACTGTAAACTTGACTAATATAAAAATTTTTAGACTACCATCATTTTCACACCATTTTTAAATAGTCTATATATTATCGTAAAAATGAATGGTAATTTTGATGTAATCTAAAAAACATGTTAGAAATGCAAGTAAGTGATCAGCTATGATATATAATCATTATTTTATCATTGCCCAATGCTATCATCATTTCACATTCTTTTAAAATAAAGACATAAGCATGCAGTGAATGGAATAAAAATGTTTAGGCAATTTAAAAATCATTTCATAAAATATAATTATTTGCTCTTCATTACTTAATGCTACCATAATGCATGCAACTTTCCATATTCCACACATCCAATTACTTTGTTCTAATTAAGGAAAAAACTGCCCAGAAATATACCAAGCAGTCTAAAAAGTGATGACCAACACATACAGTACAATGGAATAAATAGGTACATGGTACAAATAGTACAATGGAATATAAAAGGTACACATTAAAGTATACCTTTATACACTATGCCAGAGAAACATTTGGCAGAAATTATTGAATTGTAAATATAAGAAAACTTGACAAATAAAAATTTTTTTACTACCATCAGTTTCACACCATTTTTAAATGCAGTCTAAAAATTATTGTAAAAATGAATGGTAATTTGATGTGATATAAAAAACATGTTAGAAATGGAAGTATGTGATCAGCTATGATATATAATCATTATTTTATCATTGCCCAATCCTATAATCATCTCACATTCTTTTAATACAGATATAAGCATGCACTGAACAGAATAAAAATCTTAAAACAATTTAAAAATAATTTCATAAAATGCAATCAATTATTCAATGTTACCATAAGGCATATAACTTTCCATATTCCACACACCCAATTACTTTGTCCAATTAAGGAAAAAAACTGCCCAGAAATTTACCAAGCAGTCTAAAAAGTGATGACCAATACATTCAGTACAATGGAATAAATAGGTACATGGTACAAATAGTACAATGGAATATAAAAGGTATACATTACAGTATACCTTTATACATTATTCCAGAGAATTTAGCAGAAATAATTGGACTGTAATTATAAGAAAACTTGACCTATATAAATTTTTTTTTAGATTAACATCATTTTCATACCATTTTAAATGCAGCCTAAAAATTGTAAAAATGAATGGCAATTTTGATATAATCTAAAAAACATAAGAAATGCAAGTATGTGATCAGCTATGATACATAATCATTATTTTATCATTGCCCAATGCTATCATCATTTCACATTCTTTTCATACAGACATAAGCATGCACTGAACGGAATAAAAATCCATAGTCAATTTAAAAATCATTTCATAAAATATAATCATTTGTTCTCCATTACTCAATGCTACCATAATACATACAACTTTCCACATTCCACACATCCAATTACTTTGTCCTAATTTCGCATCTACTGAAAATACGTGCTAGCAAGAACGCGCTCATTCCTGGCCAAAAACTGGATGCCAGAGCATTTTCTCGTTATGGACCGTCACATTTGGTAGCGTTGTGTAACATTTTAAAATATAAGCTTGACACAAGATGGCATTTTTCCATATGGATTTAGATACATGTAATTTGACCTTGTACTCAATAGCAAAATATGATACACATACAATTTTTTGATTTTATAAAATGAAAAGGAATGTTTCCTATTAAATGTTTTATGACTCTTTAAAATCACGTGATGTTTGTTTATGTAAGCAAAGTTTTATTTTTGCTAAAGAGTTGTGTATTTCGGTTTGAAGTAGTTTTTAAAACAGAATTAGATCTGACAAACTTGATTTTTTTCTTTTTTATTGTTAGATTTTCTAAGTGTCGAAAGATAATGAGCTTGAAATAGCTGAAATGACGAAATATTTCAGATCAGTAAACAGATTAGATATTAGTAATAGTGACTATAATATGTTCTGATTGATATTTATGTTCATAATATCATGATTTTAATGATCCACATTTCTGACAAAGAAATGACGATATTTTGTTTTTTACATTAAAAATTCTCCAAAACGGCAAATATTAGTGCAAACTGTCATTAATTGTTTGTAGATCCCTGTTTTTTAAAATTTTTCATACAAAAAAAATTTTTAAATAACAGTATTCATTTTGCAATGTTAAAAGTCATTAAATACTAAGTAAAAAAATGAAAAAAAAAAAGTAAAGTGTAATATATATATTTAGTAAGAAATAGCTTAAATAAAGTATCTATAAACATGCAATATAAATCATTCCGTTTAATACTTTACGCAGCATTATTAAATATGCACTGCTACTTCATTAATTTCATGATTTTAATAGCAAAAAAAATCCAGGTTATGGTAAATAATGCTGGCCTCAATTAACTCATTTCTTTCGCAAATTTAGGAAAAAAACTACCCAGAAATATACCAAGTGATGACCAACACATTCAGAACAATGGAATAAATAGGTACATGGTACAAATAGTACAATGGATTCCATTGTACAAATAGTACAACTGAATATAAAAGGTATACATTAAAATACACCTTTATATATTATTGCAGAGAAAAATTTGGCAGAAATTATTGGATTGTAATTATAAGAAACTTGACAAATATAAAAATTTTTTGACTACCATCAGTTTCACACCATTTTTAAATGCAGTCTAAAAATTATTGTAAAAATGAATGGTAATTTTGATGTAATCTAAAAACCATGTTAGAAATGAAAGTATGTGATCAGCTATGATATATAATCATTATTTTATCATTGCCCAATGCTATCATCATCTCACATTCTTTTAATACAAACAGACATAAGCATGCACTTTTTGCAATTTTTTTTTTTTTGCCAAGATTGCAAAGAAAAAACATTGTCAAATATGTTTATCAAAAAGTTCAATTTATACTAAAAAATACTTATAATCAGATCAGTCTAAAAAAAAAGCCTATATTAGAACATGGTTAAAATATGGAATTGCATAAATGCTATGGAACTGGTGCCAATGCAGAGTTTACTTTTGGTCCTTCATTTCAGGCGACATGCAATACATCTATATTAATTTCTGTACTTTATATGGTCTGTCCTCTCAATCATTGCCGCATAACAGCTATGAGAAGGTTATGGAATATACATTGCTTCAGCCTTCATCAGTCAAAGACTGGAGACATCGTTTATCTATGACACATTGGCATGGATTATACTACATACTCATAGCTCCAGAACCAACCATGTCAATTTTTCTTACTTCAAATACAATAGTGATAAATGAATATCAACATAAAAGTGAAAAACCGGAAGTTTAGGTGTAGTATAAAAAAATTAGGCTCAGTAAAAGGCAAGGATTAAATATGGAATAAATCTTTTTGTGTGGTTACATACTCAAGTTATATATATATATCTCTTACTTATGATTTTGTCAATAAGAAAAGAGTTTCTGTACTAATTTGTGTACCTTGTATGGTCTGTCTACTCAATCATTGCTGCATAACAGCTATGAGAAGGTTATGGAATATACATTGCTTCAGCCTTCATCAGTCAAAAAACTGGAGACATCATTCATCTATGACATATTGACATGGATTATACTACATACTCATAGCTCCAGAACCATACATGTCAATTTTTTTACTTCAATTACAATAGTGAAAAATGAATAGCAACATAAAAGTGAAAAACCGGAAGTTTAGGTGTAGAATAAAAAAATTAGGCTCAGCAAAAGGCAAGGATTAAATATGGAATAAATCTTTTTGTGTGGTTACATACTCAAGTTATATATATCTCTTACTTATGATTTTGTCAATAAGAAAAGAGTTTCTGTACTAATTGGTGTACCTTGTATGGTCTGTCTACTCAATCATTGCTGCATAACAGCTATGAGAAGGTTATGGAATATACATTGCTTCAGCCTTCATCAGTCAAAAAACTGGAGACATTGTTTATCTATGACACATTGACGTGGATTATACTACATACTCATAGCTCCAGAACCAAACATGTCAAATTCTTTTTACTTCAATTACAATAGTCCTAGTATTTAAAGCTTATAAATGAATAGTAATATAAAAGTGAAGAACAAAAAGTTTAGGTAAATGCTTAAAAAAATTAGGCAAAAAACAAAAGCCAAGGATTAAATATGGAATAAATCTTTGTGTGGTTACATACTCGAATTTATATATCTTGATTTTACCAATGAGAAAAGAGTCTATACTAATTGATGTACCTTGCATGGTCTGTCTACTCAATCATTGCTGCATAACAGCTATGAGAAGGTTATGGAATATACATTGCTTCAGCCTTCATCAGTCAAAGACTGGAGACATCATTAATCTATGACACACTGGCATGGATTATACTACATATTCATAGCTCCAGAACCAAATATGTCAATTATCTTCACTTAAATTACAATAGTGCTCACATTTAACACACAAGCTTATAAATGAATAACATACTGCAAGTTTATCTGTATACCCCAAAAAATTAAGTAAGGATTTACTATAAATTTTAAATTTATTATACATACTTAAATGTGTGTATATATATGTGAGGAGTCAATAGAAAAACATAAATGCCATAAAAATTGCTCAAATCTTTACTTCTGTTCATATCTCAGAACAGACTAGTTCTTTAACACTTTCTGTACCTTGTATGGTCTGTCTACTCAATCATTGCTGCATAACAGCTATGAGAAGGTTATGGAATATACATTGCTTCAGCCTTCATCAGTCAAAAGACTGGAGACATCATTTATTTATGACATATTGGTATGGATTATACTATATACTCATAGCTCCAGAACCAAATATGTCAATATTTTACTTATTTTGCAATAATCCTAGCACCTACTTTATAATGTTTTCGTAATTATAGATGTGTGTGTGGGGAGGAAAAGGGAAAAAAACAGAATAACTTTACAGCATATGAAAAAATATCTTACCAAGATTTCAATTGTTCCTTTTGAAATTTTGGTTGGGATTTGAAGAGCTTGGAAGAAAGAGGTCTTCTCAGGGCCTAATCCGGTGTTTTGAGGTTGCAATAATACATCGCAAGGAGCAATAGCACCAGCCCTAGCTGGAGCCTTGACTTTGTTATCCATGATTTTATCACGAACCTCCACCAAGTCTTCTTTTGTAAATACAAAGCCAACATTTCCACGGATATGGGGAATAATTCTAAAAAGATAAGATACTTGTAAAAAACGTTTTGGAAAATTCAGTTTATAATCAAGTTTTCATTTCATTTACAGAAAGAAAATTAAACAACCATTAGATTCAAATGTTTGAAAATCTCAAACTATATATTCATTATTATACGAAAAATTAAAGCAATCAGGCAAAGTACGAGGCACATCCAGAAAGTAAGTTTCCCTATTTAAAAGAAAAAAAGAACTCACTTTCAGACATTTATTGGCAATAAGTACAGCAATGTTTTAGGTATGTTTCAACATAGCCACCACCAGAATTGAGACTTGTCGTACTGTGGGATCAACTTTTATACACCTCTGTCGTATAAATCTGCTGCCTGTGAATGCCTTCCTGTCTCAGAACACAATGCACATCTCTTTCCATACTGACAGTGTCTGTTTCAGTTTGGTCCTGACCCAAGATCCATTATGATGCCAATGCAATGACTGCTGCTTGGTTTCCAGGATAAAGTGCAAAATCCAAGTCTCATTGCCCATGATGATTATGTCAAAGAACTCGTTATCATCTTGATAATGTAACAGAAATGTCAGTGCTACTCCTAAGCATTGAATTTTGTGATCAGGTGTCACTTTCGGCTCATAGACCTGACAATGAATTTCAATTGGCACAATGCTTCTACATTCAGGATCACCGACCAAACCTTGCAGGCGGCAGGAGAAAGAATGTTTCCATTTTGGACCATTGCTATCCTGTTACGGATACAAATCGGGTCTTGTCTAGCTGGCATATGATTAATACATCATAAATGTTACACACACACAATAGTCAGTTTATTACGCTTGCTTTATTGGGAAAAACATTGGGAAACTTACTTTCTGGATGCACCTCGTGATATTTGAAAAAAAAAACATTCCCAGTTTGTAACATATGTTGGCCTTATGTCAACTCTTATTAAAATTAAACATGGGTTAAGACTAAATCTGACAGTATCAGTTAATCTGATAGGGAGGGAAAAAACTGGTGAAAAGATTATTCAGAATTCTCAAATTGTCAAATAGTTACCAATGCCATAACTATCTTGGCAATTTTTATTTTGATGTTTGTAACATCAAGGTGATTCCAATCTAAAAGAATCTTCAGAAGTTAAAATTTATGTCCTTGGGATGCAAAAAAAAAAAAACATTACCAAGCATCAATTTGGACAGGATTGCAATAATACGAGTCCCATAAAAATAATAAATCTTTAAATATAAAAATATACTAAACATTTAAATTCATTAAATTTTGCTCTGATGAAAACACAATCTTATATTACTAGAATTTTCTTTAAAGATAAATATTAAATTTCTCTTTTAAGTATATACTTTCAAATGCCTGTACTTCCATATTCAATGAAACCTGCACATCTTTTACAATTTTAATTGCTGTTCTGCAGTCTCACTAACTTAATATTTAACCCATGAAGGCAAGCACTTCCTGCAGTTACATGCAGTTCCCTGCAGGACTCTTGAGGTGGGATAGACTTTTTCTTTAACATTTTTCAACTATAATGGAGATTTTTAATGTATTTAAAAGGAATGCAAGTCTTAAAAATTTTGACAGAAACCGTGTAATAAAGCATATTGAGCCCTGAACTATCTGTAGGCCAAAGATCTTAAATTTACAGAAGATTTGTAGATTCCTTAATAGCAAAGCAGACCAATGGAAGCTCTAACTAATACTTGTTGGATAAGCTTCCCTTTTCAGAAAACATTATCTGAATTAAATATATATCTCTGTACTCTAATAATAGTACATTATTTTACTGTCAATAAGCAATTACCAATATTTGTAAGAGACTACAAATTTAGCAACAACTTTCCAAAGCAATACTATTATTAGCATTATTATTATTAGGCCATCAGACCATTATCAACATGAAAGAAACAATACAATACCAAGTATGCTGCAAATTTTATTAAGCTACAATGAAAATACTTGGTCTATTTGAAAAGTTTTTGTCAGCTTTTGCACCGGGGTTCCCACTTTAAGGACTAAGGACCAAAGTAACTTTTTATATGGACCTATTTCAAATACACAGCATAACGACAAAAACCCTATTTCCTAAGAAACATATTTTAATAATTATGAACCAAACAAGGCATGTTCAATAAATGCCCTACAATATTTCAGATAAGTTTTTAAAAATATCTAAAAATTAATAAGATAAACCTATTTGACAAAAAAATTTTGAAAAATGTAGTTTTTTGAGTGATTATATTAAAAATAAATTATGAATAATATATTATAAACAGTACTTTCTAAGGGTTTAAAAATGACTGACATATATATTTGTGTGTGTATGTATATACTAGCTGATTATACCTGACATTGCCTGGGAAACAAGAAATTTTTAGACTTTTCTATTACATTCAATGCAAAGCAAACTAAACTTCCATAAGTAACTGAAATATCTTCAACCTTCCCCCAACCTCAACGCTTCGTTTAGTTAAAATCTACACAGCTGTTAGCTATTATAAAGGGCAGCTGACTTCATAAACCTTTTTCAGTATGCAAAAGATTATTTGTCAAAAAAGTTTCCTAGCTTGTGAGCATAAAAAGTACTAATAAACAAAGTATTTTCATAATATTTTAAGGATATCAAGGAAAGGAACTTTGAATTACTACAGAAATACACTGAAAACATATGTATTTGAGAATTTTCTTTATTATTCATACTGCACTTTTGACTAGAAAATGTGAAAGAATGTTACGAACATTAACAAATATTTTACATATTCTTTAACCAGTACTTATCACCTTTACTGGGTTCCTAGTTAGAACCAGTTTGGGGCAAGTTTAACTCTTAACTTGCCAAACCAGAATGTTTGGAGAGTATGGCAACTATTGATAGGATATCACATAACGACAGATAAATGTTCAAGTTCCAATTTAAAAATTATAGTTTTTAAGGACATTTGACAAAAATTAAGTAGTTTTAAGGGCCCTTAAAAATGAAAGCTAAAATTAAAGAGTTCTTAAGGACCGTGGGAACCCTGTGCACTTCTGAGCAATTGAACTTAATACCAGTAAACCAGCTATTTGATAGCTTTTTAAGTTTAGACTTTACTAAAATATTAACAAAGCAACTTACTTTTCCAGAGCTGGGTTGTTTTCCATGTGGCCACGAATGGCTTTCCTAATCATAGTATTCTTTCCCATCAAAAGAACAGCATGCTTTCGCAGAGACAAACGAATCTGCTGCATTTGTCTGGAACCGACATTGTCTACCCCAACGATGAAACATTTTGGATACTCATCCAAAAGTTGCTAAAATCAAGAATTTTGCACATTAAGCATGTCAGTGACAAAGTTGTCTTCAAAAGAATAAAAACATCAAACTTACAAAAGTTTCGTTTTCAATTAAATGATATAAATAACTCACCACTAATTTCATAAAATAGTTGCTTTTCCACGTGGTTCGGTCCTCCCTGCCCATCGTGTAGATCAAGGATAGCTCAGTTGCGAGTTTAAGGACTACAAATAAAAAATCAGACGATAAATATGACTGAATCACAAAATCATTAATTTATTGTTCTAAGGGGATCTGAAGAATCCCACGCAACGTAAATTTCATAATTATTTCACAGTAGCCGAAAAACTGACTGGGACTTGATACTTCTTATATTTAAGTTTAAAAAAAAAAATTGATAAACATCAGTTATAAAAATGCATTTATGAATAAAATTAAAAAGTATTGCCATGAATGGATGTAAAAGTAATAAAGTGAAAGAAATAATATCAATCAAATTATCTAAGTATTACATTTTTAAATTTATTGCATGCTTAGAACTTTATGCTGAGCTATAACGGATTACAGGTCGGAATTATGAAACTATGAAATTGCGAAGAATTATCGTAAGCCTATAGAAAGATCAAATAGTTATTCTAGAGACATAATTGAAGATCTTAACAGAAATCGATCTTTAAAAAAAAACTGCATTAAAACTTACTAAAATAATATAGTAACTGAATGAAGAAATGAAAATTATTATCGTTAAATAATAATATAACGAAAAAATTTAAATTATTATTAAGATTAAACAAGATCGCTTACCCAAGTAAAATACTTGAATGTGTGCTGCGGCTTTACCACACGGGAATCACAAATAGCGAATGTTAAGTTGAGTTGTGTGTAAAGCTGGCAAAGACAAACTGTGAAAATATATTAGGTGAAAGGTAAAGGAGTGATCTGCTACTTTGCGAATAGTAGCTGATTACTCCAGCTGAGACATAAACAGCGTTAATGTAAATGTTTTCCCAATTATTTGATATTTATTTTGGTTTTAACTAAAATCATCTACATTGATATTTAGTAGAACACCGGATTAATTGAATATCATCATTTCAATGATAATTTATAAAACATGATTAGTGTTTTGTATTCTGTAAACAAAATCGTTACTATTAGACTTTTTTTTCTTCATTGCACATTTGGCTGTTTAATGGGGCAGCTAAGAAGATCTAATTATCGATTATATACATTTTAAATCCTTACCACATAATAAAGAATTTTATTATGAAACTATGTTTTTATTACTGAAATAAATACACTCAATGTCACTTTACTATTTTGTCTATAATGCCGTTTCCGTTCATTTTTCTTTACTCTCGTAAATAAACTATCATGTCTTTCACTTTCAAACAAAATACATTCTGCTTGATTAATATAATCTAAGTGATGATGCCATATCCCCTATAGTGATGTCTCCATTTTAATTTCTAATATTTTTCTTAAAGTTAGTCGTAGAATCAAAAATTCATTGACTACTTCTCGGGATGTGGTAATATACAACAAATTACCCAGAATCCACATCTTCCTAAAAAGGTAAAATTATTGCAAATAGTCGTCTTTTGAAAAATCGTGAGACAATACATTTACATAAAATATTGACTTTTGATACACTAATAAAATTTCATCTTCTTTGCCAAAAGATTTATTTAAAAATAATTTTTCAGGCAAATTTTACAGCTTTAAACGAAAAAGATTAAATGAGTTCCACCAAATTTGACCATTTCTAAACAATCATGAGTTGCATGGGTTTGATACACAAGTGATAGATACCGCATTGCCTTCTGATAGAATGCCAATGTTGCTGATTTCTTTTAAAAATATGGAACATGGCATTTCTAAAAAATGTGGGACATATGGACAAAACACATGGCTTTGTAAACATGGCTCAAGTAATAATGTCTTTTCTTAGAGCCATGTTTATACAAGTTAAGTAAATGGTCAAGTAATTTGCCTCTAAACAAAAGCTATTTCATATATATTTCAGATCATCCCAGAAGTATTTTATAACGCTATGAGGAACCTTTATATCTGCGGCGACATAACTCAAAATATTACCTCTTGCAAAATTAAATGCGACTATTTCAATTCTGACTTTTCTTTTTCTCCTGGTGGCATCTCGAGACATTATTCTTTTCATTCTGCCATTTTTGTATTGTAAGCTGTTCACTTCTTTTTCTCTCCAGTTGTTGAGAGATGTAAAGCAAATTAGTACGAATTTTATATTAAATATTTAGGCTTGCAACGATATCTTTGATGTTCTCTTCATTTATTTCCTCCTCCTCATATCTAATTAGTTTTGAAAGCATTTAAAATTAATTCTATTTTTACCCTTTTAAAAATTTAATTTGGTTTTTATAGATTTTTAAAATGTAATTTTAAATACTTTTTAGCTTTATTTAAAAATTTTCTCTCCTGGTTTGAAATTTATATCTTTTACTAAACTGGTGTTTAATTTAGCAGATATTCTGTGAGTGGAATATTTAAGAGAGGATATGGCTGATATGTTTTGTATTTATCTTCTGAAAGGGTTGGTTTGAAGACATTAAACCGGAACTCTTTTTATCGCAATTATCTCCTGAATGTAAACGGGAAATAATTTAGGAGAAAATTTACAGTTTTTCTAAAAGTTCGATAAAAGGTAAAATACAATAAGAATAGAAAATATGCAATATAAAGCTATGTGTCAATCCATGCTTTCTCAGAAATTTCACACTCACATTAGAATCATTCTTCTAATTTTCTCGTTTTATAAAAATTAAATTTTGTAATAAACTATACAAATAATCTTTGTACATATTCACCAGTGTGAGGGAAACAATGCATCACGAGGATTATTCTGACGTCAAATGTATATTTCTAATAAAGTTTATTCTCTGTGTATGACAACTTGGCCATTTTAGTTAGCGTTATGAAATTTTTGGAATAATATGCTTGCATGGAGTTGCTGTGTATTGATGTTTAAAACTACAGGGTTTTTTTTAGCATAGAAGGTGAAGTGTATTTTTTTAATGCATGGAACTACTAGCTTTCTACATTTATTTATCTCTTCCACTTAACAGTTTAAAATAAATATTATTTTATTTTATATTTTTTTATGAATCTGTTCCTGGTGCAGTGTCAGCAAAATTTTAAAAGAACAGGTGCTTTACAAAAAAATAAATAAAAAAAGTAAAAAACCAATTTACTTTTTTCCATAAACAAAGTAAATATACGAAAATGTTTTAATCGGCATATAGAACAAATGCTGAAATTTTAAAGCAACTTAGATGTTATAGAAGTTGCTTAAAAGTAATGATTCCTTTTAACATAATAATAAATTAGCCATACTTTTATTGTAAGAATAAAATTTATTTGTGAAAGAGTTACTTTATTTAAAGTTACCATCATTATCAGCTATGCAGTTATAAGTAATTTCATTTATTAAGTGGAACAATTTGAAAGGATCGACATAATTTTGTCTCCATTTTTATTACTCCTGATTTCTCAGTGTTTCACATATTTTGACATAGTCATTTTTTCTTCCCCTTCTTTCCAAGTAATAAATTCTAAAGGAAGAAAACTTTAATTAAAACTTTTTATGCATACAAAAATTCAACTTTTAGGCTTCTAAATCTGTTTTTTCTTTTGTCTTTACGGCATTTTAAAGAAAAGTTACAGCTGTTTAAACATCAGTGACAGCTGTCAAAACAAAACATTTTTCTAGTATTTTTAATAATTAGCAACTTCGCAATTAGAGAGTTTTGAAGCAAGAAAGTGTGGGGAATTTTAAACATGTGTTTTAATTTTTTAATAGTTAAAGTTGCTTTCATAAACTTCAAATGCATTTTTCTCAGAACGGTATTTTTTAATAAGATGTTGAAACTTGAAATGGGATTTCTCAAAAAGTTCTTAAGATATTTTGTTGAAAATTATTATGAATGCTTTTGATAGTATTTACTAGTAAATGACCTAAAAACTTTAAATTTGGATAATTTTTAATGATGTTACACTCATAATTAGATATAAAGGTAATGAAAATTCTTTAAAAATTCAAATTGTATGATTTTGAAGGACCAAAATGTTTTACCAAATGTAAATTAAGGAAAGATTTTGGGTGATTCTCTAGTCCAGTGTATAAGAAATGTGTTGCATCAAAAAAAATTGAAAAAATTTAATTTATTAAAAAGTTAGACCTTTTGAAAAAACCCGATTTTTTTACTAAATTTTCTTCATTTATTAGAATTTTTATTAAAACTTCTCCAGGAATAAATTTTAAGTGAAATTCTTTATGAAAATATAAAAAATAAATCTCAAAATGTAAAAACATGAACTAGTTTCTACGTTTAAAGAAAAAAAGTTCCCCAAACGTAGACGGATACCTTAATGATTCACTGTGGCTAATTTTTAATAATTTGGAGCCGTTGCGTTTGAAAACTGTTAAGGAATTAATTTCCCATAAATATAAATGTCCAATTTTCTTGTCGTTTTCTTTAATTAAGTAAGAGTATATAATTCCATTACGAATGCGCACTGTACATTAATTAAAGTCGCCAGAAAAAGCAAGAAATACAATATTTGGCTGGATTACCTTTTTGTTTTAGAAAATATTGCCAATATTTGGGCCAAATTTGCCAAGGGGAACCCAATTCTTAAGTAGACCCTGTAGTTTTTATGAAGTTTATAAATATTTCAATTCCTCTTCTTAGCCCACTCTCCTGTTTCTAATCATGGATCTTGTTGGTGCTTCAACCACATTTGGCGAAATTGGCGTGCTTGCAGCTTGCGTGCGTGGCGTGCTTGCAGCGTGGCGTTTGAAATCTGGCGAGGGGATCGTAACTCAACAAATTGATACATAAACAAAAACAACATTTTGAGGAAAAATTTTACAAAAATTGAATATTTAAAATCTAATTGAATTAACAAAGAAAACACAAAGGAAACACATAACATTCATACTAAATAGACTGAAACATTCACTTAATCACAAATTAAATAAAATGAGTGTGATTTTTATCACAAATTTGTGATTTAGTGTAAATTGTAAAATTAATTTAAACATGAACTAGAAACTGTATTTTGAGTGGAGGTTGAAGAGGAATTGTAAAATTGAAATTTTTTTTTCAAATCTCTTATTTATCTTTTTGTAATTATTTACGGCTTCTATCTCATACATCTGTGATGTATAAAAGCCAATGATATAGAATCGAGACCTTCTGCAATAAAAAAGTTTCAGAGCTCCACTTCTTGTTATCACAATAATGTATTTAACCCTTTCGTTATCGCAATAGCCTTCGATAGCCAAGACCTTTGTGTCCCAGAATAGAGCAGTTTGTTATAACTTCACGAACTACTATAATGCCTTTCCCATTTATTTTCATGTTTACTACAATCAATAGACAAACAATAAACTACCCTTCCATTTGAAATTAAAGCCAGAATTGTCATAAGTTGAGATGAGCCCTGCTGCGTGAAATCGCCTTATAGCCGAAGTCATCACAGAAAATTTCCTTTCCCCCTTGAGGCGTCTGTGGCAACTTGGCCACAGTAACCCCTAAAGGGAAATTTCAGTCTCGTTTCTATTTCGTTATATGTTGTTTTTTGATCGGCACGTAATAGAGGCATTGCGGATTTGTAACAGTATATTTAATTTAGAAGTAATTATTTTAAGTCATAATTTAAATATAATTAATTTAAATGTAAATAACTAATTTTAAAATGTTTCAGTAATTGTAAATGTTATTTTGTAAATTCTTGTAAAACATTACTTTTTGTATTTGGCAACACTTATCATTATTCTAGTTTCATTTTTCAAAATGTAAAAATAATGATAAGTGTTGCCACATTCTAGTTTGGTTTTTTAAAATCTAAGAATAATGATAACTGTTGCCAAATACAAAAAAGTAAAGACTTACAAGCATCCCCTATATAATAATAGCCTAAGTTATCTGTCCGTCTGTCCTCGAATTTATGAAGCGGTTGTACATGGAATGGGTAGAGGCATCCGTATTGGATTCTTGATAAGTTAGGGTTAGCAAAGTTCGAAATCCACCCGTTCCTATTTTTTCTAGCATTTAATACCATTATTTCAAGCTCTATTTTCCCCGGTTAAGAGCAGGCGATTAAATTTATCAATTTGTCACATAATAAATAGGTAAAAATAACAATTCTAGCATTATGACGTTATTCCTTTAACCATGTCATTTAATCCTTTCTAATTTTAAATTATTTAAATATCGTCTGCATTATTTTCATACGTTATATCACTGAACTTAGATGTTACGTAAATAATTTTCTTTTATATTTGGCTTAAATGATAGATTAGGTACATGTGTGATAATTTTAAATTGAATCATCGATTATTTTTGTTGCAATGGAAATTTTATCACCGGTATTAACAAAAAATTTTGTATATCTCCAGGGTGTAGTGTAAAAGATAGTTTCATTCTTTTACTTCCATTAATAACTGTGGCAAAAAGAAAAAAAAAAATTGGGAAGAACTTAACGATAATTTCGACTTAGCTATGAAAATTTTGAATTATCTTTCTAAATGAATTCAACGTGATTCTAAACTGCATTCACAGTATCGGGAGATTTTATAGGAGTATGAATATAAACAAATTATTGAGCATGTACCAGATAATTTTCTACCAAAAATCAAACCATTTTTTTTTATCTGCCTTATAGGGTACTTTATAATTCTGGAAAATTGAAACTTTTACTGATCGCGGCATATGACGGCTATATGCTAGTTTAAAGAATAACATTTATAATTACATTTTAAAATGAATTATTTACATTTAAATTAACTATGTTTAAATTATGACTTAAAATAATTACTCCTAAATTAAATATACCGTGACAGATTCGGCTGTCAAATAATGAATTTGGACTATGGGATCATTTTTATTGTTAGAATTATCATCATTACTTTATCTTGTGAATAAATGTTTAATGTTAATTTACTGGCTGATGTTTTGAAACAGAATTTGAAAACGAAACGAACAAACACCTGGAACAAAAACAATGTCACAGCGTAACTGCTAATAGCTACTTGTAAATACTGATAGCTGCACAGCCATCTAAACACAAGGCCTGCGCGCTGATTTTCCAAAAACCGGTCACGTGATCTCTCAAAGGCGGTATTCTATTTATTCTGTCGATGCTTGTTGATTGCTTGCCTATTACTTCTTTTGAAAAAAAACAAAGAAAGAAATTTATGGAAGTAAAATAATGTTTGCTTTTATATGTAAGGTAAGTAGCAATTTTGCTACTGTATCTCCTATTATTTTATGAGCTGTTTTCTAATTAAGTATATCATAAGAATGATGGTAATTCTTAAGTTCGATACTTTAGAATGGTTCAAATGTTTTGTTATTAGTATGTGCTTTGTATCATATTGTATATTATAACTGTCGTTTTAAAAATAAGTTTCATTTTATTGTTATATCTCATTAAGGAGTTTATAATTATATAATACAACATTTAATATCCGTAAGTTAAATGTATTTATTCTAAGTTATGTTAAAGTTTCGTTTTTGCTGTGTATTGCAACTCGGCTATTGTTGATAACTCACAAATTACAATTTCTGTTTTATCATAAAGGAAAACTATTTATTATTACCACAATAAAAGATTAATGTATCCTTACTTCATTGATTTATAATGTGTTTTTATGGGGCTTTATTAATAAAAGTTGATGTAGAACTTCTTTCCCATACTACAATAGCAACTGGGAAATTTCTATGTAGAATCAATGTTATCTGCACTTTAAATTGTTTCTGATTTATCAACTTCATATTTTTTACGTCCTGAGCTCTTTTTCCAGATTTTCATATTAACTTTCTACAATTTAAAATTTTGAATGTCGAAGCGTAAAGAAGACATATATGTAACAAAAATTAAACTACTAAAAGAAAATTTATAAATGTAAGAAAAAAAAATTAATCTAAAGTAATCGACAGAAGCAATGTTTTTACACATTTTTATTATAAAAATATAACCTTTATTCAATGCTATACTATTTTATAACAGGTAAGTTCTCATAACCTGTAGAAAAGTAATTAAATAAACATGCTTAAAGTTTTTGAATAGATATGTCTAACAGCCAAAAGTAGAAAAATCCCATCTAAATAAAATTTGCAAGCTGTTATAATTATATAAATAAATTTTAATTAATAGATGCTTTAGGTAGAGGAACTTAAAAAAACTGTATTTACACTTAGAGTTACATTTATGTATTCAGATATTTACAAATGTTTTATAAAAATATAACAGTAATTTTATAGAAAATGATAATCAACTCAGTCACTTAACCATATCTTAAAAATGTAATAGATTATATAAATAGGTCTTCTAAATTATGTTTGCATGATTGTTTACTTCACTTCAAAAATATAATTTTAACTATTTATAAAATATTTCTGAAGAACTACTCTAAAAAAGTGACTGAAAAATATATTGAAGAAGTTAAGGAAAAAACCAATAAGAGAAAAATAAAAAAAAAATTCTTAAATATTTCTTGTAACAATGTTTTTACTTTTTTTTATCTGTACACTATTGAATTATGTTTCATTGTTTATGTAGTACAAATCAGTATCAGATGTTATACGTAAATAAAACTGTAAAAATTTTGCTTCAGCATAATATTTTTGTATGAGTTTGTGAAATTTGTCAGTGATAAATTGTTCTATGATTTTATACTAAGGCAGTGTTTTTTAACACTGCCTTTAATATAATCCTTAAGGATTTTATTTATTTTAACTTTAATGTGATTCGTAAAGGATCATATTTTATGAATAAAGATTAAAACATTTTATTTCCATGGGACCATTTAATAAAAGGTAAGTAAAAAGAAAAAAAAAAGATGCTAGTTGTGTAATTTTTTGCAAATGTAATTTCTTTGCTTAAAATTTTATCTATGTATCATATCTGTTTTCGTGTAGTGTATGAAGTTATTTTGGTAACTAAAATTTAAATATAAATTGACACACAAATAAAATATCTGTAGCAAAATAATTTTCTACTAATAAATATTCAAGTTAGTGAAATAATTGAATATCCTTAGTTTATTTTTTGAAAAAAATATTTTGATGAGTAGTAAAAGACATAACACAATTTACTTGAGGATTATAGGAGGGAAACCGCCTTCGGCCGCCGCCATTTTTTTTAAGTGCGCAGGCCTTCTATATAGATGGCTGTGATAGCTGTGAAAATGACGCATTGTAAACATCCGATATTGGCAGGTGTTTTACCCCTGAGGTTTTTGTAACACGTTAAGAAACATTACTTGTTACTGGATTATGGGAATTATTTCATTCTTACTCTATTCGATTTTCAATTTATTTACTTTGGTCAGTGATTCTCAACCCTTTTTAAGCTACCTCCCCTCTACGGAGCTGAATTGTGTTCAACCCCCTCCCTTTGTAAAAATCCCCTAATTTAAAGTGTAGAGTAGAAGCAGAGGTATACCCAGGGGGGGGGGGCAAAGAGTCATATGCACCCTCCAGATTTTTTCTCGAAACTGAAAATTGAAATTTTAAATTTTAGAAATACCATAATACTACAATAAGAACATTATCTTGAAATATTTCAGTTTTGTGAAAAAAAATTTTTATCAATTATTTTATCAATTTTTAATGATACAGGATTCTATCAATTCTGATAAGTAAAAAATTTTTTGTTTTCATACTATTTCTATTACTTTTCTTAAATGGCCATGTTTTTCTAATTTTTATAACTTGGTAAAATTATATCAGTTCATGAATAGTTTTGCAAAGGAGAAATAAGATTGATATAATGTATTCTTGAGTTTTTACATAATCCCCTATATAATAATAGCCTAAGTTATCTGTACATCTGTTCTCGATTTTATGAAGCAGTTGGACCTGGAATGGATAGAGGCATCCATAGTTAGCAAAATTCAAAGAGAGTTTGTTTATCTTCTCCTAAACTATCGATCCGATTCTAAAATAAATCGGTATAAATAGGCTTCATATTACAAGGAAAAATACCGCCTTCTTTAAAACGTTCGAAATCCACCCCTTCCCCTCTTTTTGAGCTTTTAATGCCATTATTTCAACTCCTATTTTCCCCAGTTAAGAGCAGGCGATTAAATTTATCAATTTATCACACAGCAAATAGGTAAAAATATACTTTCTAGCATTGTGACGTCATTCCTTTAAACATCTCATTTAATCATTTCATATTTTAAATTATTTAAATATCGTCTGCATTATTTTCATACGTTTTATCATTGAACTTAGATGTGATGTAAATAATTTTCTTTTATATTTGGCTTAAATAATAAATTATGTACATATGGGATAATTTTAAATTTAATCATCGATTATTTTTTGTTGCAAGACAATTCTCAGTCAAAAAACAAACCAATTTTTATATGCTTCATAAGGTACTTGACAATTTTGGAAAATTAAAAATTTTACTGATTCCGTCATATGACGGGCTGTATGCTAGTGATATAATACTAAATTAAAGGAATCTACTTTTTCATGGCAATTATAGGAGCCTGTTTGAGAAAATTTAGTAAGGGAGGGGTCTGAGATAAAAATGCATCTATGCTGAGTTGTATTTGCATATTTAGGGGTTAAATTTAGTTTAAAGAACTGACTTTGAGAAAGGGGGGGGCAGCTCAAGCCCCTTCTGCACTTTCCATATGGATGCTCTTACTGGCAATGACAATATGCAACCTCCCCCCCCCCCAAAAAAAAAAAATAATAATAATTTCTGGGTACGCCACTAGGTAGGAAAATACTCAATTATAAGAAGCAACATGTTTAATCAATTTTCTTCCATAGAGAATTACAAATAAAATTTATGTTACTGAGACATGCTGAAGCATTGCTCAACCGAATGTTATGGATGAATGGTTAGGGCATAACCTTCAGTTTTGGAGTTTGTGGGTTCGAATCCCATTGGGGCATAAATGTTCGTAACCTTGTATAGGGTTCGAAGCCGGAAATGAGGCAACGAGTATGGATCAGCTGATGAGAGAGAGGGGCAGTCGGATGCGAGGCTTGAAAGGAGCTGCTCCAGAGAGCTGTCGATTATTGAGATTTTCCGAGATGCGTAACTTGCGATGAATATTATATATATGTGTGCTTAATTTTCTTTGTGATGTGCTGAATTATATTAAAATAAATATTCTGTGCAGCTGTACAGTCGTTTCGTCATTTTCCTAGTTTTCCATATTTACTTTATAAACTTCATGATCAACCACTCGGATCACATGGATTAAATCTTTACTCCTTCAATACCTTCAAGATGGTAGGGCAACTGGATTGCCTGGGCAAAGCCCTCTAAGAGCGTTTTCCCACTTACCTACACGACAGCGATAAATCTTAGACGACTGTCGTTCTACGACATCGGCGCACGTAAAATGCACTAAGATGAGCTACTCGCTTTCCCACCAACCGATTCAATGACGATTTTGTCGTTATCGAACGGCCGATATCGTTTATCGGGCAGTTTTGTCGTTCCGCAAGAGCTATTCCTTTTGAATCGGTCCGACATTTTGAGAGCTATCGCTACTCACATTGTTTGCTTTGGATTAGTAAATTATATGTTTAGTAATACAGTTGTTACATGAATATATTTTTAAATTCATTATTACTATAATATTTAAATACTTAGATTTCTTACACATTAAATTGACACATTCTGCTCTGATTTTAATGTTATGAAATTCTCACTTGCTTGATCATAAAATGCAATTTTATCGTAGATTTGCTATTATTATTGTTTGAATTTTACATCTGTTACATTAAGTTTTCATCTGCGATAATTAATAAGTTCATTTATCACATACTGTTACTTTTGAAAGCAAATTACTGAGTATCAAATTTTGATTTAAGATTGTTTAATAAATTTAAAGAAGTAAAGTTACAAAAGAAAAAAATGATCTGGTAAATGTGTTAATAGTTAAGATTAAATAGATTTAAAAAGAGAAATGAAAAGGACAAAATTAATTACATAAAATTAGAAAAGTGCAATTAAAATTGAAAACATTTTTATTCGTATTTTTTTTATATATTGTTTTAAACAAAAATAATTTTAATTATTAGAAAATATGCCCGAATTTTAGCAGATTTAAGAGAGTTACAGAAAAAAAAATTTTAATTTTTAAAACGGAATAGTTAAAAAAAAAAAAAAAAAAAAAAAAAAAAAAACACCGGGAATTGAACCCGAGGCGGAAAAATGCTAGAGTAACGCGCTAACACTACTCGAAAACAACTCGCACGTTGAGCGTTAAATTGACCTTTTCACAAAAAAAGAGGCGGAGCCAAAGCTTCACTAGCTTACCACTGGTGGAAAGAATATAAAAAATTGGTGCCTAGTATTAGCATCCAATGTTTTTAAAATGGGTGAAATGAAACAGCGTTAAAATTTACTTTTCTAACAATAATTGTCGTACTAAGTCTATAAAAGTTTCTAGGCTATAGTGCTGCTCCTGGTATTTTATTCATAAGTCATCAGAGATGGGATTTTGGTACCATAAATTCCTCTCTTTGACGACTTCTGATGTTATTATAAATCCAAAGTCACATGTGACATATCTCACCTGCAATAGTAGCATCCTTAGTATCATAATATAATATTTATGCATTAACATTTGCTTTTTTAATGTTGTTCCACGTACTCGTGTCATCCCCGGACAAGGCTCAGGTTTGTCCGGCATTAGTGCTGCTCCCGGTGTTTGATTCATAAGTCACCAGAGATGGGATTTTGGTACCATAAATTCCCCCTCTTTGGTGACTTCTGACATCATTATGACAACTTCTGAGGTAATTATGATGCAAAAATCACTTGTGACATATCTCGACTGCCATATAATAGCACCCTTAGTATCATAATATAATATTTATGCATTAACAATTGCTCTTTTGATGTTGTTCCACGTACTTGTGTCACTCCCGGACAAGGCTCCGGTTTGTCCGGCATTAGTGTTGCTCCCGGTGCTTCATTCATAAGTCCCAAGAGATGAGGTTTTGGTACCATAAATTCTTCTGTTTGGCGAATTCTTACATCATTATGACGACTTCTGATGTCATTATGAAGCAAAAGTCGCCTGTGACATAAATGACTGCAATATAGTAGCACCCTTAGTGTCATCATATAATATTTATGCATTAACATTTGGTCTTTTGATGCTGTTCATTGTACTTCTGTCATTCCCGGACAAGTCTACGGTTTGTGCAGCATTACTGCTTCTCCGGTGTTTGATTCCTAAAGCACTAGAGATGGGATTTTGGTACCATGAATTCCCCTGTTTGGTGATTTCTGACGATTTCTGATGTCATTATGACACAAAAGTCGTCTGTGACATAAATGACTGCAATATAGTAGTACTCTTAGTGTCATAATATAATATTTATGCATTAACAATTGTTCTTTTGATGTTGTTCCTCGTACTTCTGTCACTCCTGGACAAGACTCCGGTTTGTCCGGCATTAGTGAAACTCCCGTTGTTTAATTCATAAGTAGCCAGAGATGGAATTTTGGTACCATAAATTCCTATCTTTGGCAACATTTTACATAATTATGATGACATCTGATGCCATTATGACGCAAAAGTCGCTTGTGACATATATCGACTGCCGTATAGTTACCCCCTTAGTGCCATAATATCATATTTGTGCATTAACATTTGCTCTTTCGATGTTGTTCCTCGTACTTCTGTCACTCCCGGACAAGGCTATGGTTTAACTGGCATTAGTGCTGCTCTCGGAGTTTCATTCATAAGTCCACAGAGTTGAGGTTTTGGTACCATAAATTCCTCTCTTTGGCGACTTCTTTCATCATTATGACGTAAAAGTCGCCTGTGTCATATATCGACTGCAATATAGTAACACCCTTAGTGTCATAATATAATATTTATGCATTAACATTTGCTCTTTTTATGTAGTTTCACATACTTCTGTCACTCCCGGACAAGGCTCTGGTTTGTCCGGCATTTGTGCTGCTTCCGGTTTCTTGATTCATAAGTCGCCAGAGATGGAATTTTGGTACCACAATTTCCTCTCTTTGGCGAATTTTTTGTCACTATGATGACTTCTGATGTCATGACTTAAAAGTCGCCTGTGACATATCTCGACTGCAATATAGTAGCATAATTAAGTAGGTATTATAGTAGAGTAATTAGTGTCATAATATAATATCTGTGCATTAACATTCGCTCTTTTGATGTTGTTCCACGTACTTCTGTCACCCCGGACAAGGCTCCGGTTTGTCCTGCTTTAGTTCTACTCCCGGTGTTTCATTCAACGAGTGGATACACTTAGTGTTCATATTTCGTGGTTTTTGAAGGGCGCTGCGCCCTGCCCTTTTTTATTTAACGTTGACGTGCCCTGCCCATTTTTTTTCTTTTACAAATTTATAAATTTTGAAATCAATTAAAAACTGAGAAGGTGCCTTTTTACATAAAACATACCTTTTCATTCTAAAAAGTGCCCTTTTCTTTACAAGTCCGCCCTGCCTCTTTTTAAAAACTATAAGAACACTAGATAAGCTTATCTAAAACGCGAAGTATTTTATTTTAGAAAGTTTCCTCGGAACAATGAAGAAAATTAGTGAAATATTTTATAACTTGGGATAATGATTTACATAAATTGCATTTAACGTAAATTAAAATCAATACCTATTTTGATTCTATATATAAATGACAAATATATAAGAAAAAATTAAAATAATCGGATAATATGCAATATTCTAAGACCCTTTTTTATCAGTGTTTTTCGGTGAATCTATTTTAACGAAAATGCTTTGTATGAAACCAAAATTTGCTATTTGTAGATTTTAGTGTCTATATGTTTTACGTGTCAGCACTATTTATGCCGTTTATTATAAAAACATAATGAAAATTTGCATATTTAAGAAGTGAAAAATCAAAGGTTTTTGTCTTTGAACTTATTACGATTTCAATTTTCGAATAGTTTGTATAAATTTAAATACTGGTTCATGGAACTTTTGAAATTTTAAGAATGTGTACCGGGTAAACCCTTCACCGTGTTATACCTTCTAAATATAGGGTCATGTGGTTATTATTTTCTTTTAAAACTACAAAAATTATAACGATAAGTAGATTTATAAATAACATTTTCTCCTTTGTAGTAAATTTAGCGGTTAAGAAAGTTTGCTACGGAAAAACATTTGCACCAAATTTGTTGTTTACGAAGGGTATACCTAGATGGCAGCACCATTTCTATGCCTTTAGTTTATTATTAAATTCATAGATGGCAGCACTAAATAAAATGTTACATTTAGAACATAAGGTAACTGCTGCCTGCTGCATATATTTACATATGTGTTTATATATTATTAAAATATATTTCATTAAGTAATTATCAAATTTTTCAAACGTATGAAACTGGTAATCATAGAGGTATTAAGGAAATTTTTTTTTCGTCATCGTCTCTTTCTATTTTATTCATTTATTTTATTTCATGAAAAACTTAGGGAGAATTATCATTTAACTATCTCTAAGGTTAGAATTAAATAACAATTTAATTCTCCCTAAGGTTAGAATTAAATAATAATTTAATTCTTCTTAAGGTTAGAATTAATTATTTAATTTAATATTATTTAATTAAACATTAATTTAATTCTAAAATAAATAGAATATTTACAATTAGTCAGTAAGTAAATTATAGTCAGTCTAATTATTACTAGACTGACAGATGAACATATAGCATTATTTCTGGGAGTTAGTGCATCCCAGATCGAACCTAAATACAAAAAACTTTTTTAAGGCAATTTCAGCTTCATTCATCACATCAGTATCTGTATTGTAAAATAATATTTATTGTGAACAATGTATTCTACCATAAACCTTAAGGAGAATCGTATTAGAAATATAGAGACATATGCATTAGGCATTTTATTTTTTTTACCTAATGTTCTTTGTCATTTTTATGCTAACTTTTCGAAATCTCTGGATTCGTGGGCTCGGCCAGTAGAATCCGGTTGCATCATGATCTTGAAGGTCTTGTAGTATCATTTTTTGGAATCAGTAAATTGCAGTTTGAAAATGAAACTTTGGAACTTTTAAAAAGGCAGTTTCAGTTTCATTCATTACATCAATATTTATGTTAATTCTTTAATAAATTGTACTGACCCACTCAAAAATCTATTATCTACACTGGATGACAAGTTTAGAAAAAAAAAAAAAAAAAAAAAAAAACGAAGCAATTGCTATCACTATAGATACTACTTTTAAATTTTAAGAATATTTTAAATTTCTGAAATTTCCGAATTTGTTTCGAAAGTTAGAGCTTGCTTATAAAAATCAAGGACAAGGGTCAAGATAATTGTGTTTAACCAAGTACCTAGCAAAGTGGAAGGTCTTCACTTTAACCTCCGCACCTAAGCAGATCAAAACAAAAATTTAAGCTTCTAGGAAAAAAAAAAAAAAAAAAAAAAAAATCATTTCAACATTTATTTTTTTAGGAATTTTTGTTTAGGGGAGGAATTATTGATGGCAATGTGTTATTGTAAAATCGATGCTGCGGGTATTTTACGAAAATAATTTTTTAGATTCAATATCCTTTAACATATGTGAAAAACCGAATGCTGTTTTTTGTATTGGAAAAAAATGCTGATGAACATACTTTTCGTAGTGAAGCTTTAATAAACTTCTGATTCTGCGACTTCTTCATATAAATGCCATCGTGCCACCACAATGCCGCAAACATTAAACAATTTTGCCCGATATTTAAACATCCACTGTATGAATAGAATAAATACCCTGAGGCAGGGGCGCAATTTGGGCGTTTTAACTGAGGGGGACAAAAGTCGAATCAAAACTACAAAATATGAATAAAACCTCAAAGCACTGGGAAGGTAATACAGTATATTCCCCCCCCCCTCAAAGATTTCTGGTTAGGGGAGAATTTGATGGCCGTGGCACCAAAAAGCCTAACCACACGCAAGCCTTAAAAAATAATTTGCTATAGCACAAGAAATTCTTACCAGGCTCATTGTTTATTAGTAAAATATATAAAACCAAATTTGATGCTTTTTTTCATGGCGTACACATGTTGCCGTGATAAAGCCTTCTATTGTAAACCCTTCTTTTCTATCGTAAATAGAATAAGCCAACGTATTAACCAAATGTAAATCTACATGTGAGGCTAGAAAAATAAGATGACGATCCAGTTGACAAGATTATAAATAGCAAATACTTAAAAATTTGGCATTTTTTAAAAATTTTTTCTATCTATCCTTGTTAAAAAGAAAAACTCGTTTCAAATACATCTAGATTTTTTAAATGTAATATATAAAAAACGGATGTTAAGCTTTAATGAGTTATTTTTCAAACATGCTAAAACTTAAGGTAGGTAGATGAGTCTGTACCTGACGTACTGAATTCCTCTCGCTCGATGTTAAAAAGAAAAATAAAATTCCCTCTCTAGTAAATAAATTTTTTGGCTAGCCAGGCTCATTATATATTAGTAAAAGGTTATATAAAGCCGAATTTGATGTTTTTTTTTCAAAGCGTACTCAGGTTGCTGTGATAAAGCCTTTTATTGTAAACTCTCCTTTTCTATCGTAAATAGAAAAAGCCAAAGTATTAACCAAATGTAAATCTACATGCGAGGCTAGAAAAATAAGATGTCGATCCAGTTGACAAGGTAGCAATAGCAAATACTCAAAAATTTGGCAGTTTTAAAAAAACTTTTTCTATGTATTCTTGCCAAAAAGAAAAACTCGTTTCAAATACATCTAGATTTTTTAAATATATAGAAAAGGGATGTTAAGCTTTAATGGGTTACTTTTCATACATGCTAAAACTTAAGGTAGGTAGATGAGTTTGTACCTGACGTAATGAATTGCTCTCGCTTAATTTTTTAAACGAAAAATAAAATTCCCTCTCTAGTAAATAAATTTTTGGCTAGCCAGGCTCATTGTTCATTAGTAGGAGGAATATAAAACCAAATTTGATGCTTTTTTTCAAGGAGTACACAGGTTGCTGTGATAAAGCGTTCTATTGTAAACTCTTCTTTCCTATCGTAAATAGAAAAAGCCAACGTATTAACCAAATGTAAATCTACATGTGAGGCTAGAAAAATAAGATGACAATCCAGTTGACAAGACTATAAATAGCGAATACTTAAAAATTTGGCATTTTTTAAAAAACTTTTTCTATCTATCCTTGATAAAAAGAAAAACTCGTTTCAAATACATCTAGATTTTTTTAATGCATAAAAAAGGGATGTTAAGCTTTAATGGGTTATTTTTTAAACATGCTAAAACTTAAGGTAGGTAGATGAGTCTGTACCTGCAATACTAATATGCTCTCACTTAATGTTAAAAAGAAAAAGAAAATTCCCTCTCTAGAAAATAAATTTTTGGCTAACGAGGAACACTGTTCATTAGTAAATGGGATATAAAACCAAACTTGATGCTTTTTTTCAAGGCGTACACAGGTTGTCGTGATAAAGCCTTCTATTATTTCTTATATTACCCTTTCCTATCGTAAATAGAAAAAGCTAAATTGCAGTCAACGTATTAACCAAATGTAAATCTACATACGAGGCTGGAAAAAGATGACGATCCAGTTGACAAGATTATAAATAGCAAATACTTAAAAATTTGGCATTTTTAAAACTTTTTCTATCTATCCTTGCTAAAAAGAAAAACTCGTTTCAAATACATCTAGATTTTAATACATAAAAAGGGATGGTAAGCTTTAATGGGTTATTTTTCAAACATGCTAAAACTTAAGGTAGGTAGATGAGTCTGTACCTTGATGTACTGAATTTCTCTCGCTTAATTTTTTAAACGAAAAATAAAATTCCCTCAAGTAAATAAATTTTTGGCTAGCCAGGCTCATTGTTCATTAGTAGAAGGAATATAAAACCAAATTTGATGCTTTTTTTCAAGGCGTACCCAGGTTGCTGTGATAAAGCCTTCTATTGTAAACCCTTCTTTTCTATCGCAATAAAGCTAAATTGCAGTCAACGTATTAACCAAATGTAAGTCTACATACGAGGCTAGAAAAATAGGATGCCGGTCAAGTTAACAAGGGTATAAATAGAATTTTTTTTTTTTTTTTTTTAAATGCCAAATTTTGAGTATTTGCTATTTATAACCTTGTTAACTGGACCGGCATCCTATTTTTCTAGCCTCGTATGTAGACTTACATTTAGTTAATACATTGATTGGAATTTAGCTTTTTCTATTACGATAGAAAAGAAGGGTTTACAATAGAAGGCTTTATCACAGCAACCTGTGTACGCCTTGAAAAGAAAGCACCAAATTTGGTTTCATATTCCTTTTACTAATGAACAATGAGCCTGGCTAGCCAAAAATTTATTTACTAGAAAGGGAATTTTATTTTTCGTTTTAACATCGAGCTAGAGCAATTCAGTACGTCAGGTACAGACTCATTTACCTGCAATTACTTTTAGCATGTTTAAAAAATAACCCAACATCCCTTTTTTTATATATTTAAAAAGTCTACATGTATTTGAAACTAGTTTTTTTCTTTTCAGCAAGGATAGATAGTTTATTTAATGTTTTTTGGCACAAAATCCTCGGGGAATATGCTGTGCCATACAAGTTCTGTTAGAGCAAGGATAGATAGAAAATGTTTTTTTTTTAAATGCCAAATTTTGAGTATTTGCTATCTACCCTTGCTAAAAAGCACTCGTTTTAAATACATCTAGATTTTTTAAATGTAATATACATAAAAATGATGTTAAGCTTTAATGTGTTATTTTTTAAACATGCTAAAACTTAAAGTAGGTATATGAGTCTGTACCTGACGTACTGAATTGCTTTCGCTCAATGTTTAAAACGAAAAATAAAATTAGCTCTCTAGAAAATTTGGTATACTCTATTTGGTAACTTTTTGGTATACTCTTTTCAAACGCAAATAACATTAAAAAAGTTCTTTTTTCTTTATTACGTAGTGTATATACAAATAATATAATTTTTAAATACAAGTCAGCCAGATTGAATTCCCCCCCCCCCAAATTAGGTCAGAATACAATACGATAAGTAAAAAAAGCTGTCAAAAATTAAGTTTTTAAGCATACTATGTCCTTCTAAAATTGATTATTTTTTATTCATGTAATCATGTCCTCTTTAAACCTTCTTAGAATTCTAAAAAAAAAATTATTTCAACCTCTCAGTAGTCTACCATTGATCTCATTTCATGACCAGCAACTGCTTTTTGAATGTGGCGGCAACACAACCGCTTGTATGTTACAAGAATAAAGAAATATTCGATATAGTTTACATAACTCCGTTACTATTTTATTTAGGTCATATTTGGTTTTTGATCTGATATTTTAATAAACTTTAATCCTTTTCTTGGTACAAGTTTGCTACAACAAGCTTCATTATTTCATTAATTTTTCTGTTACACAGTATTAGAACTCAAATTTACCCTATAACGATTTATACCTGAAATATAATAAAATAATTATGTACAGAAGATCAACCAATGATTTTTAGGAGGATTAATTTCCAGTTATTCACAAAGACAATTATTCAAATAAAAAAACGTTTTATTAAAAGTATGGCATATTTACAACTAAAATGATGTTGATGAAAATATGCATTAAAAAAACATGTTTCGGAAGTTATGACACATGTGAAAAACATAACTTACAAAAACTTTGTACAAAATTACAAATGTATAAAAATGAGCCATGCTATGAAATGTGACTTAGAAAATGCACAGCACTTCAAAAATCTATTCAATAAATACAACTATTTTGGTAATTCTTTGGCATCAAAAAGCCCGAGTAGAAACTGTTCCCCCTATATGAGTTGCCACAGTATGAGTAGTCACTGTAAGGCCAAGGTTCGTACACAGAATATTTGGGCGCCGTGAAGCCGACTGCCTGTGAAGACGGAAATGTATTTTGGAGTATGGAGTTCTTGTTCTCATCTTGAGTGACGGGTGGTCTGTCTACCAAGTCAGAGTCGATTTTGTGCAACATCAACTCCATACACGTTCGAGCATCTTCTATACAATTGTGTCCATTCGAGGATGTTTGAATCTGCTTGTTTAAGACCTCGTCAGCGAGGCTTTTCAGCGACTTCTTGTACCTCGTGTGCTCGTGAGGAAATACGACCGACGTGTCGACAACTTTGAGATGAATGAGTCTTAGGGCACGAAGATCATTTTCGAGTCCATGTCCAACGAGGATGGAATCCTCGTTCAATAACTTTAGGAGATAAGCTTGGACGTCGTTAAGAGTCATGGTGACACCTTTCAGGTCTTTCTCGGTGATACCGCTGTAGACCGTGTTGTAGTCCAAGATTTGGTTCTGCGGCAGGACGAAAGATTCGAAAACCGTTAAACCCTCAGCACTGACTACGCCAACTTTGGCAACCTCCATGCCAGCCGTCGTGTACAGCATCTCACAGTCCAACCCATACACACTGCAAGAAGTAACCTTATTCAAGTGCCTCTTGCTCTTGGTTTTCACGAATTCAACTTTGTGGAGGACACTTTCAGTGGTCACGTGGTACTGACACGTGACGCAACCTTCAGACATATAGTTGCCATTGCAACAAGGATACTCGCCGCGATATGGATGTCCCCGGCGATAAGGCTGTTGTTTCCGTGCGTGATACCGGCACGTTTCGTCTGCTCTGTAGGTTCCGTCGGACTGGATGTGGAAAGTGGTGCTGCACCGGACGCATCGTCGTTCGGTCGAGTTCTTCGCCAGGTTGGGATTCCTGACCACAATCTTCCCAGGATTCAAAGGAGACTCTTCGGGAAAACCGTTCGACCTCAGCTGTTCCTCCGTCAGAACATAGTTATTGAACTCGTGGTATAGAGCAAACATGTCCAGGTCCAACTTCTGGTACAGGCGGAGGGGAGAATATACAGTGGTTTTTTCTGGAGGGGTGTAACAGCTCTTGACAGATAAATCGCTAGTTGATGATGCTGAAATGAAAAAAAGGGAAATCGTCAATTTCATCACTATTATGTGGTCAAAACAGAAAGATCGCAAATGATGAAAAACTTGAACATGCAGCTATAAATTTTTATGTACAAAACCATTTGAAAGTTTTAGATAAAATTGTTCTGAAGTCAAGGGATCATGGAGATGAAACACTCCCCTTTCCCCGCAAATCCATACAGCTTGGTGACCAAATATTTGTGTACAATTTTTAAATGATGAGGCAAAATAAAAATATACAACTTAATTCATGCCGGTAGAGCCTAAAATAGGATTTTAAATGATAAGTTTTGATGTTTTTAATACCAGGAATGGTATAGACATAATTTTTTTGTTATTTTATGGCATTTAATTTTATTTAGTCCTTTTATTCCCCCCCTTCCCTATTGCAAAGCATTTATGTTTTTATATGACAAATCTCAAAAACGTATTCCTACATTTTATTTAAGTAAATTGTCTTTGTTATTCTATCTTCCAAAAAAGTAAGTTGTCTTTTGATGCAAAAACAAAATTTTGAAGTTGAGAATGAAAAAAGAATGATTTATGATTCTTTGTAATGAAATAATTAAATTATTTCATAAAGATTTTTTTCATAATGAACAAAATACTTTATACGCATTTATGAAAAAAAAAAGGTTTTATGAAATAATTAGATTTAATTATTTCATTAGAAAAAATGCACCAAAATACTTTATACGCATTGTTTCATGTAATATATTGTTTAACGCTTCGCATTTTTGTTATATTTATCTTATTTCTAGGTGTATAACTTCTGGCGGGATGTACTGATGCTCCAAAATACTTAATACAATAATAAATAATGATTCAAAATAATTACAGATTGTTTCCTATAGCATATTGTTTAACATTTTGCATTTTTTTTGTTTTGTTTATTTTTTTCTTATTTCTCGGTGTATATTTTTTGGTCGGATAATTGTAATATCCGACTACTGCCAATTATCCGGTATAGCGGCCGGATATCCGTCGCATCCCTAGTATAACAACACTAGTCACTAAACCGAAGGGTCAGGCTCAATTTTGACAATGTGGGGGGCATGGGCAAAATATGCACTTATATATAATTAACACAAACTACCGGACATTTTTTATAAGCGCAAAAATACCGTAAAATTAGGTCATTTGACCCCTCTTGGTAGATTTAGTGTTAAAATACTAATAATTTACAAGCAGGAAATTGGGAACAGTTGTACAACAATGTACGACTGAATGAATTTTTAATTAGGTTGTTCGTAGACCGAAGATATTTCTCTTTCGTTCTTTAAAATTATTTTCCTTTTAAATAATTTATAATGTTACATAGCAGCAATTTTGAACAATACACTACTATTCTTGTGGTATAATATGGTTCAGAATTCATTAGCTGGTTAAACAGTCTTCAAAAACATTTGGCGGGAAAACTGAAATGAGATTTGGGACCCCTTCTTTCTTAACTACTACGAAAATCCAACACTATAACACTACAGATTATGAAATTTAAAAATTCTTTTACTAGCATATTCTAATTAAAATCATACCTCGCCGTAAAAAATATTAAATGGTATAGATTTTTAAAGAACTGCATTTTACAATCACAGGCTTGCAACTGCTGAGGTACTTTCAAAAAGGTGAGAAAAGTGACAAACACAGAATAAGTGACTAAAAAGCGACTAAACATAAAAAGCGATTTTTTTTCTCTTGATTACAGATGCTATTATTAAGATTTTTCTATTTATTTTAACTCTAAATCAAATGATTCATGCAAGACATGATTTTAGCGTCAAATACAAAAAGGTTAAAAATTTTGTTTAACACAACTCAACATGGCTTTTTATTCAAGAAAATCTATAAATTAGATTTGAATACATACAATACATTAATTTTCTAATCCCCTTTTTCTGCATATATTAAGGATGTTTTGAAATATGTACATAGCTAGATTTGAGTATCTAAACAAAAATTGTGAAGAAAAAGAAAAATGTGTGCTTTGACGTAAATTACTTTAATGTATTAAATGTACATTTCAGTACAAATGACTTCAGGAACTTCTTTGCGCCTTTTTAAAATCACTAAATTCTGGAAACCATATGACTAGTTACATTTTAATAAGAAAAATAAGATTAGAGCATCACATTTTTGGTCTTTTATTAAAATATTTTGTTATTAATTCAGATTTTCTTTTTTCCACAACAGACTTTTGCTGTGATACACCATGAAAAAAGTGACAGAATTGCAAGCCTGCAATCATATATAAAATGCCGTAAAAAGAGTTTAAATAACAGGGTTTTTGTTTTAAAGTAAACCTCAACAAACTTTTGCTGTGATACACCATGAAAAAAGTGACAGAATTGCAAGCCTGAAATCATATATAAAATGCCGTACAAAGAGTTTAAATAACAGGGTTTTTGTTTTAAAGTAAACCTCAACAAACTTTTGCTGTGATACACCATGAAAAAAGTGACAGAATTGCAAGCCTGAAATCATATATAAAATGCCGTACAAAGAGTTTAAATAACAGGGTTTTTGTTTTAAAGTAAACCTCAACAAACAAAATAAAATGCAAAGTACTTACTGTCACTTGAATCATCCATAGATTTAAATTTTGCTTTATTAGTATTCCTTCTTTTCCTCTGTCGTCGACTATTTTTCTTGGGAGAGGGGGATACTTCACGCAAAGCTGCAAAGAGAAAAAACAAACTTTTAATTACAAATATTAGAGCTTGCTTAACATATGTAGTAAGTATATGCCAAGTTAAAAAAAAAAAAAAAAAAAAAAAAAAAATCTGATTTGATTTAAATCAGATTTTTTTTTTATTTAAATCTGATTTCATTGATTTTTTCTTCTGAATAATAATTTTAATTGTTGTTTTTATTTTATTTATTTTTTTGTATCTAGTATATTCTTCACACTGATTACCTAAAATTAAATATATAAATTTTAAACTAAATACATTCTATTATTTTGTAATTGGATAGTGCAAACAAAATAAGATGTAAACTTAAAGAACAAATTAAATATTCTTTTAATGCAAACGCTTTAAAAAATAAATCACAATTATTTCAATATCTTTTAAGCACAGAATTATGGATTTAACTGTTTCAGTAAAAACACTAGCTTTGATGATTTATCCACTCCTCATTGGTTACGAAGGCTAGAACGAACGATACCAAAAGAAGGAAACTGTCTTTCCATTCCAGCAGATGAAGACACGGCTGTTGTTATTTGGTAGACAAACTGGATTTCAAGCTCTGTAATACTCTCTTTACCTCCCATTACATAAAATGAATTCCACCAGTCATAATCATTGTACTACCCCCTACTATATACTTTCTGATAACAACCCCTAAATTCTTGGAAAGCACATGCTATCTATTTACTCTTATTTACTTATTGGTATTACTGTACTGACTGATTTCCAATTCTCCTTCCTGTCTTTGGAAAATAGGTTTTAAAAGAAGTAATAAAAAAAACGATTGAAATCATGCCAACCCTGGTATATGCAACATATGTAGTAACTCAACTAATCATCAACTGCCAACACTAGCTTTCTAAAGCAGTCCCAGCTCTCCAAAATTAATTCTCGAGAAGTAAAATGGCTTGATTGGTTGATACTGATTCGTTGTATAAATAAAATAAATGAGAATAAGGGAGAAACCAAACTTTGTTGAGTTCTTTTTAAACACTATCATCCTTCTGACTTACTATATTATCACCCCCCTCCTAAAAAAGAAACTTTTCTAAAGGTAGAACAATCCATACTGGATATAAACTTATAAGTTATACTTATCGCATAATAATGTAATCTACGCTACACATGTAATAGTACGAAAGTTCATTAACTGCAAGAAAAAAGGTTTAAACACTTCATGAAATTCCACTGAAAATATTCTCATTTCCAACAAATCCATTGAGTTATACCAACAGTCTAAGAACGTTATTAAAGAAATTAAGCAACATTTATGGTATTTCAGTATTTCAATAGCCTGCACAACTATGATTTGCAATATAAACATCTCATATCACTACACACGAAAGAAAAGTTCATAAATATTATTGGTTTAGTTTGGTTTTGGAGCGCTACGGTCTACATTTTGCAACACGAGGGCTAATGAGACCGGGACCTACTACTTAAAGCCGATTCCGAACGGCTACTAACATCCATGCCATAGTGGGATTCGAACCCACGAACTCCGGTTCCGAAGGCCAGCACCCTAACCATTCGGCCATAAATATTATTAGTAAAAAAAAAATTCTATGCAAACAAAGAATTAATCATAATAAAACAAATATAGATTAATCATAATAACACATAATATAACAAAGAATTAATCTTAATTACAAACTACTATACACGTTTTAGAGGGGGGAGGGAGGAATCCTATATTAAAATTAACTTCCGAAATTAAAATACCAGTTTCCTGTTCTGAGAACAAAGAAATTTTTTTCCGCCTGCTCCGACAAGATAAACAACCTGAATGTCGAAGAAGATAAAAAGGTTAAGGAATAACTTATTTTCCGTTCTACAAACCGTTACGCATTATAAAGATAAATATTAGTAAACAAAAAAATATATATATACAAATATATATATATACTCATAAATATTAGTAAAAAAAAAAATTCTATGCAAACAACGAATTAACCATAATTACAAACTACAATACACGTTTTAGAAGGGGGGGGGGGAGAAATCCTGTATTAAAATTGACTTCCGAAATTAAAATATCCGTTTCCTTTTCTGAGAACAAAAAGTTTTTTTTTTCCCCGCCTGTTCCGAAATGATAAACTACCTGAATGCCGAAAGAGGATACAAACGTTAAAGAATTAACTTTTTTTCCGTTTTGCATACCTTTACAAGTATAAAGAAGTTTGATTAATGAACTTCAGTACTACATGCGTATTGACAATTACCAATGTTTAAAGCAGCGAACATTCCAGTTTTAATATACGTTCAAGTTTACCAGTGTACAATTTTAACTCGTCAATTATATATTATATACTCACACACAAATTCAGCAAACTTCTATAACAATAATTAAAATTCTAAAAACACATATGCGCATGTAGTCTAGTTTTTCAGCAGGATGCTAATTGCAAATAATTGATGTAACAGTGTAACAGCTAAAAGGATCACTGTTAAAAATGTAAAGAAAAAAAAATCAATGAAAGACATACAGTAATTCATTTTTCAGAATTCCCTACGTGAAAATGGTCACTGCTTCTGATTTAGACTCTTTCAAAAAAGCTATCATTTTTTTTTTTTAAACTTTTGATAATAAATCGTCAAATCCAAAATCTGAAAACATTTAATTTCACTAAAATGCGTCATTTTTAAAATCATCTGGAAATTCGTATATTGTATGGAAAAATCACGTAAGTTGGCAGAAATGCTTCTACTTATCTAGTTTATAAGAACACAAACAGCATTAAAAATGTTACTTCGTCCATTTCCTACAATCATAACCAATTATTTATAATTAACCAAAAATACTTTAACAGACTAATAATACGGTTCGACAACATTTAAGGATCACAATTATTTAGGAAAGTAATCTTACTACACAACAGCTGATTTCCCCCAAGAGTTTTCTAAATGTAAATTGGTTCTCAGCCAGCGGTTAAGAAACGCGATTGCGAAACGATAGAAACAAAGTATGCTGGAGTAAATAAAACGAGAAGTCACCAATAAAAATGACATACTTAACTACGTACATGGAAGATTTGGGGATTTTAAAATACTGTAGGCAGGCATGTCACATAGCAGTCGTTAAAAATTTTAGTCTAATACAGAAATGCAACCAAGTACAAAGTAATCATGGTCAATAGAAACGAGCTCAAACTATAATCGCTTTCGGGGTACTTAACGACAGATGGCGTGATGCCACTCAAAAGTGAAAGAAAGCAAATACGCAAACACAGCAAGCAGATTGCGGGATAACTCCGATAACTAGTAAATGACACTATTTCGACACTTGAAACACGACCCATTCGCAGAACTCGAACATGCATCATTTTTGCGCAATTCACATCAAATTTGTAAACAGATTAAAAGGTTAAAACCGATTTAGAAGCACCTGTTAAATAAAGTAGTAAAGGATTCAATTCATCTGGATGTAATAACATCTTAATGAAATGAATACTCGAAATATTAAGCGCAGACGATTATAACTAATCTGTGTCTAATTGACGATTAGACATAACCGAATCATGTAACATCAGGGTATGTAAAGAATTCACGTGGAAAATAAGCGGCGTGGCAATAATGCAGCTATCTTAGTTATATTCTATTTACATTATGTTTACTAAACAGACTAGTGTAAGAACTGAAATTTCCTATGTCGCAGAAACCTTGGTACGATAACCCTTAAAATGCTTACTGATCATATCTAATTCTATAAACAGGTTAAAGATAGAGTAAAGATTAAACTATGAGAAACAATACAAAACAACTTGCGATAAAGTATTTATCACTACCTAATCGATAGAATAAAAAAAACACTCCTGTTATGTAACAGATAAAACAGATGTAAACAAAACAAAGGTGTTACAAATAAGAGTTAAGACAAAAAAAAAATTTATACCATTTAAAGCCCTATATGATCTTTAAACTTAGTGATCAATTTTGAATTTTAAAACAGTTAATTTTAGTGAAGTCTGCAAAGAAATATTTTTCCCACATGGGGGGATAGGATAGGATTGAATTGGTAAATAAAATTAAATTTTGCAATTTAAGAGAAACAAACCGTGAATTTAATAAGAGGATGGTATGATTTAACTTAATGTGCTAAAAATACAAATTATAGGGTATTATAGAATTAATGAATCAGTTTAAGAACTTCGTGAAGTAATTATAATGTGCTCAGTTTAAAGAACTTTTTAAAACATGCAGATCACAGGAAAATTATTTTTGGTCACAATGAACTAAACAATAGTAAAATGTAAAGTCGTCGTAATACGCTTGAGAAATTTCAAAATGTATATATATTTTAAATTAAATTATAAAAATAGAGCATAGCAAAATACAGAAAACTAATAAAACATTAATAAAAATGTGTATTTAATTAAATAGAATATTGAAAAAACAATGCAAACAGAGACAAGACAAAAGAACTGAATAAATACCTGACTTTAACATAACAAGCTAAGAATTAAGAAGAGACCCAAGCCGCACGAAATATTTCAACATGAATGAAATCGACTTTCCCAGTGGGGAAACACTTGAAACAAACCGAGTATTAATAATAGTAAATAAGGGCAAGTTTTAATATTAATTCTAGAGAAACTCCAATGACGCAGATTTAGTCCTGTTGCAATTACAAATCAGGTAGGAAAGAGTTATGCTCCGCCCATATCGATGACGTCATTACGCGTACGAATGGAGTGAATAAATGCCTAGTTCCTTGGCGGACTCTACGAAATAGCCGTAAACAAAACGGGAAAAGAAGTAGTAATGCGTCACTTTCCGTCGGAAATGCAGGTTCTAGCCACGTGGAAGCATTTGACAAATTATTTGGTCTGCTTCTCCGTATAAGTTCGGATTTTGCGGAAGAGTATAAAACTACGTAACTTGCATAAACGTAAACTATGTTCTGAATAATTTAAATGTTTTAAAAAATCTAATTATCTAGAATCTAGACACATAAATCTATCTATGACTGGAAAAAAAAATAAATCTAAAATGTTTTTGCCCAAAATCAATTCTTTTTGTTTAAATTACGGATAATAATAAATGCTCACACAGTTATTAAAAACGCAAAATAAAAAAATTCTAAAATCTCTTTAAATTTTGGGTTGCACGATTTCTAGAAAAAGAGGTATAAATATTGAAAAAAAAAAAAAAAAAATTTAAAGCTAATTTTACGATAATTTAACGATTGTTAATAATAGTTAAACCTTGTTAGTACAATATCCGACACCAATAAATCATTTAATACAATGATCCTTTTTGGCGTTCCGGTGAAATTGCATACTAAATAACGATATTGATCTATTTAACGATATTTTTCTTACGGCCGATATTTACTTCCTATCCCTCTACAATATTTCAGTTTCCAAATATCAAGAAAATGAAATGATACAAACATTTCTTTTGTAGTCATTTTGTAAACATTTCTTTTTATGCAATTTCTTTTGTTTAGTTGTTTTTAGATTTCTTTGCATAAATAAATTTCTATGGAATATGAATTTTATTGCATACCTGTACTTTTTATTTGTATACTTTAAGAATATTTATCAGCTTGTACATATTTTTAAAATTTTTATTGCTATATATACACATCAAACTAACCATAACAAATAAAATAAAGTCTTTTATCAATCCTAATAAAACAGTAATTTATTGGTTCCCAGAAGTATCAATGCATTAAGGTTTTACTATATATGACTGCCAAGTAAAATTATTTTTTCCCTTTAACATTTATTTAAGATGCACAAAAGATAATCATTGACGTTAATAGACATTTTAAAAAAGAAAAGTATGATACTTTTATGAATTCCCCTTAAATTTTAGATGGCACTAAGTCTTAATTAGAAAAATAACAAATATTAAAAATGTTTTAATACTAATTTTGGATTGCTTTAGACTGCTTATTTGCTATTATAATTATATTATCGTATAAAACTACATTAAGAATAATTCCAGTTAAAGAAAACAGCATGTACAAGCTATATCTAATATTCGAACAATTAATAACATTATCAAACAAACAATTGGGAATCACCAGTTCAGCAAAGCAAAGCAGTTTATTCGCCTGGCAAAAGCTGTGGATAAATTCCAGGTCAAGTGTGCCTACTAAATAAACAGCCGAACACAAGGCTGAGTAATTTTTACCCCTATTTTTATCACGTGAACGATGTGTTATTTTAATAATGCAATTATTGAAAGGTTGCAAAATTTAAACAGCAACAAAAACAAAGAATTTAAATTTTTCTTGTTGTAGAAATCGATGTATACAGATATTAAAACGATTTTAAGTCTAATGCTAATAAATGACATTAATTTAATAAATCAGTTCTCATTTAGATTTTATTTATTAAAATATTTCTTAACTAAAAGAAGTTTTTTTCTTAAAAACTCTTACTGTAAATTTACACAATAATGTGCAATTAGGGTAAAATAAAATAGTGAGGTTATTAATTTACAATTAAGCATACTAAAACTGTCCACAGTTGCCTAACAGATCATTACTGAAAAAATTTCTTTAAAATAGTTTTGTAATAAAATTAAATAACTAAAAGTAAAATATATAAATACTGTTTTTATAATTTGCATGTAAACACTGTACAAAAACCACGTGCTTCTTCAGACAATGTTCTAACAAAGCATTTTGAGGAAAACTCAGTGTTTTTTCAGGAGGAAAAAAAACACGGACGTAAAGTCTAATTGTTTTGAGGGAAAACAAATTAAACTTAAAAAGTAAAATAAATAGCAATGAAATAAAATCAACGATTTACGTAGAAGTAAAACAATGTGAAAAGAATTATGGAATTCATTTTTTGTTTCTTTCGAAAAAAGTAAAAACATTTCTTTAATTTTGAAATGGAGACTAAAACAAAAGAACAGAAAACTGGTAACGATGATTAGAATGCACTTCATAAACAATTTAAAAAAATTTAAACTTTTATTTTTTTATTTATAAACAACTTTCGATAAGTGAATGAAAATACAAACGATTTTTTTTAAATCAAGAAATTTTTCTTAGATAAAAGAATCCGGTAAATAAATAGAAAAAAAAATCTCTGAAATGTGAGGTTAAGTAACTCAGTACGGAAATTCGATTTAAGCAATTTAAATGTACCAATGATCCTAGAAACTGAGTAAACCAAACAAAGCCTATTGTCTCCTTAGACAAAGGGAATAAAAAACCACCTACCTACCCGTTCTTAGCTTCTCTTTAGGACGCAATATTGCACGAATCCAAACATAATTGACCCCAAACGGAATCGATACAAATCATATCCAACCTTCACATCAAAACAGATTTCTCTTGAATTCGGTGACTGCAAAATAGCTATCATCTCCGCCTTTAAAATAATGTTTGTGTTCGAAAAAGCTACGCTCTAACTCAACCCAGAGCTGCGCTGGTAAAGGAAGAACTTGAACCGATGCCAAACCATCGCTTAAAATACAGAGAGTAGATTCTTGGCTTGCAGGCATAACTGCAATGGCGGGTTTTCTTGGCATTGAGCTTTTTAAGATTTCGAGCGAAAATGATGAGCGAAATAGTATGTGCGTGCGTTGACGGCCAAGTTTTTTTGCTTCTTCTTCCAAGCGTTGTTTGACTCGAAACTTTTCTCCGTACTCAAGTCAAGGTCGGTCGCTAAGAGGAGGTAGGAGGCACCAAAGCAGGTTGTTTCGCAACCACAAGCAATTAAGATGGAAAGTACACGTGGTACTAGCAATTAAAATAATATTTCTGTGCAAGCAGTGGCAATATGAAAGTTTATCCGAGAAACATGCGCAGACGATTTTTCGTGTAAATAAGAATAAATCAAACTAATTTCAGCAGTTATACATCCATATATTAATTTAAAATGCCAGACAATAACAATTTTGTAAAGCTAGAAATTTTACTTAGGGGTCGTTGTTAAATCCACAAGTAAGATATTTGAAAAAAAAATAGTTAAACTTCCTTAATTTAAATTTTGGAATATGTTTTCTTAAATCTTTTAACCTTTTTGCCAAAGCACTGCAAATAGTTCCAGACTAATAAAATAACATGAAACACGTGGCGCAAGAACTGGCATAATACTTATACGCAGTTTTAAAACCTTGTTATTTTCCAAATTTTTTTTTATTTGTTGAATTTTAAAATAGTACTTTCCATAAAAGATATAAATAAAATTTCCTAAAAATAGCCAAGAATAGAAGCGCTCAAGCTGCGAAAAATTTATCGCCTATTGTACCAAACTACAATAACTGGGTATTGAATATGAAGCAGGCTAGCGGACGGTTTGCATGCATAACCACAAAAATTTTCCACGATGAATGATCTTATATCCTACCACATTAATACCGCAACATCCGGAAATATTTCACAGGTAGTTCTGATTGCGAAATGAAATAGCGCTTTTGTTCTCAGTTTTACATGCAACTAAATGTTTAATTTCTTAAAAAAAAAGAAGAAAAGTAAAATGTGCAGGTGTATTTTGTCGTGTAGGGTATTAACCAACAATTAAATCATATATTATACTAAAAATATTTGAATATAGATTTGTACATAATTAAAAAAAAAAAAAAAAAAAAAAAATTCAATTTTTATTTTCAGTACCTAATTAAAAAAAAATCAAGAAAAGATGTATTCGCAGACATCTTACACAGATGTAGTCAAAATAATCAAACTATACATTATTAATGCTTGATTCTAAAAGCTCTTAAGTAATATTTCGCTAAGTGTTTCAAAATATGTAGTTGAGAATTATGATAGTAGATAAAAATTAAGAAAAATAATATCTTTTGATCTCGTCTAAACAAAATGTTTCAAAAACTAAACCGAAATTTTAGTCCCTTAATTAAACTCCTATCATTGTTATCAACCTAAAATCACTACGAAGTTGTAAGAACAAATTTTTACTCTGTTTACTGTAAAAGTTGCAATTTAAAAAAAATAGTTAAAACTCTCAATATTACTCAGAAATTGATGACAACACTGTCATAATAAATCAAAGTAAATACTGAAAATGAACTTACTGATTCCCATACGACTATTCACTATTATAATAACTCCGTTATTCCACGCGGTTCGAATACGCTCACCGTTCCTTCCCATAGATTCTCTCAAACTGATGCAACACGTATGTTTCTGAGAGGGAAATGCATGGATGTGTGACTCATCGTGCGTAGCGCTAGTGGCGCGAACTTAACGACGCAGGATGGTCGACCTCCGTTGGGGGAAAAAGGCAAGGCTAGACGTGACTGGAGACATGTTTGGTCTTGGAGAGTTATTCATTCTTCCGTCTACAGGTGCGACAGATTATTTCTCTAGCCCTGCTGACTAAATGCTTCCATGCAAACTAGTACAAAAGCACAAGATACTGTAGAACAGGAAGAAGGCATCCATCACTACATTCAGCGAAGGATAGCTGATAATTTATCTTATCAGAGAGACTAAAAATGCTTTATCTATTAACTGGGAAAAGCAAGCCTATACAAAATAATCCTTTTTCACAAATAACCTGTTTATACAAAGATCCTTAAAATTCTCCATTTTTTATACGGTTAAAAAATGTTGAAGAGATTTTAAAAGCGTTGAAAGTGGCTTGTCGATATACTTCTGAATTGCCAAATAAAAATTAGAACTCTTAATCGTAATCGTTAACATAATACCAAGAAAGATAACAAGCAAAAATTTATCTATTTCTTTGTTATATTAAAGCATACACGAGAAATTTTAAAATCTTCAAAAAATTGCAAAAATAATTTTCCAGCATATTTTTTTAAATTTAATTTTTTAATGAAGCAAACAGTAATATCTTTACTGTTTGAAGGAATTGAAAATTGTTTATATAAGATCTAAATGCACAGAGAAAAAGTCAACTGCAAAAAGAATAGATGATCGGTTTTGTGACAGAACTACTGATTTAGGGAAACTAATTTTTTTCAATTACTTTATCATTCACCGCGTAATTTACACACATAGACACACACACACATGTTTGTTTATATACCCAAAGAGAATGATTAACATTAAGAGAGGAACTTGTTTTTAAAAAACGATGACTTATTAATTTGTTCCACAAAAGAGAGAATAATGTGTACGTTTGAAAAAAAAAGCAAACAAAGGCGTGTTTCGACAAAGTTAGGATAAACAGAATGATTACAGAATACACGAAAAAAAAACCCTCTGTTTATTTGTTTTTATTAAGTTTTTTTTGCTAATTGAGGAGTTATAGTTTTAAATGTTTTTTACTGCTTGTTATGAATGAGGATACGAATGTTCCTATTCAAGGAACAGTAAAATAATAGTGTAGTAAACGATAAATAAAATCAGAATACATTATCTGTTTTTTAATAATCTGGAAAAAATAAACAATCGCTCTACTCACTGACATGATTCATTATTACTAAAAATATTTTTGGACTTTAAATATTCCTTTACTAATCCTTATTCCTTAATCATTATTCCTTTATCTACAAAAACTGTCCGGCTGTAGTAACGGCCATTTTGGATCAGTTAGCTGAACTTATGCAGAAACTATGTTTACTGTTTGACAAACTGCATTAATTATTTTTATAACCAAACTTTATCACGTGACAGGATGGAAAATTATACAGGGGTATGCCTCACTTAATTCCTTAAAAGAAACTTTAAATTAGTTGTGTAGCATTATGGTGGTATTAAAAGGCTTTAATGATGCAATGTAAATTTCAAATATGGTCAAAATATCGATTTTTATTTATTTACTGAAATTATCGTTCTGTATTATCATTTATCAGGACTTTATTAATATTATCGTTTATTATCATTTATGAGGGTTTTTGTTATCTTCTTAACAGGCTTTTTTCCCCATAATTCTATGCTTTATTTTCTTTCATTAAATAATTTAAGATACAAGTGCTACAGGTTTTCTATAATGTGTAGATTAAAACTTTGCATGATATGAGCAATAAGTTGCTTATTATTATTTTTTTTTCATTTACAATTAGAAACTGTGAAATTTCATTGGCCTTCGAAGATAGAAAATTATTGCTTTAATAACTACTAGAACTCAGCTATTTTAATCTATTTTTTTTTTAAATTTAATAACCTACCGCTACAAAAAAAGAATAATTTTAGTGTGAACTTTTAAAATAACTGCATTAAATTTACAGCGTATGGTAATTTTACATAACTCACACTTTTTAGGTTTTGAGCCTAATCTGTTTTTTTTATATTATTTAAAATTATCATTTACTCTCGGGCAGTGAACGCTGTTGACTTTGTCGCGATCTTTTTGGAGAAAAAAAAACATTGTTTATTAGGTAAAAAAAAACTACTGCGCACTGTTGTTTTGAAAATGCATTTATTCCTGTAACCGTAAATATAGATAAAGAATACTAAGTTGCACTGAATTAGTTTTTTCAACTCCCAGATGATTAAAGGTTTAAATTAGAAGCAGGGATCAACGATTCTGTTAAATAATTGAAGGCTTTTACAGTGAGTCACATGATTTGAGCAGACAATGCAGGGCATTGGACCACACGAAATTGTTCTTGGCACCTTTTCAAACGTCAAAGAACAGCTTTTAGATAATAGTATAAGTGCCATTGCCTCTATTTTGGTTTAAGGAACTTAACAGTAAGCAATACACAGGCTTCTTTCGATACGGTTAGTAAAATCGTTGGTTAATATTTGACTAATCAATGTCTATTATCGAACAAATAGAAGCAAAACCAAACTCACACGTAAGAATAGACAACAAACGCAGTCGCATAGTTCAAGGAATCAATTCGAGAATTAAAATAAAAATCATAAAAATATTAAAATAATTAGGTTTGAAAAATACAATTCCATATACGAACGTAGTCCTAACTGCTCACAGAAATAAATGAAAGTAGTTATCTAACCGGCAATACTACAAGTGTGATTAAAACAGAGAAAACAAAATGCGTAATGTAAAAAAATATACGTTGCCATTTCTAACAAATAAATGTAGTACGGAAAATTCTATTTTCTTAAGTTCGTTGAATCAAATGGCATAACTTTTAAATACAAGAATGCGTCTTATGAAAGAATATATAGAGAAAAAGAGGTAATATAAGTTAGTAAAATATCTACAAAATATTAATAAAAAATTAAACGCTGTTTAGCTTTAAGTAGCAAATACATTTCTAAGGAAACTGATATAATACAGACACGTAATAATAAATTATTACCTCCATAAAATAATCTATAAGAATTCAATAATAGAAGAAATAAATTTTAAATTTCACTTTAAATTGTCCAAATTTGAAAAACAAGGAATCAAATCCTTACTTGTCCTAGAAATAATTTAAAACTGACAAAATTTATACATATGGTGCTTTATTTTAATAAAAATTAAGAAGATTTACACAATGAGATGTCGTGGAAGTAACTGTCCTTTGGGTATAATCGCACGAAAAAACTAATTTATCGTAAATTATTCAGGAAAAACTACACTATAAAAAAAAGTACTCTACTTTAGAAAACAAACTTCTGGTTCTAAACAGGTAAGCTGTAGAATTAAAAAAATATCGATTTCTAACGAAGTTAAAAATAGTTACATATTTATCATACTTAATAATTATAAATAAATAAGGAATTGGATTAAATTTTAAAGGAAAAAAACTTTATTTAGATGAATGAATCATAACCACATCATCCTAACACGATACGTAATTCAATAAAAACTCAAGAACCGGGGAAAATCATAAATAAAATAAGCACAAAACAAAAATCTGAAAACAAAACAAATGCAGTGAAAAACTATCCAGCATATATACCTAATTGTTTATAACCTGAAATCATGTCTCCTCCCGTAGTTTTCCTTCTTGGTATTTCCTCCCACACCTCAATCGATCGATGAAATTACTACGCAGAGATATTCTGGGTGAAAAATACGCAAAATATCCCCCCAAAAAACTACGCTAAAACAATACCCGGTTCAGAACCGGTCAAATGTTCTATTTTCAACTCGGGGTTCTGGATGCAAAATGCGAGTCGCCACAATCTCAAAGCAAATATCAAAACGAGAAATAAACTGGGACGAATTTTTAAAAATAACCCAAATCTCGGTCAGCATCTCGCTTTTTTGTTCTAGATAAGGAGATTATCAACCAATAAATGGTACGGATAATATTTGTTTTTACGGAAAGGTGACCCAACCCAACTATTCTCAGATTTTTACTTAATAGGTGTTAAAAATAAGATGGCTCCAGCACAAAGAACAGTAAGAGAATTCTCAAATTCAAATCAGGTCAAAACAAAAGCCCCAAAAGACTTTCAATAAAACTTATTTTTGGTTAGTTTTTAGTTGAAATATTCAACATAAAACAGAAACAAAAAAATTAATATTCATTTTAAAGAACATTTTTTTGTGCAATTTATAAACAACGATCCTAAAATTTAAAATTGCAAAAAAAAAAAAATATTTTTTTTAAAATTTAGTTCAAAGAGAAAGGAAAACTAAATAATTATTCAGTTTTTCCTGACCAGAAGCTTGGTTTTAAAGTACGAAAACTTTACAGCATAAATATGCATTAAAATTTATTTCCGTCTCAAATGTAGTTTTCCTCTCACGTAGCCAAACGAAAACAACAAATTGTTTACTAAGTTCAGACGATTTCTTTGAAAGGCTTCTGGCAGAAATCCAAAAAACTCAAAACAGTTCGAGAATGTGTTTTGGAATTTAAAGTTTGGTTTGGAAATCAAATCTCAAATATATAATATATTCATCGTAGAGGTGAAACAGCAAAATATTCTTATTTAAGATCGACTTCTTATTTCCTTGGTGCCAAAATTCAAATCTGTGTTAATGTTACAAAGCTTAGACTTATAAGAATGTTACCTGTTAAATATTATATAAAGTATCAATGTGTAAATCAAAAACAATACGCAATGTATATACAATGTATAGACAATACAATGTATATAATACACAATGTATCAATGTGTAAATGACTTCTGAATTTATTTCTAGAGGAATCTTCCGATGCTTACTTTTCCGTTACGGTTACATTCTTAGTTAAATTTAACTTTAAAAATACGTGATAATGTAAACTGTTTAATTTTTGTACACGAAGAGGAGATCAATAAATATTAAAAAATACTAAATTAATTTTTTTCCAAGATGTAAACAGGAATTTGGAATAAGTCATCCTAAAAAATTATTAAAGGAAGGTACTAGCGTAACTTGTGTTAACTGTCATGATGATATAAAGCATGCTGTAATGCAAAATGAGCTTAGTTTTAAAAGAATTTCAAGAACTTCTAATGATTACGAAAGTACTTTCAATTAAAAAAAGGACGATTGTTAAACTGACGCATTAAAAAGAAAAGAAAAGTTATTGTTGTTAAAAAAGGAATAAAAATAATAAATGACCAAAAATGTTTCCATTAAGTTTGTCATTTGTGATACCCAAGAATTTTTTTTTCTTTTATTGTTATTATTGACAGAGCCAATGAGGACTTTGCCTTTTCCACTTCAACCGAACAGGTGTATTTACTTAAGCCTATTTCTCTCCGTAACATTTAATTCTCAGGAATGCCTTTCTTATTTGGACACATTTCCGCAGAATATGAAGATTAAAAATATTCCAGAGAATGGGTTTGTAATATATCATCACCTGATATACAAATAGAAGGTACTGCGCAGTAAGAAAATTATGAGCGTGTGTTTAGAGAAAGAAGAAATAGCACCAAGGACGTTAATATGACTGTTCTGCAACCGTTCAGTAGACATAGATATTTTTATACATGGATTTCAACATGTATTGCACACTTATCAATGTACCTCACTATCAGCTGAATAATCTACTGACTTATGCTACATTTAGTCACATTTCAATTAAAGGATAAATGAAAATCCAAACGCAAGTTTCAAACTCAAATAGGAATGAATTAATATTACTGTTAATTGTTTGATTTCAAAGAAGAGATTATAACTAGATATGTATACGTAACGAGTAAGGAAATTCTATTAATTAATCGAAAAGTGTTATCAGATTTGAGCAATTTTATATATATATATATATATATATATAAATTACTAAGATATCTAATAGAAAATTTTGATAAAAAAAAATTCATTTTCATCTAAAAACAACATAACTTCTTTTACCATGGCTTTGTACACGTCTAATATATATATATTATATATTATATATTTTATATATATATATTTAGATTTACCAGTATGATATATATATATATATATATATATATATATATATATATATATATATATTATATTCATATTTATACTTAGATATTACATATATATATACACATTTATATACAATATATATATATACATATATATATATACATACACACAAAATTGTATATATATATACATATATAATATAGATATATACATATATAGATAAAATATATAATATATATACATATATATATACAATATTTATATATGTATATATATGTATATATGTATATATATATTTATATATATTATATATATATATTATTATATATATATATGTATATATATATACATATATGTATGTATATATACACATAAACATATATATATACACACACACACACACACACACAAACTGCATACAAATGTATACAGTTGAAAATGAGAAATGAAACAAAGCAAAACGCAGAAGTAAAAAAACAAAGGTATAATGATGTTGCTTCTTATCAGTAATATCCACAAACATCTTTAAACAAATATATATCAAATTTGAAGAAGCATGAGGCATTGGAAGACGCGTTCAAATTTAATTTTTGTTAATTTTTAATCAACGGAAAGAAAACGCAAAATAATTATTTAAAAATTTTAATAAAGGCCTATTCTGTAGATCATGACTAGTCAACTAAGAACAAAATTTCTAATTCAAGTACTTCATTATGGAGTATAAAGATCCACTGCTGAAAGTTGTAGTAAAAATTGAAATTAGGGAGCAAGTAATTTTATGTATGTATTAAATAAAAATACATAATAATTAAAACAATTTAAATGTTCAAGACAATAAAATATTAATTAATTTCCTCAAAAATGAAAAACCAGATACTTGCAAGTAAATTTAAATTTTAAATAACTAGACATCAAGTACCTTTTTGTATGTGTTTGTATTTTTAAATCTGTATAGTAAAGTACTTTGTTAATTTAAACAAGATTTAGAGATAAAACTTATGGCATAAGTAAGTAGTCAACATTAATCAATAGTAAAAGCAGTCAGTGGTAGTTAACAGTAATAAAATCGAATTTAAATTTTAATTCAAACGATGCTGCACTAAACAAAGAAAGTATTGAATTTGCCTATGTTGATATGATTTAATGACTAAAAAATTTATTTAAGCAGATTGTGAAGAGATAAGAATGAAAGTTAAACCATGTTTTCATAAAAATTTTGCAAAGTTCAAATGGTGAAACCTCACATTAAAGTGTGGAAAGAATCTCACTAAAAATACGTAATAATTAAAACAATTTAAATATACAAGACAATAAAATATTTAATTAATTTCCCCAAAAATGAAAAACCAAATACCTGCAAGCAAACTTAAATATTTAATAATTATACATCAAGTACCTTTTTGTATGTGTTTGTATTTTTAAATTTGTATAGTAAAGTACTTTGTTAATTTAAACAAAATTTATGATAAAACTTAAAATAGTAAGATAAAACTTATGACATAAGTAAGTAGTCAACAGTAATCAATAGTAAAAGCAGTCAGTGGTAGTTAATAGTAATAAAAACGAATTTAAATATTCAAAGGAAGCTGCACTAAATAAAGAAAGTGTTCATTTGATCACGTTGATATGATTTAACGAAAACGAAAGTTATTCAAACAGATTATGAACAGATAAGAATGAACGTTAAACCATGTTTTCATAAAAATTTTGCAAATCTCGAGTGGTTAAAACTCACATTAAAGTGTAGGAAAAATTCCACTAAAAATACCGAGTAATTAAAAAACATTAAATGTACAAGACGAAAAAATAAACAATATTAAATTAAAATCTTCCCAAAATAGACAAATATCCGGAAGGAAACTTGGTTTTTAAATAATTAGGAATTTGAGAACACTTCGAATTTTTTCATCAAATCAAAACGAGGAAATGGAAATGAACATTTTAAAATTACTATTCCTTTTGTAGATATTATGTATTTTATTAAAATGTAAGTTCCTGTTATGCAGGAAACAGAAAAAGACATAATATTTAAAATTCTGCAATCTTAGAATTCTGCAATAAAGATTAAACAAATGCTTTCCGAAGGTTCTTCAGAACAATGGATGACCGTGAAAAAAGAACAGCTGGTTTTCATAATGATTTTGAATGATTTAACTCTATGTTTGAATATTGTACACCTGCCTTGACAAATTTGAAGATTAAATTTGGTGCTTTTCGAAGGGCAGGAAGAATGAATAGTTAATCGTTTGCTTAAATACTTAATATTCAAAGCATATAAAACTATTCATTAAATAATTCAAAGAACTTTCACCGAAATGGCTCCGGGAAAAACATACGAATCCACGGAGTCAGATGGGAAACAGAAGCAAGATTTTAAATCACAATTTTGAAATAACCAAAGTTGACCAACTGAAAAAGCACGCCTCTAGAGGTAGGGATAGCAAGAGAGGAGAGACATAAAGCAGATGGAAAGCGAAAGAGTGTTTAAAAGGCGTTAGGATAAACTTCCTGAAAAACACTTCCAAAAAGTGAGGCAAGAAGGTTAAAATATTATAAACAACTTGTGCGCGCGCTGCTTTAAAATTGACTGCGAGACGCGCAACCTTCTTCCAAAGAATATGAAATTATTTTATGGCGACCTCCATAAAATAATAAACTTTATATTTAGAAACAGGATAGAACCGCATCGCAGGGGCTGCTGGCAGAATATTGCAAGAAGACGAATACGAGGATGAGTTTCAAGACTGAGAGAAATGCTTTGTTTTGATTATTTGTTTACTCACTGTAACCATGCGATAGGTACAATAACAGATATTAAATTGAAAACGAAAGTTACTTCAATAGATAATTTAATTAATCACATAAAACGAGTTCTTTGGTTATAAAATTTTGCTTTGTTAATATTTTAATTTAATGGCTTTCTACCAGGGTTTCGAACCATAATTTTTTTTGTTCCGGTTCCACTGAAAAAGATGTAGGTTCAGTTCCGGTTTTCGTTCTGCCAAAAATAACAGTTTTCGGTTCAGTTCCAAATGAATAATTTTATTTTATGAATAGTTTTATTTTATGTATATTATTTGTACTAAAAATATAATTCAATCACAAACAACAGATGTAATTCTATCAAAATTTGGAAGATTTTATTCTTTTTTTTTTTAATTGGCACACTATGTGAATTGATACAATTAACCAACATGTATGATACAAGCTGTAGGTAGAGAACGGCGAGCATTGGAATTGTTATCCATTATCAAAATCGCATTTGACAACTGAACATTCTTATGAATTAAATCTACATTCTACAATTAATTTCATGCGAAACTGAAACAGAAAAGTACTAGAACATCAAAACAGGAAATCGAGAAGGAATGGGCATGCAGTTTGTTTTGGTTTTGAGCGGTACGGTATACTTTTTTTACAACAAGAGGGCTAATAAAACTGGGACCTACTGCTTAAAGCCGATTCCAAACGGCTACCAACATCCATGCCACAGCGGGATTCGAACCCACGAATTCTAGCACCGAAGATCAGCGCCCTAACCATTTGACCATCGTTCGGAACAATGTACATGTAATGACGATAATTATATGCTTCAGGTTGAATTAGAAAATGTTGGTAAATTGGTTACAGTAACAAAATGACTGAAGATATATCGAATCGAAATATATCGATATTTTTTTCATGTTATTAAACTTGAAAAATTATGTTAATAAACATAATTTTTCATGTAAAAACATGTTAATAATTTTAATTAATTTTAAGAGTGTCAATGACGATTTTAAGCATTTATTTTTCTTTTATTTAAACCGAAAAGTTTTAAAAAAAATAATATATATATTACGTATTTATATATGTGTGTGTGTGTATATATATATATATATATATATATATATATATATATATATACACGTAAAAATACAATTTAGCTATACACTTAAATAACTTTATAACCTACATTAAAATAAGCATTAGTTACTATCATAGACTTCTAATAAAAATATTAGATCATTTCAATTTTAATATATTACGAGAATAGTTCTCATAAAATTTTAAATTCTAAATGTTTAGCAATTCAGAAATAATAAGAATAATTCTTTATCTCTCATTAACACATTAGATATGTTAAGTAATATTTAGAGATATGAAAGTAATAAACATTCAAAGTGTAGAATTTTCATTAGTTTATTAGAATAATACAATGCATTGAGAAGCAGTTTCGACTCTTACATTTTAATTTAGTTCTTCAAAATAATATTAGTATTTATTAATAGTTAAGCGGTATAAATAAAATCGTTGCTTTTACATAAAGAATTTTATTTGCCTAACAAAGAAAAATTTTTGATATGGAAAAAAAAAATAAATTCTGAACTCAATTTTATCCATTTCAAATATTTTCTAAATAATTATGTAATTTAGCTCTAAGCCTGTAAAATTTAAAACAAAATTTAAAACAAAATTATGTTTATAAACTGTAGAATAAATATAAAAGAAAAAAATTAATAAATAAATAAACTGTTGTCAAGGGGTATAGGAATCCGAACGTGATATGATTCGATTAACAAAGCACAAAGAAATCTCTCTGCGAATCGGAGCCACGTCTCTTATTCAAGCATCATTCTCTGAATTTGCAAAATGATGTAACACTTTAAATGGCATTCAACACTAGCAACTATGAGTAAACTGCATTACGTCATCCCGTTTCCGACAAGCTACCATTCCCAACAAAGCAAAAATGTGTTGGACCACAACAAAGTTCCACGTGGAATAAGAAGAGTACCCGTTAGTGGCGCCATCTATGATACTTTATTCGAATCATACTTATTCATATCAACAATACGAATGATTATTTCACATTTTTCCCAAATAGTAAGAACTGAATCGATGTTTTTAGAACGAGCAAAGTAATTTTCAATTAACAAAATTATTTTTTTTTACTATACAGTTTTTTTAAGCATTCTTTACAATCTATAGTGCTAACTTTTAATGATAATTCAGAGTGAAATAAATTTAAATTCTAACCTACTGATAGATAGATAATAACATATAGTTTCATTTCCGAGGAATAAAAAATATCCCCCCCACCAAAAAAAAATTAATAATAAAAATGGAAATAAACTGATAAAAAATAGTAAAACCTTTTAATTTCAACTCCAAGAAAATAAATTTTTAACTAAATAAATGATTTCTTAAAATACTTTTTTGGTTTATGCTACTATAAAATAGTCTAGATTTACAATTTTAATTTCCTTACAGAACATTATAATATTTTATAAAATTTTTAATTTGTTAAATTAAATTTTCCTATAATCTTATTATTTCCAACTAATTTGAAATTATATAAAGCCAAATAAGAATATAATTGAAATAAATCAAAACTAATTAAACTGAATTGAATTAAATAAAATATTGAATTGTTACTTGGATTAAAACATTCATAATTTAATAATTAAATTATCAATAGAATTATATAATTATTTAATAATAAAAAATAGGTGCACAAATACAAAATGTTAAAAATTTAATTTTAGTTTAACACAATATATGAAATTAAACCACAAAAATTATATATTTAGTTTTACTCTTAGTAATAAAATTAATCATTTTTATTGTAGCGTACAAGTACGGGTACCTGTACATTGTAATCGGTATAGTGTTGAAATATTTAAACTTTTAAAATTTGTAGTGTTTAACTACTTTATCAGCTAACCTTGATTTCAATTGAACAGGTGATTTTTCAATGTTTCAATGTACGTTATTTTCAACCGTTGCCATTTTTGTTCAGAGGTACATTCAGAAAAAGAAAAAAAAAAAAAAAAAAAAAAAAATTAAAAGTTATAGTGTTAAACTTAGTCGTTTACTCCGATTTGGAGTACAAGTACAGGTACAGGTACCTGTACGCTAAAATCGGTATCGTGTTGAAATTTGTTAGAAATAAACTGACTTCATATTTTCATAATGCTAATCAGCGTTTAACTACCCTATCAGCTACCCTTAGTTTCAAATTAACATGCGTTTTTTCAACGTTTGCCATTGTTGTTTAGAAGTACATTCTAAAAACACAATCACTAAGACCATAGTAATAGAATTTATCGGTGTTTTTTTTCGATTATTGCGTACAAGAACAGGTACTTGTACGTTATAATCGGTGTCGTCTTAAAATGTACAAGAAATAAACTGACATTAAGTACTCCATAGTTTCGTAAAGCTAATCATCGTTTATCTACCCTATTACTTACCATTGGTTTTAATTTAACATACGTTTTTTTCAACGTTTTATTGTTTACCCTTTTTCTTTACATCTAAGAATCGGTCTCACCAAAGTCGTCTAACGGCTAACCGCGATTAACCCATGGCGGTTACAAATGGTGGGACTCAATTCCCCGTTTAAACAGAGATTAATCGCGGTTAACTGTTAAACGACTTTAGTAAGACCTCCCTTAAACACAATAACTAAAACTCATAGTAATAAAATTACTGGTTTTAGTCGATTACAGCGCACAAATACAGGT
>CM063507.1:46495829-46498329 GCA_032207245.1 Pardosa pseudoannulata | reverse complement strand
ATTTAATAATTATATTCTAGTTTTAAAGTTACAATTAACAATAAAGCATTTTTTAAAAAATGTAATTGGCGGTTTTAAATGTAAATTCTAAAATGGTGGAATTTTCTGAACATCCTACAAAATTTTCTGAAAACGTATACGCTACTAATTTGAAATAAAAACTATATTAAGATTAATTTGTGGATGTCAAAACTAGAGCTGGATATCTGAATTTTAATATTGTGATTTATCGTTTTTGGGGTAGCGCTTCGCGCTCTCACGACACAGGTCCGCGGTTCGATCCCCGGACTGGGCAAGGTTGACTCAGCCTTTCATCCCTTCAGTGAGTGGGTAGATGAACTGAGAACCAAGCGTGCTTGGGAACTAAACACTGGGGGTCCCGCGTTAGATTGACCACCTAACCGGAACATATGGTTCGCACCCCAGAGCCCTTGGTCTCGTAAACGGAATTTGGCACCGTAGGCCTTGGCCCCTTAGGGGCTGTGGCGCCGAGGAGTTTAGTTTTTTTTTTTTTTTTTTTTTTTGATTTATCGTTTACCAAATATCAATACACTAATATGTCCTAATATATATCACCTAATTACAGAGTTGCACATATAAGTGTGTTTTGTAAAAAATAACACAAGCATACACATATCAATGTGTGTGTTGGTTATCTAGAAAACATAAATTCAATTTGAATACAAAAAATTAAATTTTAACATATTGCTTTAAAAAAATCACATAACATAATATTACTCTTCGATAGAAAAAAGATTTGTAGACGCGTCAAAAAAGAATAAAAGGGTGAGAAAAGGTTCAGCTTTCTGATTATCTTCAAAATTCATTTATATATATATATATATATATATATATATATATATATTTTATTTGAAGTGGAAGATAGTCAAATTTTCGGAAATTTTTTGGATCAGAATCATCGTTGAATGACACGGATCTGCACATCATGTTTCACCCATGTAGTCATTTTCGTTTTACATGGTTTGGACAGACAGATATACGAGCAGACAGACATAAATAATAAAATACTAATAACTACATTGTGATTCATAAAACTCACCTAGAGATGAAAATCTCTTTTTTTGTACGAGGACCCATCCACATTCATCATTTTCATTAATCATTATCTCGTCTTTCGTAACATTCACATCATTTACTTCACGCGATCCTGCTTGGTTCCCCGAATCTTTACCTGTGGCAACTAAAGAACGACTCTTTATTAATAAATATTTATCTATACATTGGCGCAACCACACCAACCTTTATGTCTAGACACAAATATATAATTAAGGTAGATAACACCGCAATCTATAACAGATGACTTAAAAATGCAATTTTATGCCCTTATATAAATTTTCCTACACACTCTTTAATCCAATGAACAATGTATTCCATATTTTTCCCCATATACAGGGTATCTGCCAAAATAAAATTTTTCAAATCTATGACTTTTCATGACTGATTTAGCAGATCATTTTCCATGACTTTAAAAAGCTTTCGTTAAAAGTATATATGAATAAAACTTCTGATGTACATACAAATAAAATATATGCTTTTAGAGAAATTACAGAAATTTTATCATAAAAAACTATAAACAATTATTAGTGTTAATAAACTCACATAAAAATAAATTGTTGTATCTACATACCTAAGTTTAATCATATAGCAATTTTTCAATCAAAATGTTTCCAATTTGATTTTAGGGTAATTTGGTATTATCTAGGTGACCATGAATAATAGCCAAATATAATGTTTATATACAATATCCCTAGAGATAAACTTATATTTTGTGCAAAAATCTTAACTAATTTTTATTAAAAAATAATTATTATTGAATTAATAAAATTTTAATCTACAATTTAAGAAAAAAAAAACCCCAGAATAATATACATTTACCCACCCATTAAGCTTTCTTGCTTTGAGTTTCCTTGGTGAACGAATTTTACTTGGCAATAGGGTCAATAGCATAATACATAAATACCAAACTCAGTTACATCAGTCAAATGACAAGTAAAAATAGAATTAAACAATTCAATGCAATTTTTAATCGGTAGTTTAGCGGATCCATGACTTTTACTCATTTTGCTTGAAAAATCAAGACTTTCCATGACAAAATTAATCCATTGTCTAAATCCATGATTTTCCATGACTTTCCAGGTGCGCGGAAACCATGCGTAGAGTATGTACTGATGGTTTAACAAAATTTTTTGTTTAACCCTTTCGTGGGCCGTGGGAAGATTACTTCCCACCTACACAATCTTACAAAATACACCAGTGGGAAGCGCAAAACCCATTCTAATATATTGGTCTGATTATTGAAAGGACGGGAAGACTGATTCCCGCGTTTTGCGCTGTCATCAATCGTTCGATCGATTGAATAAAATTAGCAGCTCTGTTATGAAAGTTTGGTCACGTGGAATGAGAAATAAATGGTCCACGAAAGGGTTAATCTAGAGAACAATTAAGTAAGCATTGTTAATAATAAATTAAACTACAGATG
>CM063507.1:46478329-46488329 GCA_032207245.1 Pardosa pseudoannulata | reverse complement strand
TAACTGTTCTAGCATCCTTTTCGAACAACATTAGCAAATGTCTTTATTTCACCTGAGAATTCCTTTCGGTCTCATAAGTAACTTAAAATAGATTCTGAGGCTTAAACTACGTCATCGTCACCCACGTGACTTGAGCAAGTAAACTTTGATTGGTTGGCAAAAACAACTATTTAACCACGATGTACAGGGTTTGCGAACAGTCGTTCGTGAGTGTTGATGCCTGAATGTACTAAGTCAGTTTAATCCAAACATTCCATTTCATTTTCCCTCGTCTGCGGTTCCAAGACTGAAGCCTGACTTATAAGCTCGGAACTCCCTTTGTGATGAGGCAAAAACCTCATTTCATATATATACACGTAATAATAAAATTCTATTAAAGTAAAATCCTAATGTCTTCTGTTTTCCATTGACAACCTAGATTCGCAATTGACCAATTCTAAAGAACATTTTTCATAATAATGGCGGCGAACTTTCATTTCCTGGCAACTTGAATTTAGAATCGCAGCCCTGTTGATTCATTTTCCCCGCGCATTGTAGAGGTGCTTTATCTTCTAGAATAAACTAGAAGTAATTAAAGAGACGTGATTGGTTACTGGAATGACATCATTCCTGGAGCCACATCCCTTCCAATAGTTAATAAAAATGCTGGCACACAGATTTCGTGGCTTTTTTCCTTTAAGATCGCGATGTAAACAATATCATCAAAATATTTCTGTGTTTTGTGTTCTTTTTCCCTATGGGGATTTGTGTATTTAGTGTCATCTTACGTTCTAAATAAAAAATGTTTTCGTAAGTGAACGTCTGCATCAATCTACTCGGCTACTACATTTAACAATTGCTTTACAGTGATGACTACAGTATTTTTAAATTATGTGGACGTTCTACATACATACGCCTACATTCTTTGGTTTTATTAATTAATAGGATCATGACGAACAATTTTTTTTCCTACATAATTTAGAATACCATTATATAAGTATATTATATAAGTATTATTATATAAGTATAGCCATTAACAAGATAATCTTTTGATTTTCATACAAATAGGCGAGAGAGCTAATTCGAATCTTTGGAGTTCTACTGTATAACCATTTAACGAACGTAACTGACCTGCTTCGATACGATCTTCCGGGCAGCCGTTTTCTTCATTTACTTCAGTCACTTGACCAGGGCAGTCGTTTACATTTTCCATTCGTGCGCTTCGTCTATATCCTGAAAATAAAAAAAGGCATTTTTTTTAGTTTAAGCCATATTATTATAATTTATAAAATACTAATATAAGTCTAAGAATATATGCGCAAAACCATTGACAGAAACATAAAATAATAAATAAGTCAGTAAAATTTTTTTGTTTTGGGGAAGGCTTTTAATTTTTTAAATACTCTAGTTTCAAAGTAATAAAAATTTTAATAGTTTTGAAACAATACTCGATTCTTACTATGGGTAATCACAAAGAAAAAAAATTCCTTACATGTTAAAATCCCCTATATAATAATAGTCTAAGTTATCTCTCCGTCTGTCCTCGAATTTATAAAGTGGTTGTACCTTGAATGGATAGAGGCATCCATATTGGATTCTTGATGAGTTAGGGTTAGCAGCGATCGAAATCCACCCCTTCCCATCATTTCTAGCATTTAATGCCATTATTTCAATCCCTATTTTCTCAGGTTAAGAGCAGACGATTAAATTTATCAATTTATCGCATAATAAACAGGTAAAAATAGCATTTTTTCTGGCATTATGACGTCATTTCTCTCATTTAATCATTTCCCATTTTAAATTATTTAAATATCGTCTGCATTATTATCACTGAACTTAGATATTACGTAAACAATTTTCTTTTATATTTGGCTCTAATAATAAATTAGGTACATATGTGATAGTTTTAAATTTAATCATCGATTATTTTTTGTTGCAATGAAAATTTTATCACCGGTATTAGCAACAAATTCTATCTACCTCCAGGGTGTAGTGGAGAAGATAGTAGCATTCTATTACTTCCATTAATTACTGCAGCCAGAAAAAGAAAAAGAATTTAACGATAATTTCGACGTAGCTAAGAAAACTAAGATTATTTTTCGAAATGAATTCAACGTGATTCTAAACTGCATTTACAGTATCGGGAGAATTTAGAGGAGTATGAAGATAAACAAATTATTGAGAGTGTACCAGACATATTGCTTTAAAAAAGAAAATCACATGACTCATTATTACTGTTCTTCGATAGAAAAAAATATTTGGGAACGCAGGAAAAGAGAAAAAAGGGCGTTAAAAGAATATAAAACTTTGATTATTTTCAAAATTCATTTATATATTTTTTTTATTTGAAGTGGGAGATGGTTTAAAAAATTTTTCTTTTTAAACTTTCGAAAAAAAAAAATGTTTTATAATTTTTGAAATAAAATCACACAAATTTTCGAATCAGAATCACCCTTGCGAAATATTTCAATTTCAAGAGAAAAAGAAATTTGCGTGTTTGAGGAGGGGGGGTGCGAATATTTCTTTGAATGAATGTCCATCGGCGCAAGAAAAGCATAAAAAGGGACTTATTAATAATTAACTAACAATAATAAATAAAATATAAATAAATAAAATATATAAATTAGCTAATAATAAAAATAATTTAATTATATGATTAAATTATAATTAAATTATTTTTTTCTAAATTTATATAATTTAATTATATAATTTATTAATATAATTCATTTATATAATTTAATATATATTAGGAATAAAAATTAACAAATTAAAAGAAACCTAACTGGAACCAGGCAATCCCCCCAAAACGAAACCCTTCAAATATGTTCCATTCTGATGAATGAACGCCAGACTCACACCGTCTGGTAACCACCAGACACACACAATACCCCAAAAAATCACCATTAGCTAACCGTCTGTCTCCTACGTGCGTGCCGTTGTGAAAGGGCACACCCTCATCACCATTCGATCCTTCGACTCTTTCCTTCTCCACCCCTCCCAAAAGCCACATCCTGCAAGGATGGATTAGAAATCAAGGCCAGAAAACGCGAAATAATTTGCATACCGTAGCACGCGTGAGCACATCGCCGGAAGAAATGAAAAACAAAAGGAGGAAAGTTAAAAAAGAAGAAAATAAAAGGTGGCCAAATATGCCTGCCGAGTGTTTTGCCCCTCGCAACAAAGAGGTGAAGGCATCTGGGCAAGGTCACCAGTCCAACGCCGGCCGGCTTTCGAACTGCTGCTAACTGTCCCGATATCTGACTGAAGAACCAGTTCGCGCGCGTCTCCAGAACATCGACCCCGAGAGCAGACGAGCATGGGAAGAGGTGAAATCGATGGTCAGCGGAGAGTAAGCTCAGGTATTTCCGAAATTCCGAAGATTAGAAGTTTTAAACGCACGAACTGAGTACTTTAGAGCTTAAAGAAAATATTAAAAAATACTTCTGTAGATAGATGGCAGGTGAAGCATAGGCTTGGCCTGTCACCTGCTTCGCCTGTTATCTTTTCTGCATGATCCCAGCTTCTAAATTACGAGAACACACTTTTGTTAACGTTGTCAAAAGGAGTAATGTTGTCTGCCTATATAATCGGTAGCAACTCTATAGGTTGTTATGTTGCAAAAAATAAGACGCTCTTCCATTAAGAAACATTTTTCCATTGGGTAAAAGTAGAAATTTTGGATAGATAGTTTACTGAAAAAATTAAGACGTTCTTCCATTAAAAAAAAAAAAAAACATTTATTTAATGTGTAAAAGTAGAAATTTCGGAGATAGCTTACTGCAAAAAATTAAGACGATCTTTAATTAAAGAAATATTTTTCCATTGGGTAAATGTAGAAATTTCGGATAGATAGTTTACTGAAAAAATTAAGACGTTCTTCCATTTAAGAAAAAAAAAATTGTCTAATGTGTAAAAGTAGAAATTTCGGAGAGATAGCTTACTGCAAAAAATTAAGACGATCTTTAATTAAAGAAATATTTTTCCATTGGGTAAATGTAGAAATTTCGGATAGATAGTTTACTGAAAAAATTAAGACGTTCTTCCATTTAAGAAAAAAAAAATTGTCTAATGTGTAAAAGTAGAAATTTCGGAGAGATAGTTTACTGCAAAAAATTAAGACGATCTTTTAATTAAAGAAATATTTTTCCATTGGGTAAAAGTAGAAATTTCGGATAGATAGTTTACTGAAAAAATTAAGACACTCTTCCATTTAAAAGAAAAAAAAAATCTTATGTGTAAAAGTAGAAATTTCGGAGAGAAAGCTTACTGCAAAAAATTAAGACGGTCTTTAATTAAAGAAATATTTTTATATTGGGTAAATGTAGAAATTTCGGATACATGGTTTACTGAAAAAATTAAGACGCTCTTCCATTAAAAAACATTTATCTAATGTGTAAAAGTAGAAATTTCGTAGAGATAGCTTACTGCAAAAAATTAAGACGATCTTTAATTAAAGAAATATTTTTATATTGGGTAAATGTAGACATTTCGGATAGATAGTTTACTGAAAAAATTAGGACGCTCTTCCATTAAAAAACATTTATCTAATGTGTAAAAATAGAAATTTTGGAGAGATAGCTTACTGCAAAAAATTAAGACGGTCTTTAATTAAAGAAATATTTTTCATTGGGTAAAAGTAGAAATTTCGAATAGATAGTTTACTGAAAAAGTTAAGACGCTCTTCCATTTAAAAAAAAAAAAAAAAAAAAAAAAAAAAAAAAAAAAAAAAAGAAAAAAAAATTTATCTAATGTGTAAAAGTAGAAATTTCGGAGAGAAAGCTTACTGCAAAAAATTAAGACGGTCTTTAATTAAAGAAATATTTTTATATTGGGTAAATGTAGACATTTCGGATACATAGTTTACTGAAAAAATTAGGACGCTCTTCCATTAAAAAACATTTATCTAATGTGTAAAAATAGAAATTTTGGAGAGATAGCTTACTGCAAAAAATTAAGACGGTCTTTAATTAAAGAAATATTTTTCATTGGGTAAAAGTAGAAATTTCGAATAGATAGTTTACTGAAAAAGTTAAGACGCTCTTCCATTAAAAAACATTTATCTAATGTGTAAAAGTAGAAATTTTGGAGAGATAGCTTACTGTAAAAAATTAAGACGTTCTTCAATTAAGAATCATTTTTCTTTTGATCTTAGAAATTTCGCACGTGTAAAACAAAAGTAAAAAATAAAAACTACATAATATTTCAAATTTAAAAATTGCTCCTGTTTATTTCTTGTCTTTAATTTAACTTCGTTCACACGGACTAAGTAAACAATGTAAGTATTCTCTGTTAAATATATTTTTAAATGAAATAGGATAATTCGAATTTTGAATAAATCGAAATAATTTGCATTATCGTTGATATTCGAATCAACCAAATTCGATTGTAAATCCGAAGTCAGAATCGCCGAAAACTGAAATAACCCCATTGTGAGCATGACTAGGAAATAAATACAAAAATGAGGATAACACTATTACATATTTCATAAGAAATGCTTTTAAATCCCCATTCATTACACGTAGACTGTCAAATACTAACGGGGCATCGAACTACCAAACAATGAAGAGAATTGTCTAATACAAAAACAAACAAGGAAAGTTTTAGCAAGAATTTGGCAAAATTTCAGAAAACTTTTGCTTAAACAAAGTTTCTTTGTATCGGAATGATCAGTTTTTGACTAAATTCTAAACAAATTTCGTAATTTAAAATTGATTTGATTTTAGTTTAAATTTAAATTTCACTTTCGATTAAATATTCCATGACTTAATAATTATAATAATAATGATAAATATGCAATTTAATAAATTATAATTTAAAATAGGAAAATTCTTAGAATAGGTACCAAACAAGTAACTTTTATATCTAAACTATCCTGAATTTAAAATTGGTACTTAAAATACAGCATAAGCCAGTAGCTACAGAAACAGAAGTGGTAAGGTCTAGGATCCAGTAAATCTGCATTTCCAAGCTCACTGTTTAAATGAACTTTAAAAATATTTTAAGGAATTCTAATCATAGAAAGGTGCTTAAAAACTATATGTAAAATAAATTTTAATTTTTATACAATTATTTATATTATTACGCCTTTATTCCTCTTTTTCTCTAAAAAAAAAAAAAAAAAAAAAAAAGAAAGGAATTATTTTACCACGAGATAATAACATTGATGAATATCCTCTAACATACTGCATTGCAATAAGGTATTGTTAGAATATACAGCATTTGAAATTCTATGACATTTTGAAGTTTCCTCCTATAAGATTCTGTAATATCATGCGATATTGTTAGAGTATACAGCATAACTTTTGAAATTCTAATACATTTTAAAGTCTCTTCCCCTAACATTCAGCACTGCCATGCGATATTGTTAGAATATACAGCATAACTTTTGAAATTCTATAACATTTTAAAGCCTCTTCTAACATTTAGCACTGTCATGCAATATTGTTAAAATATACAGCTTACTTTTGAAATTCTATTACATTTTAAAGCCTCTTCTAACATTTAGCACTGTCATGCAATATTGTTAAAATATACAGCTTACTTTTGAAATTCTATTACATTTTAAAGCCTCTTCTAACATTTACCACTACCATGCAATATTGTTAAAATATACAGCTTACTTTTGAAATTCTATTACATTTTAAAGCCTCTTCTAACATTTACCACTACCATGCAATATTGTTAAAATATACAGCATAACTTTTGAAATTCTATTACATCTTAAAGCCTCTTCCAACATTTAGCACCGCCATGCGATATTGTTAGAATATCCAGCATAAATTTTGAAACCCTATTACATTTTATAAACCCGGGTGACAACAAAATCAGACGATATTCCTATGGTGCTGAGAGAATTATTTACTGTATTTATAAAGGAGAACATTTATGTTTTCAACTTTACAGCATCAGAAAATTGTTTTTTTAATAGTTTTCTCGCGAGTTAATTTTTTTTTCAATTAACTCAAAACCGTATGGTTTTCACATGCAAACGTGCTATCTTACAATGTGAGTAAAATCCCTACATTGTACAGCTAAACCGTACAAGTTGGTAAGTATAAAATATCATATTTAATGCACATTGCAGATTTTCAACTAGATACATAAGTGTTAACTAAAAACGTAACACCGATAAATAATCAAAATTTCAACAAAAGAACTTCCTCAAGAACAACCCGATAGAACAAATACTAAAACCTTACGCTGAGATAAGCCACGTGTAACTTCACCGATTTTTCTTTTTATTCTAAAAGTGAATGGCTGTAACAGAAGAAGTCAACGAACGTGAAATGGAAGTTAGACACCTATTTTCGAAATGTATTCAATTGCTTCTTGTTTTCTACCAAACTCCAGCCACGACCTTGTTTTCAGAGCAGCAATGTGGGTCAAAACCCCCATTACACTTGGAGAAAAAAAGCAAATAAAGAAATATTTCAAAACATTGTCAACCATTCATAATTTTAAAGATTTGCCTTTCTGCAAGTTAACTACTTTTAAAAAAAATACCGTGATTAAAGTTAAGACTGCGTATTAACGGGTCGTAAATTAAAGTAGAAAAGCCGTCAAACAGCGATTTTTACGGCCACTTCAAGAGACTTTGGTCGGTGTACTGAGCTCAGCTACCAAGTGATAACACTTACACATCAAGGAATAAGTAAAGGTTTCCGAAGGATAAAGAACACCGAGTTTACAATGCCGAGATAAGATTTTTCTCAACACAAGATTTCTGTGTCTCCTTTCCTTTTTATACGGTGTGTTGCAATCGGAATTTTTTTCACCTTCTCTATCAGTCGATGTGAACAATGAACACTGTTATAAAAGCTATGTACAATCAATATCTAAGTAAATAAAAAGCAAACAAAACATTCATTCAGTTATGTCATAACTGTTCATTTATATATGTATATATAAGGCATATATAAATGCATATATGTCATATATGGAATGTTTTCACCTTCTCTAGCAGACGAAGCAAACAATGAACATTGTTATAAAAGCAATGTACAATCAATATCTAAGTAAATAAAAAGCAAACAAAACATTCATTCAGTTATGTCGTAACTGTTCATTTATATATATAGGACATATATAAATGCATATATGGACATATATGGAATTTTTCACCTTCTCTAGCAGTCGAAGTATGAACATTGTTATAAAAGTAATGCAGAATTAGTTTCAACTAAATAAAGCGCAAACAAAACATTCATTCCGTAATGTCATAACTGTTCATTTATACATGTATATATAAGACATATATAAATGCATATATGTCATAAATTTATGTGAGGGTCGATTCCAGCAAACTGATTACTAATATTTAAAATTCGATAACAAAAAATTATCTATATATATTTTATAGTAAACTAATAAATAATATTTAAAATTTGGTTACAAAAAATATCCTTTACAATTATATAAACAAAGACGTTTTCATGACTAAACTAATAGGTACCCGGAAGAGATGATGGATGGACGTTTTTGAGAATGACTTAAACAATTTAAAAATTATTAATAGGAAGACCAGGGACAAAGAACTGCCTAGTATCGAATATTTTGGAGAATACTTGGCCCACCCAAGCCTATCGTGCCACTGAAGAAGAGGAAGAATTTTATAAACAAAATAATTCTACGGATATTATTTTTTCAAATATTAATCTTTCCCTTTTCAAAGAGGAGAGAGAAGTAACACATAAGCAAATTAAAAATTTATGTAAAGGTCGATCCAAGCAAACTGATAACTAATATTTAATATTCGATAACAAAAAATTATCTATAGATATTTTATAGTAAACTAATAAATAATATTTAAAATTTGGTTACAAAAAAATATCCTTTACAATTATATAAACAAAGAAGTTTTCATGGATAAACTAATAGGTACCCGGAAAAGATGAAGGAAAAAGCTAGATGATTGGACATTTTTGAGAATGACTTAAAAGCTTTAAAAATTAACTATGGGAAGTCCAGGGAAAAAAAAAGAAGGATTGCCTGATATTGAATATTTTGGAGAATTCTAGGGCCCATCTAAGGATGTCATGCCACTGAAGAAGAGTAAGAATTTTATAAACAAAATAATTCTACGGATATTAGCAAATTAAAAATTTATGTACAGATTGATCCCAGAAAACTGATAACTAACATTTAATATTCGATAACAAAATATTATCTATATAAATTTTATAGTAGATTGACAAATATTTAAAATTTGGTTACAAAAAATATCCTTTACAATTATATAAACTAAGACGTTTTCATGACCAAACTAATAGGCAGCTGGAAGAGATGACGGTTGGACGTTTTTGAGAATAACTTAAACAATTTAAAAAATATTAATCGGAAGACTAGGGAGAAAGATAGAACTGCCTAGTATCGAATATTTTGGAGAATACTAGACCCAAGCCTTTCGTGCCACAGTAGAAGAGGAAGAATTTTATGAACAAAATAATTCTACGGATATTATTTTTTTCAAATATTAATCTTTCTTTTCAAAGAGGAAAGAGAAGTACCACATAATCAAATTAAAAATTTAATTGAGGGTCGATCCCAGCAAACTGGTAACTAATATTTAATATTCGATCACAAAAAATATCCTTAATAATTATATAGGACGTTTTTGAGAATGACTAAAACAATTTAAAAATTGTAAATGGGACTGCCTAGTATCGAATATTTTGGATAATGTTAGGGCCCATCCAAGCCTGTAGTATTGAAGAAGAGAAAAATTTTATAAACAAAATAATTCTACGGATATTGTTTTTTTTTTCAAATATTAATCATTCTCTTTTCAAAGAGGAGAGAGAAGTAACATGTAAAAAATTAAAAATTAATGTGAAGATCGATCAAAGCAAACTGATAACTAATATATAATATTTGATGACAAAAAATTATCTTTTTAATTTTACAGTAAACTGATAAATATTTAAAATTTGGTTACAAAAAATATCCTTTACAATTATATAAACTAAGACGTTTTCATGATTAAACTAATATGCAACCGAAAATTCTACGGATATTATTTTTT
>CM063507.1:46455829-46473329 GCA_032207245.1 Pardosa pseudoannulata | reverse complement strand
ATGTCAAACCAGCCATCACTGAAGTATTTTAGAATATTGAAATTCGATATAACGATGAAGTTATCGGATAATTAAAAAATCGTTGTATCGAGGTTTTACTGCATACGTGTTTACAGAAGAAGTACGTGATACTGATACGGATTTGAGATCATATTTAAATCTCAGGCAACTATACGCTGATATCAGCACACAAAACTATAAAAGATCCTAAAACAATCCTAAAAAGTAAAGTGTCCAACGATCGTAAAGAGATAAACAAAAATAAAGAAGAAGAAAGACTGATGGGAAGAAAAAAAAACAATGACATTCATGTAGAACAAGCCGTAAGCTCTCCTATCGCTTAATTTCCTCTAACTTGGCCTACATCTCCACTCATCTCAGATGTTAAAAAGTTTGCTCTTGTGTCAGATTTGAGTAAACGGAGCGAAATGGGTCAAAAATATTAATCGCCAGAGAATCTTCCCAAAGAGACAGAGCTGCGTGTGTCATTATAATATATGACAATATTAGCTGATAAGTAGTTCAATTGAGGTAATAGACTAAGTTCGCATCACGATTAGGAGAGAAAATTCAAAAGTAGGTGTATTTTAGGCAACTTTTCGTGTATCAAAGCATTTAATTAATACATTAACTTTAGATGGAAATTTTGAATTAATTTCTTTCCTATATTGTCAGACGATATCATAACTGAATAATTTTCGGAATTTCTCTAACTTGGCCTACATTAAAAAGTTTGCTCTTGTGTCAGATTTGAGAAAACGGAGCTAAATGACTCACAAATAAATCACGAGAGAATCTTCCCAAAGCGACAGAGCTGCGTGTGTCATTATAGTATGTGACAATATTAGCTAGAAATTAATAGACTAAGTTCACATCATGATTAGGAGAGAAAATGAAATTCAAAGTAGGTAAATTTTAGGTAACTTACCGTATCTTAGCATTCAATTAATGAATCTTTAGATGGAAATTCTGAATCCTATATCGTCAGACGATATCATAAACGATAGAATAATTTTCAGAATCTAGTGAAATCGCACGTGAACAAATTTCACGAAATCGTAATTGTTCGTTTGTAAAGGCTCCAAATTTATTCTTTTTTCTTTATTACTTAGCAGTTCTTTGGTTATTTAAAAAAATTCCATTTTTTTTTCGTTTGACTATTGAGTAAACGGAGCGATATGAGTCAAACATATTAATTGCGAGAGAATCTTCCCAAAGAGACAGAGCTGCGTGTGTCATTCTAATATATGACAATATTAGCTGATGAGTAGTTCAATTGAGGTAATAGACTAAGTTCACATCACGATTCGGGGAGAAAACGAAATTCAAAGTAGGTAAATTTTAGGTAACTTAACGTATCAAAGCATTCAATTAACAAATTTCATGGAAACGTAATTGTACGTTTATAAAGGTTTCAAATTTATTTTTTGTTTATTATTTAGCAGCTCTTTGGTTATTTAAAAAAAATTGCATTTTTTTTTCGTTTGACTATTGAGTAAACGGTGCGATATGAGTCAAACATATTAATTGCGAGAGAATCTTCCCAAAGAGACAGAGCTGCGTGTGTAATTATAATATGTGACAATATTAGCTGATGAGTAGCTCAATTGAGGTAAGTTCACATCACGATTGGGAGAGATAACGAAATACAAAGAAGGTGAAGTTTAGGTAACTTAACATATTAAAGCATTCAATTAATGGATCAACTTTAGAAAGAAATTTTGAATTAATAGCTTATCAAAACTAGTAATATAAATAAGTATTAACATATCATAAAAATAGTAATATAAATAAATATTAATATATCTAAACTAGCATATAGCCCGATATATGACGGGATCAGTGAAATTGTTAATTTTACAGAATTGTAAAGTACCCTATGAGGGAGGTAAAAAAATGGTTTATTTTTTGTCTGAGAATTATCTTGCAACAAAAAATAAACGATGATTAAGTTTAAAATGATTACATATGTACCCAATCTATTATTTAAGTCAAATATAAAAGAAAATTATTTACGTAATATGTAAGTTCAGTGATAAAGCGTATGAAAATAATGCAGACGATATTTAAATAATTTTAAATAAGAAATGATGAAAGGAATGACGTCACAATGCTAGAAAAAATGTTATTTTTACCTATTTATTTTGTGATAAATAGATAAATTTAATCGCCTGCTCTTAACCTGGGAAAATGGGGTTTGAAGTAATAGCAATAAATTCTTGAAAAGGGGAGAAGGGGTGGATTTCGAACGTTTTAAAGACGATAGTATTTTTTCACTGTGGTATGAAACATTTTATACCAATTTATTCTAGAATAGGATAAATCGTTTAGGAGAAGATAAACTTTACTCGCTTTGAATTTTGCTAACCCTAATTCATCTAGAATCCAATATGGATGCCCTTATCCATTCCAGGTCCAACCGCTTCATAAATTCGAGGACAGACAACTTAGACTAATTATACAGGGGTAACTAAAAATATTTTAATTTACAAAAACCTTATGGTTGTTATTTATATATTTCTATTTATATATTTCTTTATATATTTCAATATAAAGCACGAAAATTTGGTTAAAAAATGAAATAATTTTCGATTTATTGAGATTTAACTGAATAACTAAATTTAAGCCCAAAATGCCCGCTTCCCGGTAAGTTCGAGCAGATTATTATTATATAGGGAATTTAATACTAAATTTAAAATTTTTAAAAACCCAATCGCTTCACAGTGACAAATTGGATAAAAAAAAAATAAAGGCAATGTGACAGACCCCGTGAGAACAGCTTGTCTCTGGAAATTGCCAAAAGAAAAAAAAATCTTTTAAATGCTTTAAAACTTGCTACGTTCATGCTAAATAAACAAGAAGGAAATTACCCAAAGCAAGAACGCCGAATTGAAAAATCTGAGGAACGACCTGATCTGAGCCGTCTTTTACCCAGAGAAAGTATAAAAAACCAGACAAATCGTTTTTTCACCAAATTTAACAAAAAGACACTGTCTACCTCGAACACATTAGAAAACGGAAAAGGCAGCGAAGCAGAAACGGACAAAAGTTTTTAGAACAGGTGGTGTTAGTCTATGTGCTGGTACATGTCTAGCGCCTGCCTGGACATGTTTAATTCGAATTATTTCGTTACTAGCTATTTTAAAAATTGCGTGATGTACCTCGGGTATTGATATCATTAAGGTTCATAAATACCATATTTTCAAAAATATCGAAAGCACCCGATATTTTGAAATATTTCTGACATATCGATATACATCCTATAATTTGATATTTACAATATTTAAAGCATGATTAAGATGTTAATTTTTCTATGTAGGATATAAATATAATAAAGCTTCCTTACATTAATATATACTATTATATTCTGACTAATAAATATAATACTCAAATAATAAATATATATATAATACTCTCTCTTACTCTCTCTCTCTCTCTCTATATATATATATATATATATATATATATATATATATATATATATATATATATATATATATATATATATATATATATATGCACAGCAAATGATTATAAAACACAGGCTTGCAACCGCTGAGGTACTTTCAAAAAGGTGTGAAAAGTGACAAATAATACAGAATAAGTGACTAAAAAGTGAGTAAACACTGAAAAAAAAAAGCGATTTTTTTCTCATCTTGATTACAGATGATATTATTAAGATTTTTCTATTTATTTTAACTCTAAATCAAATGATTCATGCAAGACATGATTTTAGTGCCAAATACAAAAAGGTTAAAAATTATGTTTAACACAACTACGTTGCTTTTTATTCAAGAAAATCTATAAATTAGATTTGAATACATATAATACATTAATTTTATAATCACAATTTCCTGCATATATTAATGATGTTTTTAAAATATGTACATAGCTAGATTAGAATATCTAAACAAAAATTGTAAAGAAAAAGAAAAAGAGAAATGTGTGCTTTGATGTAAATTACTTTAATGTATTAAATTTAAATTTCAGTACAAATGTAGATTTCAGGAACTTCTTTACGACTTTTTAAAATCACTAAATTCTGGAAACCATATGACTAATTACATTTTAATAAGAAAAATAAGATTAGAGTATCCCATTTTTGGTCTTTTATCAAAATATTTTGTTATTAATTCAGATTTTCTTTTTTCAAGAACATACTTTTGCTGTGATACACCATGAAAAAAGTGACTGTTTACTTAAAAAAATGACTAAAAGTGATCAATTGTAAAAAAAGTGACTAAAGGTGAGAAAAGCGACGGAATTGCAAGCCTGTTTTAAGGGTCCTTAAAAATGAAAGCTAAAAGTGAATAAAAGTGATCAATTGTAAAAACAAAAATGACTAAAGGTGAGAAAAGCGACGGAATTGCAAGCCTGTTTTAAGGGTCCTTAAAAATGAAAGCTATAAGTGAATAAAAGTGATCAATTGTAAAAACAAAAATGACTAAAGGTGAGAAAAGTGACGGAATTGCAAGCCTGTTTTAAGGGTCCTTAAAAATGAAAGCTAAAATTAAGGAGTTTTTAAGGACTTTTAAGGACTCTGGAAACCTTGAAAAAGTTGGCATCAATATTGTTGAAAATAAATATTAATTATTTTTTGTTCTAAGAAGTAGTTATTCTCGATAATAAGATATTTTATTTATTTATTTATTTATTTATTGATGTAGAACAAGGTATATTTAAATTAGATTGCCATATAATTCCGTATTCTAAAATTTTCCAGTTAAAATATTATAAATATACATAAAGAACCGGAACTTTATAAATATGTAAAAATAATCTCTCGGATGTAGAATTGTTTATGCCGATTATTCGCATAGTTTAGAATTAAATAAAAAGGATAACTTTGAAATGTATCATATTCATGAATTCGCGTTAGTTTTTCAAGCACATCACCGAATCACAAGTAACGTACAAACAAACCAATCTCCTTGAATAAAAAAATAAATAAAAAAGATAAAAGAAATGGCAAAAGTTCAAAAATTCTTTCATTATAATTACAAACAGCGGGAAATCAATCCCGTCGAACGCATCCTATTAGGTCTTATGAAACAAAACAATGGAGCGAGCACTACAACCGTAACTTGACCTTGAGGTAGCATTACGTGGCATTACGGTAATGGCGGTAAAATACTCAATGAGAGAAAGAGACAGAGAGCGGGTAGGAAAGGGTCTGTTGTACGCTTTAAATGAACGTCAGAGCATTAATCAACAGTATTACATGAGAGAGAATTGAAGAATGATTATCAGAAATCTTTTTTTTTCTTCTAAGGAAAAAAATAATAGAATTTTTTTGCACAAATTTATGACGGCAAAAAATATATTTACTTTCACGAAACTTTTTTTTTTTTAGGTTAAGTATTTCAACGAAGTTCCAGTCAAGTTTTGAGGAAGCTGATATGTTATTATTTTTTTCTTAATAATAACAATATGCATAATCCTTGAAGTTGAAGGGTTGTACCATTTATTATTTTGACTGAAGGTGGACGCGTCTATTAAAATGAGAATTCTGAAAAGAGTTGTCTGCGAGAAATCGGTAAGCATAAATAAAAAAAAATCTACATCTTAATCGTTAACAAAAAGCTTTTACATGTAAAACTTTTTTTTTCATTATTATTCGAATCAAATGGGAAATACAGACAACTTAAATAAGTCTGGACAAAGGATAAAATACTTTTTTATGCGATGTAAAAAAAAAAAAACTTTTTATTTTTTTAGAAAACCATATGGGCGTGATTTTATGTAACAGAAAAGATAAAAAATAATATGTGAAAATTAATGATTTTAAGAACTATTATTAATTTAATTAAATTAATTGCAAAATAGTTTGTTTTACAAATAAATTCCAAATCCAAACAATGCAATAGAATAAACTAAACAAATGAAATGATGCATAAAGCAATTAAATAAAACCTTCCGAATTAATATTCAAAAACTATTTAATCCAAATGTTATTCACCAATCAAGTTAGGTTTGGAGCGCTACGGTCTACTATTTTGCAATAGAGGGATAATGAGACCAGGGCCTTTTGCTTAAAGCCGATTCCGAGCGGCTACGAACATCCATGCCACAGTGGACTTCGAACCCACTAACCGAAGATTAGCTCCCTAACCATTCGGCTATCATTCAGCTATTCAATAATCAGAGCTATCTATATTACAACAGATTGAATAGAAAATCTGGTTTGGTTTGGTTTGGAGTGCTACGGTCTACTTTATGCAACACGAGGGCTAATGAGACCGGGACCTACAGCTTAAAGCCGATTCCGAACGGCTACGAACAGCCATGCCTCTGTGGGATTCGAACCCACGAACTCCAGTACCGATAATAATCAGAGCTATCTATATTACAGCAGACTGAATAGAAAATAAGGTGTAGTATAATTATTTATTGATTAGTAAATAACACCAAATAAATTATATTTTTATTGATTACGGTAATAAACAATACCTAGCCTAAATTATATTAACGTATAATAATTATAAATAATGTATATTTTTGTATGTGTAGAGTTCAACAATATATGACGTAGTACCATTTTAACCCATCCACCGACCACCCTCCCCACCTTTTTCCCTTTCAAAACAGTCACCCTTTTCGTAAATTCCAGACGGAACTTACCATACCATACTAGAGTTGCCGGTTTAAAAGTTGTCAGGCTACTTTTAAGTTATTTTCCCTGCAAGGTAAAGGAGTTCCGTTACGCAAAATTTGTTTCTTTCATTTATTATCGCTTTGCAATATTTTTTTTTCCTCAAAAGTGTGTTATACGAGAGCGAACGAGAAGGGGTCGACAGGTCCGTTTTCGAACAGAAATTCGCTGTCGAACCCCGTCGACGCGTCCGCTCAGTGGGTTAAAGATATAAACCATCATAAGTGTATTGTAAAAGGTTTTTAGAGAAAATTTTGGATATTTGTGCCATGTCAAAACAGCAGTCGTTATTCAATAAAAAATAATAAATAAAAAAATAAATAAAATAAAGATAAATAAAAAAAATATGACGCGTGGCAAAATTTTTTTTTTTGTGGGGGGGGGGGGAGAATTTATTTACAAGGACAAAGCAATAGAACGTGCTGGCATGGCAACCCTTTCCTTCTTTAGGATATAGAAAAAGAAAAACAGGAAGAAAGATGTCTTTTGGAGCTCCCCCCCCCCTTTTCATTGATTTTTTTTTCTGGGTTTCCGGTTACAGCTGTGATACCATCTAACATATCTTTGCAACAAATTTTTACTAAGAATGTAGTGATTAAAGGAAAAAAACGGACTTGTATACTGACATTTCTAAAAATTGTGTACAAATTTACTATCACAACTATTTTATTTTAAAATTGTTTGAAATTTTGTCTTTTACAACAAATTAGGTAAGCAAGATTAAGTTTAATACGAGATGAGCTATGAACTGATGTAGAAGACAGTACTGTTGATTTGAAAAAGCAACTTCGATTACGGTTACGGTAAAATAAACGATTTTAATAAGTCCATTTTTCAGTCTTGAAACAGTTTATTTAACATTAGATCAAAATGAAAATTTCAAAAAATCAGCCCACTGGTTAATTTAATTTTTAAGTAGTTCTTATCGAACAATTTTATATATTTTAGATAAAAACAGTCTACTTGTAAGAATACTTTAACTGCGTTTAATATATTCCAGTATTTAGAAAAAAGTATTAAAAAAATTATATGCAATTATAGATAACATTTTATCAATTAGATGCCATTATGACGCTGTATTATATATTTGAGAACAACTGAAAAAAAATAAATATTCTGAAAAAAAAAAGGCTGAATTAGAAAAAAGGAAGAAAAAATTCAAAACGTTTTAATCCCTTTCAAAATATTTCATATCTCAAAGGGTGAAATGTCTTCAATCCCATGACGATCTCTTAAAAAATGAATAAAAATTGTATAAAACATTTTAATAATGCTTTTAATAGCAAAAACTAGAATATTGAGTAAGAAATCAAACTCTTCGTTAAGAGTTAAAAAATGAAATTATTATCTATCTATTACGCAGAAGATAGTATCTTTTAGAAACAAGAATTTAAAATAAAGTGCAACAAATTAAATCCATAAAAAATATATTTAGAAAAGTTCAAGAGTTGATAAATTATCAGTAACCCGACAGAAAATAGAAACATTTTAATAATGCTTTTAAGAGTGGTTAAAAAAAACTAGAATATTGAGTAAGAAATCAAACTCTTCGTAAAGAGTTAAAAAAAACAATTATCTATTACGCAGACAATAGTATCTTTTAAAAACAAGAGTTTAAAATAAATAAAGTGCCACAAATTTATACAATAAAAAATATTTTTAGAAAAGTTTAAGAGTTGATAAATTATCTATAACCCGGCAGAAAATAGAGACATTTTAATAATGCTTTTAAGAGTGGTTAAAAAAAACTAGAATACTGGGTAAGAAATCAAACTCTTTGTAAAGAGTTAAAAAATAAAATTAGTGTCTATCTATTACGCAGATAATATTATCTTTAAAAAACAAGAGTTTAAAATAAATAAAGGGCAACAAATTAAATTCATAAAAAATATATTTAGAAAAGCTTAAGAGTTGATAAATTATCAGTAACTCGATATAAAATAGATACATTTTAATAATGCTTTTAAGAGTGGTAAAAAAAAAGAAATAAAAAAGAAAACTAGAATACTGAGTAAGAAATCGAACTCGTTGGAAAGAGTTAAAAAATAAAATTATTATCTATCTATTACGCAGATAATAGTGTTTTTAAAAAACAAGAGTTTAAAATAAATAAAGTGCAAGAAATTAAAACAATAAAAAATATTTTTAGAAAGATTTTAGAGTTGATAAATTATCAGCAACCCGACAGAAAATAGAAACTGGAAGGGAATAAAATATTTAAAAATATTCATTTGTTTTTCTGGATGTTAATTTAAGAAACATTCCCAGAAATCCGGTGGCATGAGTTGGGGCAATAACTTTGATTTCTAGGCGTATCCTTTACTCTTTTCTTTTTCTATTAATATCAAATAATTGAAGGACAACAAACATCGGTTTACTGGGCGTGTTTACTGAGACTTCCTGTATTGAAGACAATACGAATCTACAATCCCGAGAAAGTTGGAGGAAGCTGCAGACTTGAAAACAAGCGGGGCGCTATTTTTAAATATCCTTTGATGGGAGACGCAGCAAGATCACAGCTGAGAACGGACGGAGAGAGAAACAGAAGAATGGAGGAGGGAGAAAGGGGGAGGGGAGAGACAGGAAACAGAGATAGTAAGGAATCAGCTGAGGAGAGAACAGGTTGTAACCAAGCAGTTGATTCCTGGCGTAAATTAAGTTGACTTACGGATCTTAAATTAAGTTGACTTGTGGATGTTAGATAAACACCTTGGTCTGATCTAGGAAACATACACGATACATAAATATTCTCACAGCCAGGTTCCTTAACGTCAAAGATCGTTATCACAACGTCAAAGAACAAATTTTACACGAAAGATTCGATCACAAGTTAGACACTTTTACAAATCAAATTATAAAAAAAATATATTTTCATTATAATATTTTGAAATACTATTTTTTCTTCTATTACTAAATAAACATTATTCTTTATTATGTTATTAAACTTTATTTTTTTCTCATATTATTAAATTTTATTTTTTTCTTTTATTATTAAATTTTATTTTTTCTCATACTGTTAAATTTTATTTTACCTATATTATTAAATTTTATTTTTCCTATATTATTAAATTTTATTTTTTCTTATATTATTAAATTTTATCTTTTAATGATACTGTTAAATACTGTTAAATTATACAGTTAAATACTGTTAAATTAAAAAAAAAAAGAATACTGTTAAATTTTATTTTTTCCTTTATTATTAAATTTTATTTTTTCTTATCCTATTAAACTTAATTTTTTCTCCATTATTAAATTTTATTTTTTCCCATACTGTTAAATTTTATTTTTTATTATATTATTAAATTTCATTTTCTAATATTATTAAACTTTATTTTTTCTTATCGTATTAAATTTCATTTTTCTTACATTATTAAATTTCATTTTTCTTATATTATTAAATATTATTTTTTCTTACATTATTAAATATTATTTTTTCTTACATTATTAAACTTTTTCTTATATTATTAAATTTCATTTTTCTTATATTATTAAACTTTATTTTTTCTTATATTATTAAATTTTATTTTTTTTCATACTGTTAATTTTTATTTTCTCTTATATTATTAAATTTTATTTTTTCTTATATTATTTAACTTTATTTTTCTTATATTATTAAACTTTATTTTTTCTTATATTATTAAATTTCATTTTTCTTATATTATTAAACTTTATTTTTTCTTATATTATTAAATTTCATTTTTTTTTTCATACTGTTAATTTTTATTTTTTCCTATATTATTAAATTTAATTTTTACTTATATTAAACTTTATTTTTTCTTATATTATTTAACTTTATTTTTCTTATATTATTAAACTTTATTTTTTCTTATAGTATTAAATTTCATTTTTCTTACGTTATTAAATTTCATTTTTTTTCATACTGTTAATTTTTATTTTTTCCTATATTATTAAATTTTATTTTTACTTATATTATTAAACTTTATTTTTTCTTATATTATTTAACTTTATTTTTCTTATATTACTAAACTTTACTTTTTCTTATATTATTAAACTTTACTTTTTCTTATATTATTAAACTATTATTTTTTCTTATATTATTAAATTTCATTGTTCTTATATTATTAAATTTCATTTTTTCTTATATTATTAAACTTTATTTTTTTTCATACTGTTAACTTTATTAAATTTATTTTTACTTATATTATTAAACTTTATTTTTTCTTATATTATTTCACTTTATTTTTTCTAATATTATTAAACTTTGTTTTTTTCTTATAGTATTAAACATTCTTTTTTTCTTATATTATTAAACTTTCTCTTACATTATTAAATTTCATTTTTTCTTATATTATTAATTTTTATTTTTTCCTATATTATTAACTTTATTTTTCTTATATTATTAAACTTTACTTTTTCTTATATTATTAAACTATTATTTTTTTATATTATTAAATGTCATTGTTCTTATATTATTAAATTTCATTTTTCTTATATTATTAAATTTTTCTTTATTTTTTTATTATTAAATTTAATTTTTTCTTATAAATTTTTTTCCTTATATTAGTAAATTATATTTTTCTTATATTATTAAACTTTATTTTTTCTTATATTAAATTTTGAAATCATATTTTTATTCTTAATTATAACTAACATATTGAATAAGACCAAATTAATTAAGTGATTTTGGAGTTTTGAATAGTGCATCTAACTCCACTTAACCCTAGATTAATTCTCTTATAATATATAAAAAAACTGGGATAAATCTATCATAAACCTTAAGGTTGCCTATACAATATCCTAAGTAATACATCCCGGCCACGCGGCTGGCGTCTGAGGCAAAAACAACCATTTGTTACATCACTCCTAATACAGCCTTCTTTTCGGACGTCCAGATCGCCCCTTCAGGTCATAACCGATACGATCCAGACGAAGTGGGCGCAGACGATTAACGGCATTTTAATAAACCCAAGACCGGTTGCGACAGTCAAAGACGATGAGCTGACGAATGGGAAATCGAAGTGGAAGTGAAACACGTGGTCTTTTACCCATGCCGAATACGTCAAAATGACAGTTTAAAACTGAAACACTTGCCTTATTTGCGCATATTATTGTAACAGCGCTGCCGCTTAGAAGCCTTAATTTCGCTTTTTAGCAATCTCCCTAAGCTGGAACATCATTTTCATTTTCGGTATCATTTCCTAAATCGAGATGAAACCCACCCCAGAGAAAGGAAAAGGAAATACACAGCCTTCACCTAATTGGAGGATGTTTACCGAGTTGGAATTGAAGAATATTTTGCATAGAACTGAAATTTTATTAAATTCTAGCTTAGGTAAAGTACTCATCAAGAAGGTTTAGTGCGATGTTTAAACGGATTATTATTATTATAATACAAATAATAACAGTGATGATGATGAGGATGAAGATGATGACAATAACAATAATAACAATAATAATTATAATGTTGCTGCTGATGATGGTGATAGTAATAATTCGGACAATAAACTCAATAAAGTTGTTAAGAGTTAATATTTATCATTGTTATAATATAAAAATAATTTACAGGAAATTATGCCACATATACGGTTACTTAAAGTACTCATCAAGAAGTTTAGTGCGATGTTTAAACGGATTATTATTATTATAATATAAATAATAACAGTGATGATGATGATGATAATAATAATAACAATAATAATTATAATGTTGCTGCTGATGATGGTGATAGTAACAATTCGGACAATAAACTCAATAAAATTGTTAAGAGTTAATATTTATCATTGTTATAATATAAAAATAATTTACAGGAAATTATGCCACATATACGGTTGCTTAAAGTACTCATCAAGAAGGTTTAGTGCGATGTTTAAACGGATTATTATTACTATAATAAAATAATTTTAAATAATAAATATAATAATAAATATAATAATAATATTATAATAAAATTTTTCAGACTTACTCTGCAGTTTTTTTAAGCGCTTACATACTAAACTACGAACGGATAGTAGTAATATTGTAATATTTAGAAGAAGGAATTCTTTCATAGCTTTTATCCATATAGTATTTATTATAGTATATTTTCCGGTTTTGGTATATAAATAAATAAATAAATATAAAAATATTCGAAATGTGCATTGATAAAAACCAATAAATGTAGGTTGTTCAAATAACAGTTCCAATTTTGGAAAAAAGGGGGGTGGGTGGTGTAAACAATTTTAAAACGAGAGACGCCCCAAATATTCGATTCGGCCAACGTTGAAATAATAATAATAAAAACATAAAAATTAACAAATATATATATATATATATATATACATATATATATATATATATATATATATATATATATATACATATATATATATATATATATATATATATATATATATATATATATATATATATATATATATATATATATATATATATATATAGAGAGAGAGAGAGAGAGAGAGAGAGAGAGAGAGGTATTACTAAAGGTAAAATATACTGAGAATTAATTATAAGGTAAAAAGTTAATTTAGTTTTATATCGCGTGTGAATACTCAATTGCAGTTTTTAGGCACGCATAAAACAATAGGAAAGAAACGAAGGGGAATAAACTTTTCCTACTACAATTTAAAAGGCATTTAAACTTCAGTTTTACTGAGCGAAAACATAAAGACTAAGTTCTACTGCCTTATTAAAGTATGTAACTAAAATAACTAGTTAGTATAACTATACCATTAAATAGGTAGTAGTCTGAAATGGTTAACAAAGCTAAACTTAGCTCTTATTCTAAAACAAGAAATGTATTTAAATAAAAAAAGTAATAAAATTTTCTAGAGATATCATAAATTTTTTTTTATGATTTTAAGATTATCACACGTAAAATCAAAAAATAAACTTAACGTCATCAGTATATAAAAAAAATAACACGACCTTATAAATTCCATAACAGTATATTATATAATATTAAAAACATTCTTAATACAAAGAAGGAAAAACGAGTCAAATTCCCTTTCATTACGTAACAACAAATGGCAAAAGGGTTTTCTTTCTCCTATGAATATTTTATTATGCTAACGAGAAGAAAAAAAATTATCTTGAATTTGATCACCAAATAAATGGAAAAAATTTTCAACTCGTAGCATTTAAACAGACATTTAATATGAAACACAGCGCAGCAAATTCATTCTTGACTTAAAGCCTCTAGGGTCGCATAATTTGTTATGATTCATAAACCCTACAAAAGGTTTTATTTTATAGAATATCATGCCGTACTTTACATCAGCAAATTTCTTAGATTTTTAGGTCCCTTGTGCTTCTAACTCAAAAGACGGTAAACGATTTTGCATTCTCAATTTTCTATGTGACAACAGACGATTTTCTACTGCCTATGCATATTTTGCTAATTTAGTGAATGACAAAGGTATAAAAACATTTGTCTTGAATTCAGGGGTGTTTGGCGTCCTCCCCCCCCATAATAATAAAAAAATTAAACCCTGAAAAATTTTAAAGACTTACATATCAACAGGAATGCAAACACAAGTATTTGCAAATGTCATTTTGGACGGAGTATTTATTAAACCGCTACCATTAAAGTAAAATTAAAAAAAAAATCTTTTTAAGATATAAAAATATACCGCTTAACACGCTTAAAACGACTAAATTTTACTCTAAAAAGTTACGTAAAAAAGCAGATTTCTTAAAAGTACCACTTTTACTTTTTTAAAATAAAGATAAACATTAAATTTTTGCATAAATAAAATACACATAATATAACAAGCATCCTTGCTCTTTCAAAACCTCCAATTTAGTCCGCGTTCAATGAAATCATTGCCTCTTTCACAGTTTTAGCTTCTGACTGTTGGAACGCCATTTCAGTGACTACAGAACTTTTCATTCATAAATATTTCTACTATTCTTAATCGGAAATGACCCTTACTTTTTTTTTCAGTACTTGCTTGTTGTGTACTTAAAAGTGGGTACCTAAGTTTAAACCCGCAATTTTAAGATGCAGAGTCTATGTAGTCCAGAATATAGAGAAAGGGGGAAAAGATAGTAACTTTATTCGTAGAAAATCCAGAGTTGCTTAGTGCGAAATACCCGGAATTCAGGGGTTACACCAGGACACAAGCATCCTTATATATTAAACCGCAAAATATATGGAATTTTTTTCTTAAAAACCTGCCACAGATGTAAACAAACTTAGTAAACTGCCTAACACAGCACATAATTGTAAAATAGCAACAAATTTAGATACGAGAAATCTGTTGCTACTGATGCTAAATTTGCTAGATATTCTCTATCAGATCAACATCAAAGATCAACATCCAGAGTTGTTTAGTGCGAAATACCCGGAATTCAGGGGTTACACCAAAATACAAACATTCCTATATATTATACCGCAAAGTATATGGAATTTTTCTCTTAAAAATCTAGCACAGATGTAAACAAACTTAATAAACTGCCTAACACAGCATATAATTATAAAATAACAACACATTTAGATACGAGAAATTTGTTGCTACTGATGCTAAATTTGCTATATATATTCTTTGTCAGATCAACATCAAAGATCAACATCCAGAGTTGTTTAGTGTAAAATACCCGGAATTCAGGGGTTACCCCAAAATACAAACATCCCTATATATTATACCGCAAAGTATATGGAATTTTTCTATTAAAAATCTCCCACTGATGTAAACAAACTTAATAATCTGCCTAACACAGCAAATAATTATAAAATAACAACAAATTTAGATAAGAGAAATTTGTAGCTACTGATGCTAAATTTGCTAGAGATGCTCTATTAAATCAACACCAAGGAGGTTTATTTTCTAGGGCAGTAAACGACACACTGTAATCTCGCCCTTTTCCAAGAACTTTCAGCCCTTTTTCCTGCACATCAGCCCCAAACAGGGGCCTCTTTCCTTTCATTACGACAGAAAAAAAAAATCCCTTACTAGTGAACCTCCCCCCCAGTGGAGGGAAAATGCATTGTCCAGGAATTCACCTGGTGCCACCGCATCGGATGAAAAACAGCTGCTGGTTGCGGCTTCGAAATGGGACAGCTGCCATTCGCAAGTTATTACAAGGGTGAATCCCGAGGGCGCGCCCCGGCGAGCAAAGAACCCAGATCAGAAGAGCTGAAAGATCTTGCGCGATGTGCAGATGCGACCAAGGCCGTCGCTATTAAAAATGGGGGCCCGGTACCGATTTTTATGCTGCCATCCATCTATAACTAATTTCCCCCGTTCTCTCTATACATGCAATGCCAGAATATAGATCTAGTTTAATTAATAAATTTATAACTCATTTCTTACTTATGGGTTACTAATCCCCTATATAATAATATCCTAAATTATCTGACCATCTGTCCTCGCGTTTATGAAGCGGTTGGACCTGGAATGGATACAGACATCCATATAAGGCAATTCGTCGCAACGTCACGAACTACTGTAATGCTCTTCCCATTCATTTTCATATTTATAACAGCCAATAGACAAACAATAAACTGCCCTTCCGTTTGAAACTAAAGCCAGACTTGTCATAAGTTGAGAGTTTGCCCTACTGCGTGAAATCGCCTTATTGGATTCTTGATGAGTTAAAAGCCAGTAAAAGTTTATCTTCTCCTAAACTATCTATCCGATTCTAGAATAAATTGGTATAAATAGGCTTCATATCACACCGAAAATACTGTCTTTAAAACGTTCGAAATCCACCCCTTTTCCCTGTTTGGAGCGTTTTTAATACCATTATTTCGAGCCCTATTTTCCCTGGTTAAGAGCAGACGATTAAATTTATCCATTTATCACATCAAAAATAGATAAAAATAACATTTTTTTTCTAGCATTATGACGTCATTCCTTTAACTATCTCATTTAAACATCTCTTATTTCAAATTATTTAAATATCGCCTGCATTATTTTCATACGTTTTATCACCGAACTTAGATCGTACGGAAATAATTTTCTTTTATATTTGGATTAAATAATAGATTAGATACATATGTGATAATTAAAACTTTAAATTTTTTCCGAATTCCCTTCCATAAGGGCATTCGAAACATGATATATGGAATAAAATTCTATGAAATTTTTCGACGGGGAACCGATTTTCGAAAAGTTAAAAATTAATATAAAAATGTAGTTAATGGTAAGGTGCTGTTTTTCAGTACTGGAGTTCGCGGATTCGAATGTTACTGCTGGCATGAACGTTCGCATGATCTCTGTCTCATTAGCCCTCGTGTAGCTAAACAGAAGACCGTAGCTCTCCAAACCAAACCCATGAAGAAAAAATGAGATCTTTTATTTAGTAAACGGGCATTTTGACATCGCTGTCATTATCGGGGACATTACCATTTTTACGCACTATCCTTCAGATAATGCGTAAAAATGGTAATACCTTCAAAATTCAGTTTGCGCGCCTTTTTTAACCAAAATGATGCACACTTCTTGTTACTCTCTTTCCCTTGTGACTAACGGTTACTATTTCATATACGCATCAGTTCAAGCGTGACATCATTTGTGGATAAGGTTTGCCAGGAATATGTAAAATGTCGGAAACAGTGACGTAAAAAAGTAAAGTACGTTTAATATCCGTAATTTTCACGTATGCGTAAACATTGGCGGGTATGGACAAATGTTATTAAAACACAAACTAGATTTAATTCCATTTATGATTGCTCCAAAAGAAGAAAATCGGACGAAATTACTGAGCAATAAGTGGAATGATGTCAGCAGAGTCAAACATCGTAAAAGGTAATAACTCTATATTGTAAATGGAATTATGGCGTTCCAGAGCAGATAACATACTGGCCGAATTATTCCTTCTATTCCTTATTCGGATTCGTATGAAGCATTACTCAGAAAAGACGGGAGATAACAGTTTTGAAACAAA
>CM063507.1:46443329-46450829 GCA_032207245.1 Pardosa pseudoannulata | reverse complement strand
TTTATAGATATGAATGTATTATTATAATATAATCGCATAAATACACATACATATGTGTAAAATCCTCAAAATTCGTTTCACTTACTATTTTTGACTTTGTTTTTATTTGTTACCTTGTTTATATTTGTCTTATTTGGCGCAGTTTGTTTAATTTAGCGCCACTGAATTAAAACCAACCATGTTTTAATGTAAATGCAATCTGCAAGATATATATACTAGGGGAGAGTGGGGCACCTTGGGACACCTTTATTTTCAGGCTTTAATTTGCAGCCAGGAATTAGTGCTTATATGTATTGATAGATGACATTACTCTTCACTTCTCAAAGAATTTTGATGAAGTGCTTATAGGTAAGAAACTTTTCATTTCCTTTGTTTTGGATAACCCAAAATTACATTAATGTGCATTTTAAAAAGTAATTTTTTTGAAAAAAAAATTTAAAAATGTGTACTATTATGAAAGATTATTAATTTATTATTATTTCTATCCTAATAAACTGCATTGTTAAACCTAACTGTATAGTAGTTACCAAAAGATATTTTATAAAATGGGGCAGGTTGGGACACACATAGATGGGGCACCTTGGGACACTTTAAAAAGTGTAAACAAATATCAATTCAAGCAAAATAATTAATATTTTGGTGCCTGATTTTTAATTGATGATTTAACATGTCAAAATATTAATTTATTAACCTTTTTTTTTGTTTCAGAAAAAATGGTGAGAACAACAGAAACAAACAGAATGCATTCTGCTGTAAATGCTCATATTTTTGCTAAGTTGAACACTCCTACAGAAACAATAGGCCAAAGGTGCATTGGATTTTAAAGAAGAATTTGCTGGCATCAAATATAATATTTGTTAAAAAAAATGTATTAACTTGAACAATTTTCAGCCATTTCTCTTTTATAACAGTTAATAAAAATAATCTGAACAGTATTTTGTGTGTGTTATTTAGTGTCCCAACCTACCCCATACAGTGGGGCAGGTTGGGACATTGGAAAGGTGTTTTATTTCTTTTATTACTCTTTAACTAAAGAGATATTAAGTAGATTTAATGTGATGTCAGATATGATATCAATATATGCATGAATACTTATTTTTTTAAATTAACTTTTAAAAAAAATTCATAAAAATGTTTAACTGAAAAGTGTCCTAAGGTGCCCCGGTCTCCCCTATCCTTTCAAGTTACATATAGATAAATCGAATTTTTTTTCATGTTGCAGTATTAAATATACAAAAAAATTACATGGAAAAATATATCATCTCTCAAGTATTATATCTAGAGAATTTCAGATAAAGCAGGAAAAAAGAAAAAAAAATCAGACTTGTTTCGTAATTATATCACATTATGGATTTATTCAGAAAAGATGATAAGATAGAAAACTCTCCTCTCTAATACACGTCATTGGAGCTGACAAATATTTTGTCGAGAGGCATTACTGATTTTCAAACTATGACAAAAGGAGGAAAAAAATTAAGGAAGTATCACAAAGAAAAATCTCTGAAGTCATGCGTATCAGTTTCACTACGCCTACAAAAGAATCATTCATGAAACAGTCGAGACAGGGAAATTATGGGGAATATATTCCTGAAAACTCCTTCAAAATATCATTGCATTCTTAAACCACTTGATGTTTCAATTTATGTTACATATCAAACAAGCAAACAATCCCTGGCAATGAAATATTCTTGTAAGTACCTCTTGAAAGGACAAGGTTGCCAAAAACATACTAGAAAAAAGTTAATTGTTCCATTCTATTGCTATTAAAAACAAAAACTACCTCAAAACAAATTAAGAAAATATGTTTCTAACAATTTTTCATTTTGCTTACCATTCCCCGACTGACTAAAGGTGCATTAATTTGGAAATTTTCCAAAGTGCAGATTAAAATTGGGGAGAGTGAAAAGGGGAAAGGAAAAACACTCCAAAAAACTACGTCGTTAAACTTCTAATGCAATCAGTATTTTACACACGTGCAGTTAGTTCGCCTGCATGGCGTTTTATGTGATTCTAAAACATACATCCCGCTGTTATGTCACCCCAAACTAATTTCAAAAGTAACAGAACGAAATGCCAACTAAAAGTACCATTTGCTTAATAGAGCGATGTTTCAGATGGAAGATAGGGCTGTTTGTTGCAGACGATAACATTAATTGCTCTCAACATTTTTTTTACTAAGGTTTTCTTTGTTGGCAATGACAGATTAGAAACAAGAAAGGGGAATTAAAAAATAGTTTAAATAAGTAGCAAAAGTTTAAAAAATATACGAGTATAATTAGTAGAGTATAAAAAAGCCTTATAAATAATTATATCTAATATAATTATTGCTTCTGATTTAATAACTATGGTTTCATTTTTCTTATACTTTATGACTTTAGCCCAATATCTAAATAATAAATAAATTTTTCTGCCGAACGATAAAAATGGAATAAGCTTTTATTAACAAGAATTGTTCATATCAAATAATTTTTAAATTTTGAAGCAGTACTGAAACGTCCATTTTAGCAGATTATGGAACATCTGTTTACATCAGAATGGTCAATCTAGTTTTAGACAGGAGGTTGCTGTAGGGAAAAATCTTCTCTAAGAATATTCCCTTAACGCAAGTTTACTATCTCCCAGAAATAGTATAGTATATGTAACACATCGAATATTATGTTTATGGATTTGAATATGGGAAGATAGCTCCTAAAACTTGATAAATTTACATAATACAGAAATTTAAAGGCAAAATACAGGAAACCGTATGGAATACTTCATTTTAGAAAAACCTCTGAGAAACGAAATGATCATAGAATCACAGTTAAAAGCTATACAAAAATATCTGCCGTGAATGCTCCAGTTGTTCATAAGGGTAGGTTTTATCATTTATACAGAATTTAAGGTAAGAAAATACCCTTTTCCTTACTAGGTCAGGTGAAAACTTTCCCTGTTGTGCAGCTGCCCACGTTGACTCTTAGTTAGTTACAGAACAATAAAGGTTGGCGAAAGTGCTGAAGAACTAGTGAAACAGAACAAATGTTCTCGATAAAAAAATTAATGAATAGCAATATTTTTATAAGTTCCCATAAAATACTTCTGAACATACTAAACAAATATGGTCGAGACTATGCACTACATTTCATAGGATAAGAGAATTTTACAAATTTTAAAGTAGTATTGAAATCTAAACAAAAGTATTAAAAAACAGGTTAAGAAAAGAGGCTTAACCTGTTCCTATAATGTAACGTACTGCATATTGTATCGAGGTTTCCTCATTCAAATCCTCATTAACTCATAGTAACAGTTTATTCCAAATCTGAATTAATGCAAACAACCTTTTAATAAAAGTAAAAAATAATAAATCCGATCTTATAAGCCTCAATTCAACTAACTGTTAAATTAACCCTAAAGTATATATTTTAAAGCTTTTATTGGTCTGCAATCCCAGTTTTAATCTGCAGATCATCTTTTGTTGGTAAACAAAATCAGCACCTTGGCCCTTCGGGCTAGAAACGCTTGGCGGCGTTGTAAAACTAGAAGCACACTCACACGTTGGCATCGTATTACGTAAAACGTAAACGAGGCTTAGCGCAAGTAATCCGTAAATCACCCAAGCTCAAGGACACGTGATGCAGAGAATAAGCTCTGCAAACTGGGAACATCATGTCTTTGTTTTTATCTTATTACCTAAGGATTTTGTTTGCCGAACAGAAGGTCGAAGAATCGAGTTAACTGATAAACTCTCCCTTTAATTTATCTGACCTGATCTTACGCTTATGTTTTTTTACTTTTGTTTAAGAATGCTTTCCAAAGTGCAGGTCCACAACACTACTTCGATTCAGAACGTTTTAAATACATTTCATACACATTTTGACAACATAATGATTTTCAATTTTCCGTTTCATCTCATTCGATAATTTTCTATGCACACCGATTTTTGTAACTGTTTCGAAAATGAATTTAGCATAATCTTAAGCAAGAACATATTGCAGTGTTATGTAAAAATAAGACTCCTTTAACAAAGACTCAATTCAAATGGAAAAATTAAATAATCTTGCACTTATTGTGCATAATGATTCCACAGTTAAATAGTAATGATCAACTACGATGAATAAAAAAAGTCATAGCTACTTTCGTATTGCCATAAAAAAACCAAATTTGATAGCACATAGGAATATGATGCAGTATATTTCTACCTTTTATTTATTGGAAATTCAATTTCATGGAAGTATAGCAAAACAGAAAGCACAAGTTAATAAAAAGAACAATAAATACTTTTCATTGAACAGAAAAGAATGTTCGATTTTCAGAAATACGTTAACGTAAAGCAGAAACCAATTACATAAATTTAAAAAAATTGCGGTTTAAAGAAAAAATATTTTGAAAATTACAATAAATTCTTAATTAAATAAATTTTTCTACTTACAACTAGTGGCAACACTTTCTAATCAGAAAATAAAATACAAAGATAAGCTGCCATTGGCCTCCATTTGTCTTGGCCATGGCTAACAGTTTGATACTAGATTAGAACGGAAGTTGCCATGCGAATTCTTGGGTTGACCTAATTTTTACGTTTATTTGAAGCGATAAAACAAAAATCTGCGAGGGATTTTCTTCCACAGCATACTTAAAATTTAATTACATATTATTCTGACGGTTTATTCCGTAGAAGCATTTCTCACTAAGAGAAAATCGTTTGGTAATTTATTTAGCAAAAGAAAAAAATTACTCGATGATTGATGGCAACAGTGAATGGAAGACTTGAACGTCAAGATTTAAAATGGAAAACTTTCTTTATTATTGTTGCTGTAGCTATACGCATGTAAAGTTCCCGCAGAGTTTCATGAGCAATTACATGGTTACAAAGATGGAAAATATCCCCCTGTTAAAGTACGTAACATGTTCCAGTTTTGGAATATTAATTTAAAACTTACGAAATGAGGGAGAATTAACGGTCAAAGATGAAGAAAGAGGGAGTTTTACTGCTTCAATTATGTCTTGAAAACATAAGGTTGTGTTATTTTTTTTTCTGCTCTGAATATCAACGCAATAATCTTGAGTCACCAATACGGTCAACTCTTCAAACATAACTGTGAACTTTAACTGAGTAAAAGGAAATTGTAATTGGTTTTTCTTACTCAAGTTTGTAACTGGAGCTTCCTAAGTGTTGTATTTCGTTAATAATTCTAAAAGTAAATTAAATGGTGGTATTTCTCTTTACAAAAGAGGCAAGTATACAAGTGTGGTTTTATTACCTAATACGTCAATCGAATTAAAGATGCATATTTCTCTTTACAAAAGAGGCATCGTTAAACGTTTTATGATATGTTATTTGATGCAGGACCACTTAAATTAGAATATTTACACAGTAGAAACTTGTTTATACCTAGGGTTCGTAATTTTGCCGGCAAAATAGAAAAAAACCTGGTAAAAACCGGCAAAATCTAGAAAAATTGGCTGGATTTTAAAAATGTACAAAATAATTAATAATTAGCAAAATAATAAATAATTTTGTACATAATACAATTGAGACTTAAATCAGAATATTAATTAGGTATTTCATTAGTATTAATTTGATAATTTATACAATTTAAAATAATTTTCATCGATGTTAGCAATCAAAATGCAATATTCTATTCTTGTAAATAAATTTATATGATGGAGGAATGAGATAAAAAATGTTTTCTTTATTTATCAATTTAATAGAGTAATGTTGTCTTTAATTGTAATGTGCATATAAACATATATATATATATATATATATATATAATATTATATATATATATATATATATATATATATATATATATAATAAGTACTAAAAACGTTTAAACCTACAGTTTATAGGGTAAATAAGCTAATAATTACATTAAAAACAACATCGTATATAAAAATTTGCAAAATCAATCTTCATTTTATCCGTGCCAACCCTAGTTTATTGTAAGTAATTATGGCTGTGGTTACTGAATACAAAAACTTACTTGTATTCGATGTAGACGAAAAAATTTAATGTTATAGTTGACATACTTAAAAAAACATATTTTTTTTTACCATAAACTGCTATTCATTTATAAGATATATTTATTTATACGTAGAATTCTCTTCCCCCATCGTCTGCTAAAAAGTGGGGTTCAACTATACGTTTACAAAAATTCAATAAATTTTTAATTATTGAATGTTGATCAATTTTTTAACCGTTAAATCAATTGTCTTAGAATACTAATGGTACAAGTGGTATCTGTATATATATATATATATATATATATATATATATATATATATATATATATATATATATATTCCCCTAGTAGTTAGCGGTCTTATTATAATTAGCTCTAATTGTAAAATAATAAATTAATAGCGGCAGCCTAAACGAAACGAAAACCCTCCCCGAACAAATGGAAGTAAATACTTAGAAGCAAGTATAAAAATAAAAACGAAAGTAAAAATCGTTTGCTTCCGAATTGCTACCCAGACGTGCGGGGAGAAATTTTGCCGGCGGAAAGAAGGGGGGTAGAGGTGAAAGGGGCGTCATGGGAGGAGGATGTTGGGGTAATACTAATAGTGACGACTTTGAGTTGGAGTTGGGGGTGTTCTATATTAAGAAGCAGCGATGCGGAGAGTAAAAATGTCCTTTCATAACGGGAATGCTTACTTTTTTTTCTTTTAAATAATTAAAATGTGTCGCCAAGCTAAAGTCAATGTCAATGAAATGGGATAAATAACATCTTTTTCGGGGGATTTAGGGTTCTGAATCTGCATTACCGTGTAAATGCGTTCAAATATCGTCGTATAACTTAGATATAGAATCTTGCGATTAATAAATTTTTGACACATTTCAAAACAGCTTAAAAATAAACATTTTGATTGGAGTTTAGAAATAAATGCATTAAATACATTCAAAATTTTTAAAAATTTCTTTCTTAAGAAAATTACCAATAAAATCTGACTTTATTTAAATTTACTTTAATTTAGTTTAAAAACATGTGTAGTGTATAAAATTAAGCATTATAAAATTTACAAAAAGTTTTCTCTTTTGGAATGAATGCAAAATTGCATGCAATAAAATCAAATTTTAAATTATAAACTCATGTCATAACATATTATGTACCCATGACTAGCATAACTGAATTATAATTGAAACTGAAGCTTGTTATAATTGAATATGTAATGTATTCATGTACAAAAAAAAAAAAAAATGTATGCTATGAATATTGTATTCATGCCATACATTACTTTTTACAACACATTACTGTGCACAGAATACATTAGTATAAATTTAAAACATAAATAAATCTATAAAAAATTCAATAATAAAGCTTTATCTAATCTAAAATGAAACTGAAGTGTGTATTATACATTAATTATATATAAACTCTCGTGATAGAATTTTAGCTTTCGACAGGGAAAAACAGGCGACTTTAATAAAACTCAAATTCTGTGCTTTATTATTGTATATTTAATTCGTTATAAAACAAAATAATCTGTCCTGTTGACAATAATTTTTTCTAAAACTAC
>CM063507.1:46425829-46438329 GCA_032207245.1 Pardosa pseudoannulata | reverse complement strand
ATTACAAGCAGTTTACGTGGGAAATACTTCTATTTTTCGGTTTACATTCTAAAATGGCAAGATATGAAGGAAAAAGAGAAAGCTATTTTTTGCTAGAGAGTAATCTAGTTTTCAAAAATAGCTTGTAGGGGGAGGCAAAAGTAGGGTACTGTAAAACATTCTTCTTCCAGCAGTACGTGAACAAATTCCGTTTAGATTTGAATCAACGGTTCTTTAAAAGAAGAAATTCTTTACCAGTATAATGATAAACAGTTTATGTTTAAATTCAAAATAATGGATCACGTATGTTCTGACTATGATTGTAAAAGAGGCTGAATTAAATGTTTCAGCTATACGTCGTGTTGTGTACTTTTGGTGTCGTATTTTGGTTAAAAAATTTACTTATACAAAATGGGTAAGTATGCGGTAACAAAATCGACGATATTTCTGCACTACGAATGGCAACGGTTGAAACGGCATGATGTAAATAAACATTAGCAACTGTTCGTGATTTGCAAAATTGCATTCCTTGTTTTAAGTATTAGTCCTACCGAAATTTTTAGTAAACGGAAATGAAAAGTTAATTAACGAGTATAAAAGTTTACCAACAGCTACGCCTCGTGTTGTTTACTTTCAGTGTCGAATTTTGGATCAAATATTTATTTATATAAAATGGGTAAGAACGCGATACCAAAATCGACGATATTTCTACATTACGATTGGCAACGATTGAAACGGCATGATGTAAATAAACATTAGTGACTGTTTGTGATTTGCAAAATTGCATTCCTTGTTTAAAGTATTAATTAGTCCTACCGAAATTTTGGTAAACGGAAATGAAAAGTTAATTAACGAGTATAAAAATTTACCAACAGCTACGCCTCGTGTTGTTTACTTTCAGTGTCGAATTTTGGATCAAATACTTATTAATATAAAATGGGTAAGAACGCGATACCAAAATCGACGATATTTCAACATTACGATTGGCAACGATTGAAACGGCATGATGTAAATAAACATTAGTGACTGTTCGTGATTTGCAAAATTGCATTCCTTGTTTAAAGTATTAATTAGTCCTACCGAAATTTTGGTAAACGGAAATGAAAAGTTAATTAACGAGTATAAAAATTTACCAACAGCTACGCCTCGTGTTGTTTACTTTCAGTGTCGAATTTTGGATCAAATACTTATTAATATAAAATGGGTAAGAACGCGATACCAAAATCGACGATATTTCAACATTACGATTGGCAACGATTGAAACGGCATGATGTAAATAAACATTAGTGACTGTTCGTGATTTGCAAAATTGCATTCCTTGTTTAAAGTATTAATTAGTCCTACCGAAATTTTAGTAAACGGAAATAAAAAGTTAATTAACGATTATAAAAGTTTACCAAGTTTTCTTTAACATAATTTGACAGTTTTTTTTAATTACGATGTTTAATACCAAGCTGATTCAGCTATAGTTATTCTTTTATTTATTTGTTTATTCATAGTTTGTTGTTGCTTACCACTCACTATTCTTTAACAATGAATATATTTACGGTGACAGTTTACAATGACTAACATTTCAACCTCCATGAGTTTCATTGAGTTACATGTTTATACAGGAAAATATTAAACTAAAAGCGACAATACTGGACGATAGTAAAAGCAAATTCGGAATCCTTCCACCAACTAAATTGAATTTTAAACACGAGATGTTTACGAAACTAACTGACTTGCATTGCTAGAATCCGGAAACGCGAAAACAAAAATACGATACGATAAAACTCAAATCGTGCCGGCAATAAACACTTTTCTCGAGTCATTCTTACTAATTACTTTTCAAATTTTATCTAGTAGGCGTGAGTAGTGTGTTATTAAAATACAATGCATACGACAAAGAATTAAAAAACGAAAACAGATATATTAATTGCTTTCTTTCTGCGGAATCATTACTCCTGCCAAATCACAGGAGTGTAATCATTGGTTGCAAAGAGACACGCCTACGTGTTTCAGATGACGTTGCGGTTTTGACTCACATGATGCAAATAGCGAACTCCAAGAACTAATTGCACGCGCATTTAATAAAAGCTACTCGGAATTAATTAAAAGCACCCGAATTGATAAAAGTCTCGGACATGTTTGAATAGTTTATATATATTAAACATCTACCTTGAACTATTAAGGTTTAATATTCTAACAGAAGTATTTGTTTACTTTGTTTCGTATTCTTCAAGAAAACGTAAACAAGCCAATCGGGATTAATAGCATTCGATTTGATAAAAGCCTCAAACACGTCTGAATAGTTTATAATAAATTAACGATCAAACTTTAACTACTGAAGATCAATATTCGAACAGAAGTATTTGCTTACTCTGTTTAATATACTACAAGGAAAAAATAAAAAATAAATAAAAAAAAGAACGTAAACAAGCTAATCGGAATTAATTAATAGCATTCGAATTGATAAGTCTCGGACATGTTTGAATAGTTTATAATATATATTAATCATCAACCTTTAACTACTAACATCTAATATTCGAACAGAAGCATTTGCTAACTTTGTTTAGTATTCTACAAGAAAAAGTAAACAAAAGCGTATTTGAAGTTAGATACAGGAATCATGGTGGGATAGCATTCGAATCCCAAATTAGATTATATTTAACCCATTATATGTAAACGCAATTAGTAAAATGTTTAATTAATATTAATTACTTTAACTAAAATTTTATTCAACTGATAAACGGGAATTACACAACAAAACATGATTATTAAAATTACGCCAAGATATAAAGAAAGTTTTGAAAAAATTAAGAACTAATAATTTTGTACTTACTCAAAATTATTGATTATCATATTTTTATTCTAAATAAAACTATAACTATAATATAACTTATATTCTAAATAAAGCAACAGATTGTGTTTACAGATCACCTATACACACTAATAAATATTTTATTACACAGTAGATTATATATTTGTTAATAAATGAAGTATGCCAATTATTTAATCATCACAAAGGTATTATGTAGTTTAATTCATTCTAAAATACATAAATTCTATCAGTCTTTTTCCCTACTAGTAAAAACTATTCTTTTATTTATCACTATGAATTTAAAGGATTCAAATAAGCCAACAAGTTTTTTCCGTTACAAAAAGTGATTAAAATTGGGAAGATTTTTTCGATGTAGAATTTAAAATATTAAATAAAAAATATAAATCAATTTAAAATTTGACATACCTTGGAATTAAAAATGGTCGAATTATATATCTAGCTATGTGTTTGTGTGTGTGTGTATATATATATATATATATATATATATATATATATATATATATATAAATTAAGCAAAATATAATATTTTAGTATAATTATTCTTCAGACGTTTTCCAATATAATTGCATTTCCAATATAATCCAATGTGCATTCATATATGACATATAAAACTATAATATGGTTTATAATTTTACCTCTATATACTACTACAAATAAAATCTAACTTGTATTAAAAATGGTGGCTTAATAGAATTTACAGTAGGTATGATAAAAATTAAGAAAAATATTATATAACAGTATAAAGTTATCCTTCAGACATTTAACCATATAATTATTTAATGTGTATATATATATGACATATAAGTATTACATGGTTTATAATTATATCTCTATATCCTACTACAGATAAAAGTAACCTAATTATAAATTATAATTATAAATTAGTAATTATAAATCGTGAACTTAATATAATCACTAATTAATTAATCAAAACAAATATACAAACATACAACAATCCTAGTATGGTTTAAACACGGTTAAATTTAACGAAGATTAAGCCAAATATCAGTAAGACTCACCAACACTGGTGTTTCCCTAGTAAATCACAGTTTAATTGACAACATCAGCTTCCAAACAGAACATAACGGCGAGAGGGGAATTATCACGTAACACGTGCAAAGATTGAAATATTTCAGGGGGAAAGGGCGGGCGAAAAACTCTTCTTGACCTCACGATGAGATTTCAAGACATCAACCGGTTTCCGGTCGAAGTGAATTCTCTTTTTTTTTCTTTTTCACCCGCGAGACTTTCCCGCCACAGCCGAAGCACAATGCATTTTCGGATCACACGTGGGTTCGCGTTCACACGGAGGTGTGTTTTTGAAGAGAAAAAAAAACTATTTACAGAGCGTCAGTTTTTGACGCCATGAACGTTCAGTACTTAAAATAAATATTATTATAAATAATAATTAAAAAAAAAACTTTTTCGTGATATAGTTTGGTTTTATAAAGATACAGTAATTAAAGTTATTCTTCAAGCATAAAATATTTTCATGAACTGCGAATTAATATTTGATAACGTATCTTTTATCTACTACTACATTGTAAGAACAATGAAAATATTACAAAAATAATCAACTTTTATATTCTTTTGTACTCTTCAAATATCAAAATTCTTATTTTACTTTAACGGTCGAATATTTCTACTTTAATTTTCAAATACAGAACTATTTCTATTAATTTTTTTTCGCCGAAAATCTTACCAAAACCTGAAAAATCTTTGCTGAAATATCGTCTGCTACGTTTACTAACGATATTAAAAAAATATTCTTTGATAAAACTGATGCTTCAACCTATATCCAAATAAATAACCGCTACTGTATTTATATATGTTAAAATTACCATAAGTTTTATACGATTTTAAGTGCCAACTGAGTCATATAGCAAATATGATAAACATATTTTGATATCCGACAGTTATCAATATCACTGCATGGGGGGAAAGTTATCAAGAAGCCGGGAGAACGATTACTTAATCAGTACAAATGTAAAGGCTTTTGAAGATCTGAATTAACAGCGGCATTTTAAAAACCCAAATATCTAATATATTTAATAACATATCTATTATTAATCAAATAATTCTCTACAACATTAAAGAAAGAATAAAAATTATCCTTTAACTGAAATAATTTTTTGAGCGATTTTGAAGATCTGAATTAACAGAGGCATTTTAAGAACCTAAATATTTAATATTTTTAATAACATATCTAATACTAATTCAATAATTCTCTACGAAATTAAAAAAAACAATAAAATTATTCTTTAATTGAAATAATTTTTTGAGGGATTTTGAAAATCTGAATTAACAGAGGCATTTTAATATTCCAAATATTTAATACTTTTAATACCATATCTAATACTAATTAAATAATTCTCTACAACATTAAAGAAACAATAAAAATTATTCTTTAATTGAAATAATTTGAGGGATTTTGAAGATCTGAATTAACAGTCATTTTAAAAACCCAAACATCCAATATTTTTTAATAACATATCTATTACAAATTCAATAATTCTCTACAACATTAAAGACACAATAAAAATTATTCTTTAATTGAAATAATTTGCGGGATTTTGAAGATCTGAATTAACAGAGGCATTTTAAAAACCCAAATATCTAATATTTGAATAACATATCTATTACTAATTCAATAATTCTCTACAACATTAAAAAAAACAATAAAAAATTTTCTTTAATTGAAATAATTTGAGGGATTTTGAAAATCTGAATTAACACAGGCATTTTAAAAACCAAAATATTTAATATTTTTAATAACATATCTATTACTAATTCAATAATTCTCTACAACATTAAAGAAACAATAAAAATTATTCTTTAGTTGAAATAATTTTTTGAGGCTTTTTAAAAACCCAAACATCTAATATTTTTAATAGCATATCTATTACTAATTAAATAATTCTCTACAACATTAAAGAAACAATAAAAATTATTCTTTAACTGAAATAATTTTTTGAGGGATTTTGAAGATCTGAATTAACAGAGGCATTTTAATAACCCAAATATCTAATATTTTTAATAACATATATATTACTAATTCAATAATTCTCTACAACATTATAAAACAATAAAAATTATTCTTTAATTGAAATAATTTTTTGTGGCATTTTAAAAACCCAAATATCTAATATATTGAATAACATATCTATTACTAATTCAATAATTCTCTACAACATTAAAGAAACAATAAAAATTATTCTTTAACTGAAATAATTTTTTGAGGGATTTTGAAGTTCTGGATTAATAGAGGCATTTAAAAAACCCAAATATCTAATATTTTTAATAACATATCTATTACTAATTAAATAATTATCTACAATATTAAAGAAACATTAAAAATTATTCTTTAACTGAAATAGTTTTTTGGGGGATTTTGAACATTACCAGAGGCATTTTAATAACCCAAATATTTAATATTTTTAATAACATATCTAATACTAATTAAATAATTCTCTACAACATTAAAGAAACAACAAAAATTATTCTTTAATTGAAATAAATTTTTAAGGCGTTTTATAAACCCAAACATCCAATATTTTTAATAACATCTATTACTAATTCAATAATTCTCTACAACATTAAAGAAACAATAAAAATTATTCTTTAATTGAAATAATTTTTTTAAGATTTGAATTAACAGAGGCATTTTAAAAACCCAAATATCTAATATTTTTAATAACCTATCTATTACTAATTAAATAATTCTTTACAATATTAAAGAAACCCTAAAAATTATTCTTTAATTGAAATAATTTTTTGAGGGTGGCAATAACTTACAAAGATAATAGCAACAAATATCTTCTAATTTTGCACTTAGTCTCATACCATGAATAGTAATTAGCTTTCCTCCCCCCCCCCAAAGAAAAAGAAACTCCTCTTAGAATTGAATATATATGTAAAAATTAATTTATGAATTATTTGAAATCCAGTTATTCTAAATGAGCCAGTTCATATCGTTTAAGGCCACCTTTATCCAACTCGACGCTAGGAGCTTTCAACATATTATAAAAATCGATAAAGCTTGGAGGTTGGCTATTTAAAGCAACACTCCTCCCTTTCTACTGCAGCTAGTTTAATTTTCCATTGAAGAAGACGCTCCCGGCTTTTTGGGTAGATTTAGCTAAAGTTTTAAACACTTTCTAAGCAGTAATTAAATGATGCTGCAATTTTAATTTGTAAAATTTATATTAAAAAAATTGTTACTACAACAACAACAAAAAAAATTGATTTCACATTTTCTTATTATTATCAAATCTTAATAAATATTTCTAAAGCATTATAACGCAGATCATCTAAGAAAAATATTCATATTTTATCATCATCTATCTATCTTCTAAAATAAATATCTATCGTTCGTCATTTAAGATAAATATATAATTTTCTATCATCTAAGATAACTATATAATAATCATTGACTCTATTGAAAACCTTATTACAATAACTATTTGTTTATTGGGCAACCCTGAATTAAATTTTAAGATATACTTTTCCTGCAAAAATTGTTTGTATACTTTCAGAAATATTTAGTAAAATATCTGATAATAAAATAACATTTATTCGATCGCATGCTAAAAGAAAACTTATAAATTCATGATATATGAATTTGTAAGAATAATTCCTAATAAGAGATTAAAATCGAATATCAAACAGTTCGAAGCGTGATCTAGAATAAATTTTTAATTTTTGTATAAATCTTATATAAAATAATACATCAAAAATATATTTATATTTTTCCATAGGTTGAAATTTAACCAAAATTCCGAATAAAATCACAGACGAAAATTTTGTAGTATGAATTCTATCTCAGAGTCTAAAGCATTATAACGTAGATCATCTAAGATAAATATTCACATTTTATCATCTATCTATCTTCTAAAATAAATATCTATCGTTCATCATTTAAGATAAATATATAATTTTCTATCATCTAAAATAAATATATAATAATCATTGAATCTAATGAAAACTTTATTAAAATAACTATTTGGTTATTGAGCAACCCTGAATAAATTTTAAAATATACTTTTCCTGCAATAATATGACTAATAATAACTATTAAATCGCACGCTAAAAGAAAATTTATAAATTCATGATATATGAATTTGTAAGAGTAATTCCTAATAAGAAATTAAAATCGAATATAACAGTTCGAAGCGTGATCTAGAATAAATTTTTAATTTTGTATAAATCTTATATAAAATAATATAGCAAAAATATATTTATATTTTTCCGTAGGTTGAAATTTAACCAAAATTCGGAATAAAATCCCTGACGAAAATTTTGTAGCTTGAATTCTATCTCAGACTAAAATGAATATATATTTTTTTAATTTACTAAGATGTTTGTTATTCGAATAATATATACGAATGAGATCTTGTCTTAAATTTATAACTCTCGCGAAAAAAATTACCATACATAGCACAGTTTACTAAGAGGTCATGATAGCAGAAATGTGATTGAAAGAGAATAAATTAAACAAAGCAAAAATTCTTACCTAGTACAGTAGAACTAATCCAGAACCACAAAGCAGACTTGAAAAAATTAGAAGCCAAGAATATCCACTTAAGACACAAAAGTAGCGTTACGATCATAACATATCCGAAGGGAGTCCACATGCAAATAAAAGGTCCTAAGACACTCATCTCGCTATACGGACTTGATGACAGCAAACAAACGAGCCTGATGCACACCACACTACAGATCGTACAAAACTGAACATCCATCTCGGCTCGCGGCGCCACCTTATACGCGAAACAGGAAGTGACGTAGTTACGCGGAGCTCCGCTATTGGCGGAGGAGGTTTTTCTCGAAAGGTTCACAGACCATTCACACCGATTGAAGCTGTTTTACAACCGGAAACCTCGTGCGAATAAGCATTTATGCTAAATTTTAAAATATTCGAAAATGTCGAAAATGACAACAATAATAATTTGCACGGGCTTTCCTATACAAAACACATTTTGTTTAGTGTACATTTATAAGAATGACTGTGAAAAAAATAAAAAATTCCGTATATATGATTATTAAATGAATATACGAATTCTTATTTTGAATATAACATATTTATATAGTATATAATTCATATCATATAATATATATTAACATAAATAATAAAATAAAATGTCTATGATTCCTATAATATACGAATCTTTATTAAGAATATTGTATTTATATTTATAAAGCATTGTTAAGCATTTATGTTAAATTTTTAGAATGTTCGAAAATGTCGAAAATGACAACAATAATAATTTGCACGTGCTTTCCTATACAAAACACATTTTGTGTAGTGCACGTTTATAAGAATGACTGTGAAAAAAATAAAAAATTCCGTATATATGATTATTAAATGAATATACGAATTCTTATTTTGAATATAATATATTTATATAGTATATAATTCATATCATATAATATATATTAACATAAATAATAAAATACAATGACTATGATTCCTATAATATACGAATCGTTATTAAGAATATTATATTTATATTTATAAAGCATTTATAAGCATTTATGTTAAATTTTTAGAATGTTCGAAAATGTCGGAAATGACAACAAAAATAATTTGCACGTGCTTTCCTATACAAAACACATTTTGTTTAGTGCACGTTTATTAGAATGACTGGGAAAAAATTAAAAAATCCGTATATATGATTATTAAATGAATATATGAATTCTTATTTTGAATATAATATTTTTATATAATATATAATTCATATCACATAATATATATTAACATAAACAATAAAATACAATGACTATGATTCATATAATATACGAATCATTATTAAGAATATTATAGTTATATTTATAAAGCATTTATAAGCATTTATTTTAAATTTTTAGAATATTCGAAAATGACAACAAAAATAATTTGCACGTGCTTTCCTATACAAAACACGTTTTGTTTAGTGTACGTTTATAAGAATGAATGCGAAAAATTAAAAAAATCCGTATATATGATTATTAAATGAATATATGAATTCTTATTTTGAATATAATATATTTATATAATATATAATTCATATCATATAATATTTATTAATATAAATTATATAATATACTGACTATGATTCATATATGATTCCTTATTAAGAATATTATATTTATATTTATATGAATATTAATATTCTTTAAATATAAAAGTATTTCTGTGACATTTCCTACATTTTCCAATACTTAAAGAATTAAAAACACATTTTCGAATTTTTAATGATTAAAGATATTAATAAATTACTTCTATATAGCAAAAGCAAAATTAAATAAAATTAATTTGTATTTAATTCTTATAAATAAACACAATTTTATTTTAGTGAAATTTATAAGAATGCACGTGCTTAACTTTTGTTTCTTTCACAATATTATTAAATATTTATAGAATAAAACACATTTTAGATTTTTATTTATGAATAATGTTGCTAATAAATTTCTTCTAAAATTCTAATCTGATACGAAAGTTGATAAAATAAATTTGCATTTAATTTAAAAGAATCAGATTATTTCTAAATTATAAACGATTTTCCTTTGAATTCAATTTAGTAGTTTTTTTAACAGAATTAAAAGAGAGTTTTAACAGAAATTCCAAAAAACATCAAAACATTAAACCCTTGCCTGTGAAATGGAATATATTCGAGAAACACGTGCCAAAAATGGAATATTTTCTTTTCTCTTTAATATTGTTCGTTATTATTAAACTGTTAGAAATATATTATTTTTGAAAAAAAAATTTAAACTAAATAAATATTATTTTCAGTATTTTCAAATAAAAGGAAATCTTAATGGATTATAGTAGTTTTTGCTCAAATTTTAGCAAATAATTTTGGTTAAATATAACAAACTAACACAATAATAATTTTACCTTTATAATCTATCATGAACCCCATGTACCTCAGATTTTTTTGAATTTCACAAATCGTTTGCAACATCCGGGAATAACGACAAATAGCTCGAAACTGCGGAACTTTTCTTGGAAAAGTATCTCTGTTGAGAAAATGGCAAATGAAATGTTACGCATTCGGCTAACAGATTGCCGGCTTCACGGAATTGAAATACCGTTTGATCTCTTGCCCAAACTGAGATCCGGCATTCCAAATTTGGCACTCTTTTTTTCTTTTTTTTTTATATAAATACACAGACACAATATCTTTTAGAGTTAGTTTTTCAGAATGTTAAAAATTTGTCTTTCTTTTGATTTTTGTTTCTTTATATATATATATATATATATATATATATATATATATATATATATATATATATATATATATATATATAAATTTTTAACATGTACAAAAAAAAAAAAACTATTTAAGTATTTTTTTCAATTTTTCTGATAATAAAAATTCGAATAATTTTTTTTTCAAGAGCGTTGTCACTGCTGTAAAAGCTGGCTTGTCGAATTTTTTTTCTATTTTTAAAAAAATTATACATTATTACAGATCAGCATTCCAAAATTGGCACATTTATTATTTTTTTTTAAATAAACAGACACAATATTTTTAGAGTTAGTTTTTCAGAATGTTAAAAAATATGTCTTTGTTTTGACTTTTGTTCCTTTATATATATATATTTTAACCTGAGCAAAATAAGGAAAAACTGTTTTTTTTCTATTATTCTGATAATGAAATTTAAATAATTTATTTTTTTTTCAGAAGCATTGTCACTGCTGAAAAAAACTGACTGGTCGAAATATCTTTTCAGTCCTTAAAAAAAAAAAAATAAATAAATTCTGAGTAATGAACAATTTTTCAAAATCAAACTCAATTAAAAGGAAAACTAAGCTATTAATATATAAATGCCTAATCAGACCCAGTCTTACCTACTCGTCAGAAATTTTAATAGATTAGGTACATATGTTATAGTTTTGAATTTAATTATCCATTACTTTTTATTGCAATGAAAATTTTATCACCGATGTTAACAACACATTCTTTTCATTAAAGTCTAGGAATCTATTTCAAGGACTGATAAATATCTAGTGTTTAAGTTATATATCTTTGAAAATTAAGAAGTTTGTTCGTATATGTGTTTGTTTTTTATAATAACCACGCGGTTTGCAATGGCTTCGCTCAATTTTGGACATCACTTATATATACTGCCAAATAATCACTGTTAATATAAAAACCTCTGTTGTCCATCCTATCACGTGGTATGACAAGATAAATTAAAGTTGGCAACTAACATGCGGTCATTAAAGATTCGAAAACTTTCGAAATCCACATCTTTTTCCCTTTTTGATCATTTTATGCCATTATTTCAAGCCCTATTTTTCCCAGTTCAGAGCAGGCGATTAAATTCCTCAATTTATTCCATAATAAATAGGTAACAATAACCCTTTTTTTTAGCCTTATGACGTCATTCCTTTAACCATCTCATTTAATCACTTTTTATTTTAAATTATTTAAATATCATCTGCATTATTTTCATACGTTTTACCACTGAACATATGTATTGCGTAAATAATTATCATTTATATTTGGCTTAAATAATAGATTAGGTACATATGGGATAGTTTTAAATTTAATCATCGATTATTTTTTGTTGCAATGAAAATTTTATCACCGGTATGAACAACAAATTATTTTCATAAAAGTCTAGGAGTCTATTTAACGGACTAATAGATATCTAGCGTTTAAGTTGTAGAAGTTTGTGTGTTTGTTTTTTATACATAACCACACGG
>CM063507.1:46405829-46413329 GCA_032207245.1 Pardosa pseudoannulata | reverse complement strand
TTTCTGACGGTTAAGGTCAATTTTTTAATGTTCTAGGAAAAGGAATCGTCTGCTCGCACTTAGACAGTAATGGAGCCAGAATTTGTTTTCGGAGATGGTGCAAAGTCTATATCAAAAGTACAGTATACTTTCAATCTCGCAAAAGAAATATTCATTGCACACCACGCAAAAAGTACATACATGCACACATATATAGTTTTGTTGCTCTCGTCAATATGTCGCAAAAAGAATCAGCAATTCTGAACGTAATATCATTGTATCTTCAAAAATACGCTTGCAACCCAATTGTGCATTTCATTTTACGCTGTAAGTTCCATTACACGCTCATATACTAAGTACATACTTATATAATCTTATACACGCAATCATAGGTTTGTTGCATGCAGAAAAATGTATGAAAACGAAAGAGCAACACTGAACATAATATCATTGTATCTTGAAAAATGTATTTGCAACCCATTACGTCTCTTATTTTATGATCTAAGTTTCATTACACACACAAAGTACATACTTACACACACATACATAATCTTATACACACATCCATAGTTTTGTTGAATGCATAAATACGTCGCCAAACGAAAGAGCAACGCTGAACGTAATATCGTTGTGTCTTGAAAAATATGCTTGTAGCCCCATTGTGTATTTTATTTTACGTTCTAAGTTTCATTACACGCTCATATACAAAGTATATACCTGCATAGTCTTTTACATCTATTTATAGTTATGAATGGATAAATATGTCGCTAAACGAAAGAGAAACATTGAAAGCAATATCATGGATTCTTGAAAAATATGTTTGTTACCCCATTGTGTATTTCATTTTAAGCTCTAAGTTTCATTACACGCTTATATACAAAGCACATAGCTATAAAGTTTTATACATCCATCCATAGTTTTGCTGCATTCATAAATATTTCTCAAAACGAAAGAGTACTGAACGTAATATCGTTGTTTCTTGAAAAATATGTTTGCAACCCTATTCTTTTATTTTAAGATTTAAGTTTCATTACACAAAGTACATACTTATATAATCTTATACACACAACCATAGTTTTGCTGCATGCATAAATATGTCTCAAAACGAAAGAGCAACACGGAATGTAATATCTTTGTGTCTTAACGAATATGTTAGCAACCCCATCGTGTATTTAATTCCACGCTCTAAGTTTCAGTACACTCTCATATACGAAGTACATACCTATATAGTCATATGCATCCATCCATAGTTTTGCTGCATGCAAAAATATGTCGTAAAACGAAAGAGCAACGTAATGTCATTGTATCTTGAAAATATGCTTGCAACCCACGTGTATTCCATTTTATGCTGATATAAGAAGTACATACCTATATAGTCTTATGCATCCATCCATAGTTTTGCTGCATGCATAAATATGTCGCAAAACGAAAGAGCAACGCTGAACGTAATGTCATTGTATCTTGAAAAATATGCTTGCAACCCACGTGTATTTCATATTAAGCTCTAAGTTTTATTACACGCTCATATACGAAGTACATACCTATATAGTCTTACACATCCATCCATAGCTTTGCTGCATGCATAAATGTGTCGACAAAGACCATCACTGAACGCATTATGATTGTATCTTGAAAATTTTGTTTGCAACCTCATTGTATATTTCATTTTATGCTCTAAGTTTCATTACATGCTCATATACAAAGTGCATACCTATATAGTTTTATCCACTCATATTTTTGCTTCATGCATAAATATGTCGCCAAATGGAAGAGCAACACTGAACGTAAATATCGTTGTATCTTGAAAAATATGCTTGCAACCCACGTGTATTTCATATTACGCTCTAAGTTACTTTCATATTGCGCTCTAATTTCATATTGCACACTCATATATAAAGTACATACCTATAAAGTCTTATACATCCATCCATAGTTTTGCTGCATGCATAAATATGACGCAAAACGAAAGAGAAACACGAAACATAATATCATTGGGTCGTGAAAAATATGTTTGCAACCCCATTGTGTATTTCATTTTACGCTTAAGTTTCTTTACACACTCGTATACAAAGTACATACCTATATAGTATTATACATCATCCTTAGTTTTGCTGCATGCATAAATATGCCTCAAAACGAAAGAGCCACACTGAATGTAACATTATTGTATCTTGAAAAATATGTCTGCATACCCACTGTATATTTCATTTTACGCTCTAAGTTTCATTGCACACTCATATACAGAATACATACCTATATAGTCTTATACATAAATCCATAGTTTTGCTGCATGTATAAATATGTCGCAAAAAGAAAGAGCAACGCTGAACGTAATGTCATTGTATCTTGAAAAATATGTCTACAACCCACTGTGTATTTCATTTTACTCTCCAAGTTTCATTACACTCTCATATACAAAGTACATACATATATAGTCTTATACATGTATTCAAAGTTTTGCTGCATGCAAAAATATGTCGCAAAACGAAAGAGCAACGTAATGTCATTGTATCTTGAAAAATATGCTTGCAAACCATGTGCATTTCATTTTACGCTATATGTTTTATTACACTCTCATATATGAAGTACATACTTATATAGTCTTATACATGTATTCATAGTTTTGCTGCATGCATAAATATGTTGCAAAACGAAAGAGTAAAGCTGAACGTAATAGCATTGTATCTTGAAAAATACATTTGCAATCCACTGTGTATTTCATTTTACGCCCTAAGTTTCATTACACACACATATACAAAGTACACACGTATTTATTCTTATACGTACCTTCATAGTTTTGCTGCATGCCTAAATATGTTGCAAAACGGATTAGCAACGCTAAACGTAATATCATTGCATCTATAAAAATATGTGCAACCACATTATGTATTTCATGTTATGCTCTAAACTAGGCATGCGGCCCATATAAAGACTTTTTGCGGCCCAATTGAAGTTTTCAACCGCCTACATAGTTTTAGTCATTTTAACTATATACAGTTGAAACAAAGAATTTTAGTTGTTAATGCTTGCAATAATATCACATTATGTATGAAGACTTGATAGTAAACAACGTAAACCTGGTCTTTGAGTAGTGTTGGACAGGTTACGTCGAAATTTGAGTGTTCTAGAATATTCTGTCAATCGGCCATTACTTATACAGCCAGCTGACTCGCGTTGCGTGCACGTGTTCTGTCCGACCAGTCAGTGGAAGTTGTATGGAAAGTTATAAATTATATTTATGGCTATTGTGAAATTATCATTAATTGCAAAGGAATAATTAAGGTGTTGTTTGTTTAGAAAACGCAAGCTCATGATGCGTTTGCAATTCTAACCTTCAAAATATTTAATTTGATGTATAGCAGTGTTGCAACTCAAATTATACGTTTTTGTTGCTTACAAAAGTATCAGTTCACATTTGTTAAGAAAACGCATTGTATTTGGTTGCTAGATAAAAACATGACTAATCAGCTACAATGTTTGTCGACTTCATTATCCGTCGATATTAACAAAATCTCTAGTAAAATACAAAAACAAATCTCACATAAATTTTAGAATAATACATATGGTAGTGCTTGTGAATAAACTACAATATATATATTTCGTGTCACGAAGATTCGAATGAACACAACGTTTAACTTAACAGACGGATTTATTGAAGCTAAGTAGTAACTCGCAACTTTACAAGATCGAGAAGTTGCCAACAACTAGTGGGTATCAGCTTTTATACCCGAACAGAATATTCGAGAAATAACTAATTTACATATTAAAGAAAGATCTAGAATGTTCGAGAACATAAAGCAACAATAAACAACATTTTTAAATTAAAAATCCATACTTTGGATCAATGCCGAGCATCGAACCCACAATCTTCGGGTCTGGATCTTGTGCTTTGACAATTCGGCTACTGAGCTCATTGGCAAAGTTTCTTTATGCGGCAATAGTATAAATATAATAATAATATTTTAACCCTCATGATTAGGGAGGAAGGGAAAGTGTTGGGGGTGATTATAAATACAGTATAGTTAATGTTTATTGTCGTTGTAGTTATGATATATGTGTAACACAACTTTTATGTACAGTCGCAGCTGGCACTGTAAAAATGCATTTTTTAATGGAAAAAAATTAAGCACCGTTCAAATTTTTTAAGCACCTCTTATCAGAAACATGTCAGATAAAATAATGGTTATTACATTAGATTCAACAAAAACATGAACAAAAGAGAGTGTGTATAAGTTGGAAATCATTGTATTTCACAGATACAGAAGTCAAAATTTTGGGGAAAAAGAGGGAAAATGGAGAAAAATGAAAAAAAAAGAGGAAGAAAAGAGGTAGTTGAATAACTATTAAAAATGAATGTTCTGACTTACTTAATACAAAAACAAGTATCTAAATATGAAATATGAAAGTGTCTAAATAACTTTTTATCAATATAAACAAGTACTTAAGTGTTCCTAGTAAAAAAAAAAAATTTAAAACAGATTCAAATCAGATGCTTCTTCAATTTGCCTAATTAAAAAAAAAATAAATAAATTCACCAATACATTTGAACTTTATTATATTAAACTTTTAGGAACCATATTGTTTGTTGGACTTAACTTTAGAAGAAACCATAGGAGAAAGGTTCTTAGAAAACCTATAAAAACGTTTTCTACTCTTTAATGTTAGATCTCAGAAAATTATAACTTGTATAAGATTTAATAAGATTACATATTATATAAGATTTACATATATGATTTATAAAAATAATATCTTTAATGATCTTAATTGACTAAAACCAAACAACTGATGGATCGCCTATTCGAATGACCAAAAATGTAGACAAAGGCAAAACTAGTTATTGCTTACTATTTTAATACTGAATTAATTTATAATCTTCTATAGACGTGATGCAAGTATCAAGATAGTGTAAGGAATTTCTTTGTCTTATACAACGAAAAACATTTTCTTTCCTTCACTCTTTAAGCACTTTTTAAGGCCTTAAAAACGCGTTTCGAAATTAAGCAGTTTTTAAGCACTTTTAAGCACCATAAGAACCTTGTTAATTTACGATGTAGTATTCACCAGATGAATTTAAACCAGAGTAGTTTTAGGAATAACTAGAATGTTTTCTTTAACATTGAGAATGATTCTGCAGAAAAACAAAATCATTCATTTATAAGCTACTATTTTTAGTAGTAAATACATTCTTCTACCTTTGAAGGCCATCTTGTTCAAACATTCATCTGCATTTTTAGTCATTTTTATATGTACCCAAAGCATTGCTAAATTTGTCAACCTCTTGTGACTAATTTTAACGCAAAGAAATACTTTTACTCTTCTTTTCAGCACAGTATATTAGGAAACTAGTGACGTGTCCAAATTTTAATAAGTTTAATTTCAAATTTTAAATTTGCCTGCATGGGAGACGCGGGGCAATTTACAATTTTTATCCCAGTTGGCAAAACTCAGCGCTAACCTCGGGAATTTTTTAAGTTTTATTTAATATGATCGTGTGCTGAATAAGTTATTTTTTCTACATAATTCTGAATACCTTTTAAAATATAATATTTAACAAAATATTTTTTCCTTAATGTCCATATTAATGTGTGACTTAGTAAACCCGAACAATCTGAGTTCTCCGTAATTGTTCTCCTTGTACTCCTTACTTGGCTTGACTAAAGAACTGTGTTCCCCCGCCAACTTGACGATAATGGTTTAAGTATGATCGCTTAACATTTTCTCCTGATCTCACCGTGTCCCAACAATCTGTATCTATTTTATTCCCTATATAATAATAGCCTAAGTTATCTGTACGCCTGTCCTCGATTTTATGAAGCGGTTGGACCTGGAATGGATAGAGGCATCCATAGTTAGCAAATTCAAAGAGAGTAATGTTTATCTTCTCCTAAACTACAGATCCGATTCTAAAATAAATTGGTATAAATATGCTTCATATCACAGAAAAAAAATACTAGCTTCTTTAAAACGTTCGAAATCCACCCCTTTCCCTCTTTTCGAGCTTTTAATGCCATTATTTCAACTCCTATTTTCCCCGGTTAAGAGCAGGCGATTAAATTTATCAATTTATCCCATAATAAATAGGTAAAAATAACATTTTTCTAGCATTATGACGTCATTCATTTAACCATCTCATTGAATTATTTCTTATTTTAAATTATGCCTTATTTTCATACGTTTTGTCATTGATCTTAGATATTACGTAAATAATTTTCTTTCATATTTGGCTTAAATAATAGATTAGGTACATACGTGATCATTTTAAATTGAATCATCGATTATTTTTTGTTGCAAGATAATTCTCAGCCAAAACACAAACCATTTTTTTTAGCTGCCTCATAAGGTACTTTAGAATTTCGGAAAATTACAAATTTTACTGATCCCGTCATATATGACGGGCTATATGCTAGTTTATATATATTTGGAAATTAAGAAGTTTGTTTATTATACATAACCACACGGTTTGACTAAATGAATTCAATGTGATTCTAAACTGCATTACAGGATCGGGAGACTAGAGGAGTATGACGATAAATAAATTATTGAGAGTGAACCAGATAGTTCTCAGCCAAAAAACAAAAATTTTTTACCTGCCTCATTGGGTACTTAACAGTTCTGGAATATTAAAAATTTTACTAGTCCCGTCATATGATGGGCTATATGCTAGTAATTTATATGATATTTGCATCCAACTCTCCTTGTGTAACTCTTTTCTTATATAATAAAAGTGCTCAATGTTTTAAAAAATTAGATATAACAAACCATTAATGGTTCACTATGGCTAATTTTTAATAATTTGGAGTTGTTGTGTTTGTAATTTTTTAAGGGATTAAAGGCCCATAAATATGGATGTCCGTTTTTCAAGCGCTTTCTTTAATTAAGTCATAGTATATAATTCTATTAATATAGCACACTGTGCATTCATTAAAGTCTCCAGAAAAAGCAAGAAATACAATGTTTGGATGGATTACCTTTGCGTTGTAGTAAATATCGCCAATATTTTAGCCACATTTGCCAAGGGGAACCCAATACTTAAGTAGTCTTCCTTACTTTTTTAATTAATGAGGAAATCCCTAAGCTGAAGTATAACACTGTTGTACCATATTCGCTTATAAATTCTAGGGCGTGGCGAAGGTGGCATTTACCACCGGTTCATCAGTCTTAGGGGCGCCGCACTGTAAGGAAAATGAAATCTGAAAGAGGACGATTCGCCCAGAGTTGAAATAAGGAAAATTTGAAAAATAGCATTTTTAATTTTAAAATCCAATGTATTGTAATGTGTTTAAAAACTACTTTTTTAATAATTTTTTTTATTTTTTAAAACACTTTTAAAAATTAAATTTGTTACAGATTCTTACAAAATGATTACAAAGCACCACTAATAAGCTTTAATATAAATCTAGGTATTCGTTTTAAATTTTAAATTTTTTGAAGTTGTAAAAATTAAATTTAAATTTAAAAATTCGCGAATTTTTTTTAATGAAAATTCACCTTTTAAATAAAAAAATATTCCCCACAAATAAA
>CM063507.1:46398329-46400829 GCA_032207245.1 Pardosa pseudoannulata | reverse complement strand
GCTAGTACGAAGTTACAAATAAAAGGCTCTTAAAACCTGGTCAACATCTCATTCAAAATTCGTGGGAAAATCTCTAGTAAAATCTGCCTCCGATAGCACGCATTTCCTTTTTATTTGCGAATTTACTAATTGGCCTCTAGGGCAATGTAGAGTTATAAATTGTTTAGACTCCTTCTCTGAGAACGTGAACTGTAGCCCCAGTGGTCAATTTAGATTAGGGGTTAAAGAGGGGAAAGCAGAGGGAGGTCGGCATTATTGCTTTTGATTTAAAATTTAATAACCCCTGAGAATTTTCCTAGGCCGTCTTTGAAGATTTATACAAAATACCTACATTAGTTTCACGATCTAGTTTATTTTTTCTTACACACACACACACACACACACACACACACACACACACATATATATATATATATATATGTAGTATATATATATATGCATATAAATACACATACATATGTACATATATATATATATATATATATATATATATATATATATATATATATATATATATATATAAACTCGTTTAAAAAGTTTTAATAAGTTATGCCCTTGGAAAACTTCTTAAGCGGGTTACACTGTGTGTATATATATATATATATATATATATATATATATATATATATATATATATATATATATATATATATAGTATATATATATATATATATATATATATATATATATATATATATATATATATATATATATATATATATATGTATATATATATATATATATATCTATATATATATATGTATATAATATGTATGTATATATATATATGTATATATATATATATATATATATATATATATATATATATATATACATATATATATATATATACATATATATATGTATGTGTATATATATGTATATATATGTGTATATATATATATATATATATAAATATATATATATATGTATGCATATATATATATGTATATATATATGTATATATATGTATGTATATATGTATGTATATATATATATATATATGTATATATATATGTATATATATATATATGTATATGTATATATGTATATATATATATATATGGATATATATATATATATATATATATATATATATGTATATATATATGTATATATATATATATATATATATATATATATATATATATATATATATATATATATATATATATATATATATATATATATATATATATATATATATGCCAGGTGGTTTGGTTAGCTATATCAGAACGACCAAGAGCTGTGGACATGAACTTAATCCTAGGTTAGTGAATCATAGACAGTGTTGATAAAAACAACCTCTTCGATGATGTAGGCCAGTCATCTGGAAGCTCATTTTTAACCGTAACCAGCTGCGAAAACAAGTCTACAGATTCATCGTGACCCACAGACAAACCTAACCACACTCCGTCTTGCTCTCCTCCCTTATTCGGAACGTGTAGAGACAATGGATGAGAGAGATGGGCTAATCGATTAATCGATACGCTAACAAAAATCGGAATAAAAAAAAACTGCAATACCGGCATGAAGGGTTTAAACGAGGAAGTAATAACAATAATAAGAATAAAGTGAGAGATAAATTAAGTTATTTTGTTGGATAATATCAAAAGTGTGTAAGTAAGTCACCTCAATTTATGTTTTGTTAGTTAGGAGGAAATAACAAGTTCAAAAACATCGAGGATTAGTTACAGTAAAACCCTTGAAGGAAATGTATTTAAATCAAGGTGTGTACTTAGTTTAGAATAAATAAGGATAAAACTGAGCAATATTTAAATAAAAGTATTTATAATGAATTTTTTAACATATAGTTAAACTTGGCTAACTAGAACTTTGTTTGGATAATTTTAATTTTACAAATTTCCATTAAAATGCTTATATTAGAAGACGGCAGACTAGGGATATTATTTTGTAAGTTATGCTCAACAGCGTTAATATTCCTTATATTAAAAATTTCCCATATACAGAATGCAGATTACAATAAAATTGCGGATTAAATCTAGGTATTATACTAGTCTTTAATTCAAGATTTTAACCAGGGTTGGAAAAAAAATCATGATTTTTTTTAAAATAAAAAATAAATAAAAAATCAGATTTATTTGATTTAAATCAGATTTTTTTTTTATTTAAATCGGATTTTTTTGATTTTTTTTCTGAATACTAATTTTAATTGTTGTTTTTATGTTTTTTGCAATATACATAGAATAGTTTGTTATAAGAAGTAACATCTTATCTATCTAGTATATTCTGCACACTGATTACCTAAACTTAAATATATAAATTTTAATCTAAATAATTCTATTATTTTGTAATTGGATAGTGCAAACTCAATAAGATGTCAATTAAAAGAACAAATTAAATATTCTTTTCATGCAAACTATTTATTAAAAAAAAAACAAATCACAATTATTTTAATATTTTTTTAAGTACCAAATTATGGATTTAATTGTTTCAATAAAAACACTAGCTTTGATGTTTTATCCACTCCTCATTGGTT
>CM063507.1:46380829-46383329 GCA_032207245.1 Pardosa pseudoannulata | reverse complement strand
TCTTAAGAGGAGTACGAAGATAAACAAATTATTGAGCTTGTACCAGATAATTCTCAGCCAAAAAACAAACCACTTTTTTACCTGCCTCATAGGGTACTTTACAATAAGGCGATTTCACGCAGTAGGGCAAATTTTCGAATTATGACAATTCTGGCTTTATTTTCAAATGAATGGGCAGTTTATTGTTTGTCTATTTGCTGTGGTAAACATGAAAATAAATGGGAAGGGCATTATAGTAGTTCGTGACGTTGTGACAAATTGCCTTATTCTGAAAAATAAAAAGTTTTACTGATACCGTCATATGACAGACTGTATGCTAATGTTTTATTAGTGTGCTAAAATGTTTAGAAAATTAGTAACTTAATTTATCTGATAGCATTTAAATCTCATTTTTAGATACTCTTTTTATTTCAACAATGAGCTAAATTGTTCATAAATTTAAAAAACTTTATTTATCTTATAGCGTTTAAAAGACATTTTAAAGTAGTAAAAAATTTTCTTTTTCTTTTTTATCATATTTACTCTGGATTTTATTTTACTAATTTCAATTTAGCATATTCACATTTTGAATTCAGTTATGTAGTTTTTAAAAATCTAATTTTTAAATGCTAATCTGAGGATTCTTTTGCTACTTCTTTTACAATTTTACAAATATACCTACGTATGTAAAGCATATATACTTTATTTCGAAGGATGAGTATATATAAACGAGCTATATGCAGTAGAACCTCTTTTTAACGACCCCACGATATAATGACCCCTTGTTAGAACGACCATCTTAAAAAGTCCCAATTATTTTATCATAGGAATAATGTAAATTTTGAATCATTACAACGACCCCAAGCGTATTATTTCTCGTTAGAACGACCGCCAATTTTAGTCCGCAAAACTCATAAGCAAGTGGGTTATTTCAAAATTATTGCACCGTGGTGCAACTTCAAGAAACCTGTACTTCTCTCTTCGTGTTTGCTTAAAGGAGGGGAGGGGGCGTGACGAAAAGGGAAGAACTAAATCTTCAATTATCTTTTAATGAGTTAGTTGCCGTAGACGAAACTTTACAGTGCTGAGGAGAAAATTTGAATGAGGACGATTTTATTGCCCGTATTACCGGAAATGAAGAAATCTGCGATTCCGATGACGGAGAAGATATCTTCCAAGTTTTTGAAAAAGTGAATGAAAAAGAAGCCTTCTATGCAATCAATGCCTTGCGTCCATATTTTGAAGGACAATTTAATTCTGAAGATTTCCTTCAAAATTTGACGGATATGGAATCAGTGACAACGAAAAATTTCCAGATTAACTTGAAATGGACGTCAATCCAAGACTTTTTTTCAAAAATTCAGTAATATGTACTGTTGCATCATTTCTTTGCTCAATTTTTTTTATTATTTTTTCAATTCGTTACAACGACCATATGATATTGGTTCCACAGGGCGTTGTTATACCGAGGTTCTACTGTATTTAGATTCTTACACAATTTTAATTAAAAGATTCATATAAATAATTTTATGAAAATAATCGAGAAAGTTATAGCGAAAAAGTCTCAAAATTTAGTGTATATAACATTTAATAAGTGTCCTTAATTTTGCAAGAAATTAAATTATAAACAGCCATGTTCAGTATTTCTGCCATGCATGTTTTGTTTCGTCATTTAACAAGACCAGATTTTGCATGGCATATGGCCAAGTACTTATATACTTTTATTTAATTTTTGATGAAAGTAACAAACAGCAGTTAATGGTGTTACTGCAGAAACCGTATGTTTACAGCAGACGATTTTCCAGAAAAAAGGATTCAAAACACAGTCTGGCTCCAAAGGGCAGAAGAATGTTTGCAATAAGTTTTACTGGTGTAGAAATAGCTTGCAATTAAACTAATGGTGTAGGTCAGATATGGCTATGGTAAGGGTAAACACATTGCTAGTTATGATTTTTTTGAGCGTGGGCCAAATTTTTAATGAGCAATAAAAAAAATAATCACACCTAATACCATATTAGATCGATCAGCATTTTTTTTATGTTTGTGTGTGTGTGTGTGTTTCTAATTAGGTCCTGATTATCGCACGGGCACTTGGGGCACATGCCCTGGGCACGAAACTTTTAGGGGCTACAAAAATTTAGTCGAGTGCTTGAAACACATATTAAGTGGGAAAAATTGCAAACTTAAGCTACCATCGTTAAGTTTTAATAAATTATTGTACGAGGTAATTGTGTTTGTCATGAACTCTACTGCTTCCTATTTACTTTAATTTTACTGTTATTTACCTGATAATTAATTCCCTCGACGAACCTGGTGCTCTTTTTATCCTATGGGTTATTACATATTTATAAGACAGATTATTAGAAACGTACCACTATAAACTATTAAATCATCTCATCAATTTAAATTAATTTTAATTCTATTAGTATTTATTTTCTGCACCACAGAGCTTCCGAGTGTGACAAGGTAAAAATAAAAAAGGTGGGTCACTCTAGGTCTTTAAAAGTCCTTAATTTTTATT
>CM063507.1:46370829-46375829 GCA_032207245.1 Pardosa pseudoannulata | reverse complement strand
GTACAGGAAAAAATTAAAATAATTTTGCAGATTTTTATCTAGTATTTTACCTTTATCTAGTATTTTTCTTTTCTGATTAAATTGTTGGTGAGGTTTCAGCGATTTTCTAAAATTGACGCCAAATGTTTTATGTTTGGCGGCATTTTGAAATACTTTTTTGCTTTTTATTTCCTTGTACTAAGTAAAGGAAGTATTGCGATCGCAAAGAATTTCATTGTTCAGAATTTAACCCCTTCCGGTATGATTTAATAATGGAAAACTGTGCATGAAATAACCATTTAATTTTTATTTAAAAAACTTGTTTCATTTTACAATTCTTACATATTCTTAATTAAAATCCACTTTTTACATAGTGTTAAATAATATCAGAAACAGTAAAATTAAGAAAATATCGAAGCAAAACATTAATAAGGTATACAGATAATAGTCTTCAAGCTAGTGGTACTTTTCAAAACAAAGTGCAAAGGAATTCTTAATTGTTTACACCGCCAAGTAGTCTCACTTTTAATTTGATTCTTGTAACACACACGGCATTTCTTAGTAGGTTTTCTTTTATTCTGACTCATTAATTTGGCAATGACTTGTACCAAGAAATTCTAAGTAAACAATATGCAATAGTGACTTGTGATTTTCACAAGTGATAAAAGTGTTTCCAAATTCAGTACACTAGAAATTTTAAACTAAATTAATTATCATATTTAACAGTAACTTTAATCGCATGACGAGTGTAGCTCGTCATTGTGCGGTATGGAATGAAAAACTAGTGACGAACTAGACTCGTCATTTTACCGGAAGGGGTAAACGAGTTTACTCATTTTGATGATATCTGGGTACTACTGAAGAATAGGGTGCCCCTTGGCAAATTTGGTGAAATTATTGGCGGTGTTTACTAAAACACAAAGATATTTCATCCGAACAACTCTGTATCCCTTGCTATTTGAACAAATTTAATTGAAGTAGACTTCGCCATTGTAATAGAATTATATACATTCTCTTAATTAACCAAAACCATTAATAAAGTGGGAATTTACATTTACGAGCAATTAATCCCTTAACAGTTTACAAAGCCAAGAGCTCCAAACTATTGAAAATGAGTCATAGTGAGCCTTTAATGCTTCATTATATGTATTATTTTTAAGTATTACGTGCATTTAATATATAAGAAATAAGTTCCAGAAGAAGAGCTGAATACAAAAATAATATAAATTAAAAAATAGAAACAGATTGTTTAGACACGGCGAGATCAGGATAAAATGTTAGCTACCATGATCACAGCTTTTTCGCCAAGTTGGCGGGGGCACCCTGTTCGTCAACCAAGCCGGACTTTCAGCAATTAATTTTTTTTTCATTGTACAGGAAAAAATTAAAATAAATTTGCATATTTTTATCTAGTATTTTACCTTTATCTAGTATTTTTTTCTGATTAAAGTGTTGGCGAGGTGTCAAGGATTTTCTAAAGTTGGTGACAAATGTTTTATGTTTGGCGGCATTTTGAAACACTTTTTTACTTTTTACTTCCTTGTACGAAGTAAAGGAAGCATTGTGATCTTAAAGAATTTCATTGTTCAGAATTTAACGAGTTTACTCATTTTGATGATTTCTGGGTACTACTGAAGAATAGGGTGCCCCTTGGCAAATTTGGTGAAATTATTGGCGGTGTTTACTAAAACAGAAAGGTATTTCATCCGAACAACATTGCATCTCTTGCTATTTGGGCTACTTTAATGGATGTAGATTGCGCCATTGTAATAGAATTATATAATTTTCTTAATCGACCCAAACCCTTGAAAAAGCGGGCATTTTCATTTATGGGCAATTAATCCCTTAATAGTTTACAAATCCAACAGCTCCAAATTATTAAAAATTAGTCATAGTGAATCTTTAATGGTTCTAATATTTTAAAGTATTACGCGCATTTCATATATAAGAAATTAGTTCCACAAGAAGAACTGGATACAAAAATAATATAAATTAAAATATAGAAACATTGTTTAGACACGGCGAGATCAGGATAAAATGTTAGGTTACCATGCTCAGAGCTTTATCGTCAAGTTGGCGGGGCACCCTGTTCTTCACTCAAACCCGATCTGTGTATAAATTTTACTTATACTGTATTTTTTATTATTTTAATAAGCGTAGTTTATTCTTTTTATCACTCTCATAGATGTTTTTGACTCTGTCTTTAATGACATGTTAGCACTATTGGCGCCAAAAAATACCGCCAATTAAACAAGGGGAACCCTAAACTGCATTTTTACCTTCTTTTCTCCGAGGCAAGAAACTAGAAATCAGGGCTTCGAACCGGAACTGAACCGAAAACCAAAAACCGGAAAAACCGTTATTTTGGTCGGAACGAAAACCGGAACTGAACCGAAAAAAATATCGGTTTATTTCGGTTCGATATATCTTTCAGTCATTTTGTTACTGTTACCAACTTATCAATATTTTCTAATTTAACGTCAACTTTATAATTATCATTACATGTATACTGCTTCTCGATTTCCTATTTTGATATTCACTAGTATTTTTCTGTTTCAGTTTCGCATGAAACTACTTGCAGAAGACATATTTAATTCAGTTGATTAAACTAGAAGTATAGATGATTTTTTAAGAAAAATATCGAGTTATATTTTATTTTTCACATCTCAGCATGCGATCATCTACGGATGTTTGTATAGACTGTTTAGATCAGGGAGGAGTAAATAGACAGGAGAGACCCTAAGTGACGTAGCATGAAGCATCAATCAAATCTTCTGCGCATCAAATGGGTGTTTGGTAATGGCGGCGATTCAAATGTTTCGTAATAGTAGTATTTCATTAGGTCTGCTGTTTGTATCAATTCACATAGTGTACCAATTAAAAAAAGAATAAAATCTTCTAAATTTTGATAGAATTACATTTTTTGTTTATGATAGAATTATATTTTTAGTACAAATAAGAATATACATAAAATGAAATTATTCATTTGGAACTGAAACGAAAACAGTTATTTTTGGCGGAGCGAAAACCGGAACTGAACCGAAAACCGTTATTTTTGGCGGAGCGAAAACCGGAACTGAACCGATATTAATTTTTTAGTTGAACCGGAACAAAAAAAATTACGGTTTGAAGCCCTGCTAGAAATAAACAAAATGCTATTAAATAATGTAGAATTTACTCTTCGTAAGGTACTATGTTCTTTTAAGATTGATTATTATTATTATTATCATCACCACTCTACATTCCAGTAATAATGTACTCTTAAAGTTTAATATTTTCAGAATTTTACTCGTTTTTTCATTATTTCGACCGCGCTTAGTAGTGTTTTGAAAATTCCAAGCCTGAGCACAATTTTAATTTCACCATTGAAAACTAAAATGGTTTTTAGTTCTGAAAAGAATCCTCGTTAGATTGTTTACAAACCTTAAAACCATTTTAATTTTTCTTCATTCATTTAATTTTGGCGTTCTTCAAACGACCCCAGTAATTTCAGCAAAATCTCTATAGGACACACTTTTATCAATGCATACCCCAAAACTCTATTTGTTCCGGACTGTTCTAGAAAATTCTGTGGTACGTAATAGAACACCAACCCATAATTTTCTGCCAGATAAAGTCCAATTATTATACCATAAAAATTGCAGAATAATGCTACCACTCTTAGTTGAATACACAATGAAAGCGGTTTAACTTCATACACAACCGAAAAGGGAACAAAAGATTACAAGGAGTAATAAATCTTTAAAAATAAAAGGGTATTCGAAAATAAAATGGCTTTTGAGAGAGGGTGAAGCTGGTTATTGCTCTGCGATGGCCAGTTCGTGTAAGACGGGCTTTATTAAAACTTGGCAAATTTACATGAGTATTGTTCGTTTACTTCGCTATTGTGTTGCTGGCAACAGTTCATAATATCGTCTGCATTTGCAAAGCAAAGTATGAATCGAGAACCAGTTCTGAACAATAGTACAATAGACGCATGCGTACAAGATAGTATTTGGCGGGCCCCTATCGATACGGATTTTGTGCAGATTCCTCCTGACTTAGCTCAATGCATAGAAGCTTACCATTATATTAATAATAATAAGTAAATATTATAATAATAAATTTAATATGAGGAAACAAAAGCAATTTTTCGATATATTAACCCCTTCCGGTATGATTTAATAATGAAAAACTGTGCATGAAATAACCATTTAATTTTTATTTAAAAAACTTGTTTCATTTTACAATTGTTACATATTTTTAATTAAAATCATTTTTTACATAGTGTTAAATAATACCAGAAACAGTAAAATTAAGAAAATATCAAAGCAAAACATTAATAAGGTAAACAGATAATAGTCTTCAAGCTAGTGGTACTTTTGAAAACAAAGTGCAAAGGAATACTGAATTGTTTACACCGCTAGGGAGTCTCACTTTTAATTTGATTCTTGTAACACACACGGCATTTCTTAGTAGGTTTTCTTTTATTCTGACTCATTAATTTGGCAATGACTTGTACCAAGAAATTCTAAGTAAACAATATGCAATAGTGACTTGTGATTTTCACAAGTGATAAAAGTGTTGCCAAATTTTGGCAAATTTACATGAGTATTGTTCGTTTACTTCGCTATTGTGTTGCTGGCAACAGTTCATAATATCGTCTGCATTTACAAAGCAAAGTATGAATCGAGAACCAGTTCTGAACAATAGTACAATAGACGCATGCGTACAAGATAGTATTTGGCGGGCCCCTATCGATACGGATTTTGTGTAGATTCCTCCTGACTTAGCTCAATGCATAGAAGCTTACCATTATATTAATAATAAGTAAATATTATAATAATAAATTTAATATGAGGAAACAAAAGCAATTTTTCGATATATTAACCCCTTCCGGTATGATTTAATAATGAAAAACTGTGCATGAAATAACCATTTAATTTTTATTTAAAAAACTTGTTTCATTTTACAATACTTACATATTCTTAATTAAAATCCACTTTTTACATAGTGTTAAATAATATCAGAAACAGTAAAAT
>CM063507.1:46323329-46333329 GCA_032207245.1 Pardosa pseudoannulata | reverse complement strand
ACGTATTTATTACGTGATAAAATTGATAATTTAATCGCGTATTCTTAACCGGGAAATAGAGGGCTGAAATAAATGGCATTAAAATGGGGGAAGGGATGAATTTCGAACATTTTAAGGGTGACAGTATTTTTCGCTGTGATATTAACTTATTTATACCAATTTATTTTAGAATCGTATCTATAGTTTAGGAGAAAAAACTTTACTCGATTTGAATTTTGCTAGCCCTAACTCATCAAGAATCCAATATGGATGCCTCTATCCCTTCCAGATTCAACCGCTTCATAAATTCGAAGACAGACGGACAGATAACTTAGATTATTATTATATAGGGGAAGAATTTGGCTAACCCTAACTCATCCAAATCTAATATGGATGCTTTGTATCCATTCCAGGTTCAACCGCTTCAAAAATTTGACAACAGACGGACAGATAACTTAGATTATTATTATATAGGGGAAGAATTTGGCTAACCCTAACTCATCCAAATCTAATATGGATGCTTGTATCCATTCCAGGTTCAACCGCTTCAGAAATTTGACAACAGACGGACAGATAACTTAGATTATTATTATATAGGGGAAGAATTTGGCTAACCCTAACTCATATAAATTCCAATATGGATGCTTTATCCATTCCAGGTTTAACCGCTTTGTGGACAGACGGACAGATAACTTAGATTATTATTATATAGGGGAAGAATTTGGCTAACCCTAACTCATCCAAATCTAATATGGATGCTTGTATCCATTCAGGTTCAACCTTCACAAATTTGAAGACAGACGGACAGATAACTTAGATTATTATTATATAGGGGAAGAATTTAGCTAACCCTAACACATCAAGAATCCACAATGGATGCTTTTATCCATTCCAGGTTCAACAGCTTCATAAATTCGAGGACAGATAGAGAGATAGCTTAGATTATTATTATATAGGGGATGAATTTGGCTAACCCTAACTCATCCAAATTTTATATGGATGCTTTTATCCATTCCAGGTTCAACCGCTAGATAAATTTGGGGACAGACGGACAGATAACTTAGATTATTATTATATAGGGGATGAATTTGGCTAAACCTAACTCATCAAAATCTAATATCGATGCTTGTATCCATTCCAGGTTCAACCGCTTCACAAATTTGAAGACAGACGACAGATAACTTAGATTATTATTATATAGGTGGGGGAAAGAATTTGGCTAACCCTAACTCATCAAAATCCAATATGGATGCCTGTATCCATTCCAGGTTCAACCGCTTCACAAATTTGAAGACAGACGGACAGATAACTTAGATTATTATTATATAGGGGATGAATATTGCTAAACCTAACTCATCAAAATCTAATATCGATGCTTGTATCCATTTTAGGTCCAACCGCTTCATAAATTCGAGGACAGACTGACAGATAACTTAGGCTATTATTATATAGGGGATATTAATTTAGCACCTTTTACAGAGTAGATGTTTATAAGCTTTCGTAATCAAATCTGAAACTCATTTACAAATTTTTATCATGTGCATTCCTAAGAGATATTTAACTTACCGTTTTCTCTTTCAGAAACTTTTCGTAAATAAAGCGTGTTCCGAATCCATTTGCTCCTGAAGATTTTTGGCCTCTAAGGACATAGCCAAAGTTAAGTTGTTTTTCTTCTAGTCATCGCCACGCGAATCGAATCCGAAATGCCTCTAGAGAAACCAGGGAGTAAATATGTTTTCGTTAGAGATAAATAAATAATGGATAGTTTTATGGAGATGTTACACGTAAGCATCATTTTGAAAGTTGATGCTACAAATAAACGATAAATAGCAGACGAGTTGATTATGAGTAACTGTGGATATTTCATAAATTTGAGTTGCTAATATTTACCGAATCCGAATTGCATCTAAAGAAAGCGGGGAGTAAATATATTTTCGTTAGAGATAAATAAATAATAGCTAGTTTTACGAAGATGTTACATGGGAACATCATTTTGGAAGTTGATGCTACAAATAAACAGTAAATAGCAGACAAGTTAATTATGAGTAACTGTGGATGTTTAATAAATTTGAGTTGCTAAAGTATACCGAATCCGAAATGCATCTAGAGAAAGCGGGGAGTAAATATATTTTCTTTAGAGATAAATAAATAATAGATAGTTTTATGGAGATGTTAGATGGGAAAATTTTTTGGAAATTGATGCTTCAAATAAACGATAAATAGCAGACGAGTTGATTATGAGTAACTGCGAATGATTTATAAATTTGAGTTGCTAATATTTACCGAATCTGAAATGCCTCTAGAGAAATCGGGGAGTAAATATATTTTCGTTAGAGATAAATAAATAATAGATAGTTTTATGGAGATGTTACATGGGAACATCATTTTGGAAGTTGATGCTACAAATAAACGATAAATAGCAGACGAGTTGATTATGAGTAACTGCGGATGTTTCATAAATTTGAGTTGCTAATATTTACTGAATCCGAAATGCATCTAGAGAAAGCGGGGAGTAAATATGTTTTCATTAGATAAATAAATAATGGATAGTTTTATGGAGATATTACATGGAAACATCTTTTGGGAAGTGGATGCTACAAATAAACGGTAAATTGCAGACGAGTTGATTATGAGTAACTGCGAATGTTTCATAAATTTGAGTTGCTAATATTTACCGAATCTGAAATGCCTCTAGAGAAAGCGGGGAGTAAATACGTTTTCATTAGATAAATAAATAATATATAGTTTTATGGAGTTGTTATGTAGGGACATCATTTTGGTAGTTGATGCTACAAATAAACAATAAATAGAATAGGAGTGGATTATGTTTAACTTTGAATGTTCTCAAATTTGAGTTGCTAATATTTGCAGTTCTCTCACACACATATAAATATATTCAATTATATTTTTAACTTAAAAACATTAACCAGCGTAATAATGCTTTTCTTAAAATAATTTTCTGACAATTCTGCCTTTTTTTTGGGCATTTTTGGAGTTTATCCTAAAAAATTATTTTGGAGTTAGTTTTGAGTTAATCTTTTAGCAATTTAATCGATCAATTTGGTTACTTCGAAACGCCAAATTTCCTGTTTCATAAATGTTTTATATAATTCGTGAGGCATAAACTACGTCATATGACGTCACCTCGTGATTGTCTGTAAGATTTCCGGTTGGTTGGATCCATACAACTATAAAATCGAGATGTACGTGTGTTTGGGACAAAAAACCTTGAGAGAAGCTGCCTCAATAAACAATTTTCATTTTGATCATAAATTCATTTTTATTTTAACGATTTTTCAGTTATGATTTCATGCTAAACGGATTTCTTGAATTTGTAATGTGACAATTATATTATATATATATATATATATATATATATATATACACATATATATATATATATTATATCATAAATATATATATATCATAAATCTGAGTCACTAATCATATATGCCTCATATCATTATATGACTCCTTTATATATATATATATATATATATATATATATATATATATATATATATATATATATATATATATCTATATATTATATATATATATATACATATATATATATATATATATATGTATATATATATATATATATATATATATATATATGTATATATATATATATATACATACATATATATATATATATATATATATATATATATATATATATATATATATATATATATATATATATATATATATATATATATATATATATATATATATAAACTCCAGTAACGAGATTGTTGCCTTTGATTACTGATCTACCTCAACTCTTGCAGCCGTTTGATTTTGAAATAATGACGATCCAAGTAAAATCTACTTCCTATCTATTACATACTTTTATGTTACTTTTTTTTTAAATCACTAGTAAAATAACCCGTCAATCAGCATTCCAATTTTAGGAATTTTTATTTACCGAGTTTCCGATAAACGAAAATGTCGATAAATTTACTCTCATTTCCCCGATCACTCGTATTTCACATCACTACTATGAATTAATTGTCTTCATGGCAGTTATATTATTGTAGCTAAAAAACAAACTTGCCTTGATTTAACTCCAGTAACGAGATTGTTGCCTTTGATTACTGATCTACCTCAACTCTTGCAGCCTATTGATTTTGAAATAATGACGATCCAAGTAAAATAGTACCTATTACATATTTTCATGCTTTTTTTAATCACTAGTAAAATAATCCGTTAATCAGCATTCAAATTTTTGGAATTTTTATTTACCAAGTTTCCGATAAACGAAAATGTCGATAAATTGACTTTCTTTAGTCTCCTCCTTCGTACTTCATATCACTCCTATGAATTAATTGGTTTCACAGAAGTTATAGTATTCTAGCTGAAAAACAAACTTACCGTGAATCAAAGCATATACTAAGTTACGTTACTAGATGTATAGAGTGACTTTATCCGTTGTCGATAGAATATGGAGAAATAAATTATCTTGTGTTGTAGCTGAAAAACAAACTTGCCGTGAATTAAAACGTTTGCTAAGTTGCGTTATTAGGTGCATAAAGTGATTTCATCTACTTGGCGGTAGAATATGGAGAAAGAAATTATCTCGTAGTATTGTAGCTGAAAAACAAACTTGTCGTGAATTAAAACGTTTACTAAGGGACGTTACTAGGTGCATAGACTGACTTCATCTACTTGGCGGTAGAATATGGCGAAAGAAAGTATCTCGTAGTGTTGTAGCTGAAAAACAAACTTGCCTTGAATTAAAACGTCTTCTAAGTTACGTTACTAGGTATATAGAGTGACTTCATCTACTTGGCGATAGAATATGGCGAAAGAAATTATCTCGTAGTATTGTAGCTAAAAAACTAACTTGCCGTGAATTAAAGCGTATGCTAAGGTACGTTACTAGATGTCTAGAGGGACTTCATCCACTTGGCTATAGAATATGGCGAAAGAAATTGTCTCGTAGTATTGTAGCTCAGAAACTAACTTGCCGTGAATTAAAGCGTATGCTAAGTTACGTTACTAGATGTATAGAGTGACTTCATCCACTTGGCGATAGAATATGACGAAAGAAATTATCTCGTAGTGTTGTAACTGAAAAACAAATATGCCGTGATTGAAAAGTTTGCTAAGTTACGTTACTAGGTGTATAGACTGACTTCAACTACTTGGCGATAGAATATAGCGAAAGAAATTATCTCATAGTGTAGTAGCTGAAAAACAAACTTGCGTGAAATAAAACGTTTGCTAATTTATGTTACTAGGTGTATAGACTTCATCTACTTGGCGGTAGAATATGACGAAAGAAATTATCTCGTAGTGTTCTATCTGAAAAACCAATTTGCCGTGAATTAAAGCGTTTGCTAAGTTACGTTAATAGGTGTATAGAGTGATTTAATTTACTTGGCGATAGAATATGGCGAAAGAAATTATCTCGATATAGCGGATTGGGAAATACCGGAGTCGTTTACCAGTGCAACGAACCTATAAACTGAATTAACGTAATAGCGATAAATTGCATTATCAGTTTAACGGTAGAATGCAAGGCTATTCATTCTACCTTTCCGGTGTAATTGATTATATTATTTTAATTAATATGGACTTGAGCAATCTTATTAAAATTGAATCATCTGGCATATTTAAAAGAAGCTTTATTGAACGCATAGTATCGTGATCATGATTGTCTATCCAAGAGGAAAAATAACAAGTAGATGTTCCTTAATGTGGTATATGCCGTTACCTAACTGCAATGGTTGCTTTGCACCGTCTCCGTATACTCAGAACTAGCTGGTCCAACATTTCTTGAGGTAGGAGTGCCCATTCGGCAACCAGCATCTGTTTGAGTTGTTGGGTGTTCTGCGGAGGATGTAAGCGTGATGCAATGCGTCTCCCCAAAGCATCCCACACGTGTTCGATGGGGTTTAAATCAGGGAAGTACGCTGGCCAATCCATTAGAGTGATATCTTCACTCACTTCTCTCACTTTCCAGTAGCTCCTCAATAGCAAGAATCCGATGTTCCCGTGCATTGTCATCCATAAAAATGAGGTCTGGGCCAATGGTACCTTGGAGAAGACGCACATGGGGAAGGAGTACCTCCTCCCAATAAAGCGATTTCATGCAGTAGGGCAAATTCTCAAATTACGACAATTCTGGCTTTAGTTTCAAACGGAAGGGCAGTTTATTGTTTGTCTATTGTCTGTTGTAAACATGAAAATGAATGGGAAGGGCATTATAGTAGTTCGTGACGTTGCGACAAATTGCCTTAGAGTGTTCCCCGGTTACAGAACCTCTGTCGAAAACGTGGAGCTCTGTTCGCTCGTTCTGCATAATGCCTCCCTAGACAAGAACTCCAGGACCACCGTACTGGTGTCTTTCCTTGATGTTACTAGGATAAAACCGGGTCCCGACCTCTCTCCAAATCAAAACGACTTGAGAATGACTTCTGGTACTGAACGATTTTATTCACGATACCATGCTTTCAATAAATCTTGTTGTTCGTACCCAATCAAGCAGTTATGTAAAAGCGCCATCTCGCGACCAGTTCGTTTTATGTGTATTGCTTTGTAAAAAAGAAGGAGATCCTCCAGTTTTGTATAAGCGTGTATCAAGGAATAATTTGTGCGAGATTAAGTTTGTGTTGAATTGAAGCATTTCTTTTTTATTTGTTAAAATTAAGTGTTTACAGTCCGCTGCTTAAAATATGTGATATAAATTCCATAATAACACTTGTTTTGGTTTGATTTCATACCATATGCATTGTCTGCCCTTTTCAGCACCGATGCTTTCGTTATCCTTTACGTACATAATACTCTCCTTCATTTCTGAATTCCATGTCTGTCAGACGATTTCTCGTGGAGTAATGGCAAAAAACCCACCTGTTGCTTAAGTTTTGCAGACCAGTGTAGAATCAAAACAACCTGGAGGAGGAAGTTTATTAACCTTACTGGTGTGACTTGGAAGAAAATTAGAATAAACATTTAACGTAACATAAAGTAAAAGGGAAACAGGGTAAGAACTGTTTTGTTCAGTCAAGTGTTATATTGTAGGAAAGATTTTTTGTTTTCGTTTTATATGCTATAATCAAAACAATCTATGTTGCAGAAAAAAGATAAACGTTTTTGAGCTGACATAAAAGGGAGAAGGATTTAACCCTTAAATGCCCTGTGTTGCCTTTTGCCAACATTCCCAATTTAGTCTTACATACTATTAGAATAATATTGAAGTTCTAATACCTAATGTTGCCAATAAAATACATACTGAAGATAAAATTAAACTATTTTCAACATGTAGATGGCACATTTGCTAATATAAATAGATTATTGGTATATAAAAATCTATTTATTCATTCATATATTTGCTGGATATGCTTTTTATTTTTTTTAGCTTGAAAGTAAACTATTTTGCAGTGCTCAAGTAAAGAATTATTACTTTAATAGGTAACGCATATAGCTCATATTTATGACTTTCTTTGGATATTTAAACTGCAAAATATTTGCCGTAACCACATTTTGTCTGTTGCCAATTGGCAACAATGGGCATAAAGCTCTAATACCTAATTTTGCCAATAAAATACATACTGAAGATATTATTAAACTATTTTCAGCATGTAGATGACACGTTTACTTCTTTTAAAAATATAGGTAGATTTATTCGTTCATAGGTTTGTTGCATGTGCTTTTTGTTCTTTATTAACCTTGAAAATACACTATTTTATTCTTCAGTGCTTAAGTAAAAATTATTGCATGTAAATCAACGTATGTAGCCTATATTTATTTATGACTTTCTTTGGATATTTAACTGCGAAATATTTGCTGTAACCCGATTCTTTTGTTTGTTGCCAATTGACAACTATGGGCATAAAGTTCCACTAAGCTTATTGCCCCTCCACACTATGGTCCACTGCAAGCCATTGCCACCGTCTCTTTTCTCCAAAGATCAAAGGCAGACAGATGCGCAACTAAAATGCGCAGTAATTCCTATGGATGAATCTGTTTGGTCAGTAATGATCAGCAAGTTTCCACTGATGTTTAGTTCAGTAGCATGGCCTAACTGAAGACTGAGTTTCTACAAAGAAGTTACACCAAAAATATAAAAACATCAAAGTTTATTTTTTTTTCTTTCTCAAAACAATGTAAAAAAAAAAACAGTTAAATGAAACACCCAAAACAATTGGAAAATAATACAAAACTAATTTGCAAATTCAACATTATGGCAAGTGACTATATTAAGTAATTTACCTGATGGGGGAAAAACTAAATTGAAGCAAAAACGCGACGAGCAAAAGGCATCACCAGGCAACAACAAGGCCACAAAAACAGGAAAAGCTAAATGTAAAGTGCCCCTTTTATACTCCTTGATCTTGTAACCTCTACAATTATTCACATGCAAAAAAATAAAATAAAATAAAATAAAATAAAATAAAATAAATAAAATAAATAAATAAATATTAAATAAATAAAAATAAAGCCGAGATCAAGTAACCAAGATTAAATTATGATTAAAAGTTTAATTACAAGGAATGGGATCCGTGTATTTGGTAACAGAATCCACAGGCTCAGCTCATTTAGTGGTTCAGTGTGTGGATGCAAGTCGTAAAGGTCCCTCCACACTATGGTCCACTGCAAGCCATTACCACCGTCTGGAGATGTATGGCTTATCGAGATCGACGTGGCAGAAGATAAAATGGCCTTGGAGGAATATTGGCTGCGGAAGCGGTTTTTCTCTAAAGATCAAAGGCAGCCAGATGCGCAACTATAGTGAGCAGTTGATCCGATGGACGAATCCATGCTCTCGGTTTATTTAGTGGCCCAGTGTATGGATGCAAGCCGTAAAGGTACCTCCACTATGGTCCATGCAAGCTATTACCACCATCTGGAGGGGGTATGGCTTATCGAGGTCGACGATGGCAGACGGTAAAATGGCTTTGGCGGACGATGGCTACGGAAGCTATATTTCTCCAAAGATCAAAGGCAGCGAGATGCGAAGTAGAACCTATGGACGAATCCACAGGCTCTGCTCATTTAGTTGCCCACTGTGTGGAATCAACCCGTAAAACATCATCCAAGGTCACTATCAATAAGTGGTGAACAATTGGCCATAGTTTGGAGGCTACATAAACCATCGTACATTAGATATTTAACTGTAAAGGCCCTTCCACACTATGGTCCACTGCAAGGCATTACCACCGTCTGGAGGGGGTATGGCTTATCGTGGTCGATGGTGGCAGACGATAAAATAGTCTTGGCGGGTGATGTTTTCGAAGGTGGTTTTTCTCCAAAGATCAAAGGCACCCAAATGCGCAACTTAAGTGCGCAGTAAACCCTATGGACGAATAAATGCTCTGGGCTCATTTAATGGCCCAGTGTGTGGATGCAAGACGTGAACAATCATTCAAGATCACCATCAGGAAGAGGTGAACAAGTGGACATAGCGTGAAGTCTAGATAAACATCGTACATTAGATATTTAACTGTAAAATATTTGTCGTAATCATATTTTTTTGTTTGTTGCTAATTGGCAACAATGAGCATAAGGTTTCACTAAGTTTAATGGAGAATAATCAGTGTTGGTTCTAATTTTTTCTACATTCAATAGAAGTAATTTATTTTTGTAATAGTTTATAATTGTAATTGATATTTTTAAATGTATATACAACAAATTTATGACATCCTCAAAAGTTGTGACGAAGACTTTTGTGGATAATTTGTACTCATATCGTCTAGTATCATAAAGTAAACAATTTATTTTCTATTACACATTGATTTTTCATATGTTTTTCAATAAAATTTATATTTCTAATTAGAAGTGATTATTTTTAAAAATATCTTGTGGAAATTCATTATGATACTTATTAAAATTCATGTTAGTTTGATATTTTTAAAAATTTTATCAAGAAAAATTAACTTTTCAATTATAGCCCAGTGGTGTCGATTGGTAATAAACCATTTTTTAAAACGTATTACAAAATATTAAAACAAAGCTTAATACAAAACATGATTTTTTTTCTGTATTTTCCCAATTATTTACTAAAAACTAG
>CM063507.1:46295829-46308329 GCA_032207245.1 Pardosa pseudoannulata | reverse complement strand
TACATTTTTAAAAACACTTATCGTAAAGGATGCATACTCAGATTGAATTGTAATACTCTCCCTTAATCACCCCCCATAATATTTCTTTCGCGGCATTTCAAAAGGTTTGGTTTCTAGTGCTACGATTTATTTTTTTGCAACACGAGGGCTAATGAGACCGGGACCTACAGCTTAAAGACGATTCCGAACTGTTACGAACGTCCATGCGACTGTGGGATTCGAACCCACGAACTCCGGTACAGAAGTCCAGCACCCTAACCAAATCGGCCATCGTTCGGCCGTTTCAAATGGAAACAAATATATATTTCAGAGATGGCCAAGCTCCTTGATAGTCCGAGCCATTTGTCAAAACTTGAAATTTTTCGCGAGCCGCAATTAAATACGAATTTAGGTATGCAAAAAAGGTATTAAAAATTTTTTTTGAAGGAATTATATTTATTGAATGTCATTTAAAAGTTCTTTGTCCTTTAATTTTTCAAGAAAATTTTTGAATTGTCGATGATTTTTTGCATTGGTGCGAATGTAATTTACAATATGTTACACTGTTTTCATAATATCAGGATATTTTAAATATTTTGTAACGAGATGTTTTCGAGGAATTATGCAGTGAATAGAACAAATTCTTCCAAATTTTGATAGAATTACATATTTTGTTTATGATAGAAAGATATTTTTAGTTCAAATAATATACATAAAATTATTCATTCGGAACTATACCGAAAACCGAAACCGTTATTTTTGGCTCAACGAAAACCGGTACTGAACGGGTATATTTTTTTAGTTGAACCGGAACGAAAAAAAATTACGGTTTGAAGCCCTGGTTTTGTACTACTAGTAGCAATAAACACTATTTATTGTTTATAAACATTGTTTATTGCTTATTACTGCTGCTTAGATAGATACGTGAAAACAAGCTAGTTTATAATTATAGGCAATCAGGAAAGCTTAAAAAAAATTCACCTTTTGGAGACCATTTAGCTTTGAATTGGTATGAATTGTGGAATTAGAAAATCATCTCTTAAAAACCCAATGAGACCGATTTTTTTACGCAGCATTGCCGAAGCTACAACAGTTAGAATCATTTTTTGAAATATAATGACACAAAAATGAAAATAGTACTCGAGTACATTTATCGAGACTCACAAGTAATCCTTAAAACAGCCGCATGTGGCTCGTGAGTCGCAGGTTGGCCACCCCTGATATAGTTAATCAAAATATTCAACTATCATTTTCCCATTCATTTAAACTTAAGGTTTATTTTTTTCCTTGGGATTTCATATTTCTTAGTTTGTGCACATATCTTAAAATCTATTCCTAATAGTTTCATGAACTTTTGTGTATTGATATAAGAACGTAACAGCTAACAAAGTGTCTTTCAGAATATGTTCCTATTTGAAATGTTGTTTCACAGCCATAACTAGGTCCTTTAGCTCTCGTGGTAAAAACTGGTCTGCGCTCCTGCCACCAAAGACTCATTGGTAAGTAAAAACGAAAGAGTTCACAATGGATACCTGCTCCAGCACCGTGAGTTCTCTCCAACGAAGGCTGTGGTAAGAGGACCCATTGGTAAGTAAAAACTAAAGAGTTCACAATGGATACCTGCTCCAGCACCGTGAGTTCTCTCCAACGAAGGCTATGGTAAGAGGACCCATTGGTAATTAAAAACTAAAGAGCTGGATACCTGCTCCAGCACCGTGAGTTCTCTCCAACGAAGGCTGTGGTAAGAGGACCCATTGGTAAGTAAAAACTAAAGAGTTCACAATGGATACCTGCTCTAGCACCGCTTGTTCTCTCCAACGAAAGCAGAGGTAAGAGGACCCATTGATAAGTAAAAACTAAAGAGTTCACAATGGATACTTGCTCCAGCAACGTGTTTCCTCTCCAATAAAGGCAGTGGTAAGAGGACACATTGGTAAGTAAAAACTAAGAGTTCACAATGGATACCTGCTCCAGCACCGCGTGTTCTCCCCAACGAAAGCAGTGGTAAGAGGACCCATTGGTAAGTAAAAACTAAAGAGTTCACAATGGGTACCTGCTCCAGCAACGTGTGTTCTCTTCAACAAAAGCAGTGGTAAGAGGACCCATAGGTAAGTAAAACCTAAAGAGTTCACAATGGGTACCTGCTCCAGAACCGTGAGTTCTCTCCAACGAAGGCTGTGGTAAGAGGACCCATTGGTAAGTAAAAACTAAAGAGTTCACAATGGATACCTGCTCCAGCACCGTGAGTTCTCTCCAACGAAGGCTGTGGTAAGAGGACCCATTGGTAAGTAAAAACTAAAGAGTTCACAATGGATACTTGCTCCAGCAACGTGTTTCCTCTCCAATAAAGGCAGTGGTAAGAGGACACATTGGTAAGTAAAAACTAAGAGTTCACAATGGATACTACTCTAGCACCGTGTGTCCGCTCCAACAAAAGGCTGTCTTAAGAGGACCCATTGGTAAGTAAAACCTAAAGAGTTCACAATGGGTACCTGCTCCAGAACCGTGAGTTCTCTCCAACGAAGGCTGTGGTAAGAGGACCTATTGGTAAGTAAAAACTAAAGAGTTCACAATGGATACCTGCTCCAGCACCGTGAGTTCTCTCCAACGAAGGCTGTGGTAAGAGGACCCATTGGTAAGTAAAAACTAAAGAGTTCACAATGGATACCTGCTCCAGCACCGTGAGTTCTCTCCAACGAAGGCTGTGGTAAGAGGACCCATTGGTAAGTAAAAACTAAAGAGTTCACAATGGATACCTGCTCCAGCACCGTGAATTCTCTCCAATGAAGGCTATGGTAAGAGGACCCATTGGTAAGTAAAAACGAAAGAATTCACAATGGATACCTGCTCCAGCACCGTGAGTTCTCTCCAACGAAGGCTGTCTTAAGAGGACCCATTGGTAAGTAAAAACGAAAGAATTCACAATGGATATCTGCGCTAGCACCATGTGTTCTCTCCATAGAGGGCTGTCTTAAGAGGACCCATTGGTAAGTAAAAACGAAAGAATTCACAATTGATATCTGCGCCAGCACCATGAGTTCTCTCTAAAGAAGGCTGTCTTAAGAGGACCCATTGGTAAGTAAAAACTAAACAGTTCACAATGGATACCTGCTCCAGCACCGTGAGTTCTCTCCAACGAAGGCTGTGGCAAGAGGACACATTGGTAAGTAAAAACTAAAAAGTTCACAATGGATACTTGCTCCAGCACCGTGAGTTCTCTCCAACAAAGGCTGTGGTAAGAGGACCCATTGGTAAGTAAAACCTAAAGAGTTCACAATGGGTACCTGCTCCAGCACCGTGAGTTCTCTCCAACGAAGGCTGTGGTAAGAGGACCCATTGGTAAGTAAAAACTAAAGAGTTCACAATGGATACCTGCTCCAGCACCGTGAGTTCTCTCCAACGAAGGCTGTGGTAAGAGGACCCATTGGTAAGTAAAAACTAAAGAGTTCACAATGGATACCTGCTCCAGCACCGTGAGTTCTCTCCAACAAAGGCTGTGGTAAGAGGACCCATTGGTAAGTAAAACCTAAAGAGTTCACAATGGGTACCTGCTCCAGAACCGTGAGTTCTCTCCAACGAAGGCTGTGGTAAGAGGACCTATTGGTAAGTAAAAACTAAAAAGTTCACAATGGATACCTGCTCCAGCACCGCGTGTTCTCTCCAACAACAAAGAAATCATTGTAAGTAAAAACAAAGAGTCAATGCGATATAGCATGTTTTCCAAGAAGTTATTGGTAAGTCTAAAGAGTTAATATTCGATATTCTCTAAGATTCAATTGTAAGTAATATTCAAATATCTGCTAATTTAAAGCATCAGTGATATAAAAATATTTAGTGATTAAACAATGTTTTTATTTTTGTTTTTATCAATTTTTGTAATCTCAAATAATTTTATATCATATTTAAATTAAGAATTTATGTGGCTGTTAACAATAATAACTTTATAATTAATTAAATTTATATCAAATTAGATGTCCATATTTATAGTATATTGATGCAAATTAAGTTTAAAAAACTTAAACTCTCTATTCAGAACAACTGTTTTCGAAAGCTTATAATAACTATTAAATTTCTATTCTAAGCTCTAAATGACATTCTATACAAAAAAATGGTCATGTTATGCGCAAATGGAATGCGTAGTGCGCATTTTCGTGTGGCTCGGGGCGAAGCAATGTATAATTAATAACTTTTAAATTGATTACTATTTTACCTTGAAATTTTAACCAGCTGTATGCAATTATAGTGCTAATATTAAATTAGTTTGTAAACAGAAATTATATTTTAAAGCTTTCACTGCCGCACTCATTTTTAAAAAGAACCATTATTGTATTTATCATTACTTACAAGGGTATTGTAACCTTTATCAACTAGAGGACATTTTAAGACAGTTAGAAAAGTAAGATTATTGAACTGGCAACGTGTAGAAGTTGTTGCAGTACCTTTTAAGACTTATATCTCGAGTTGTCCTGTTCTATGTAAATGCTATTCTTTGTTTTATTGTATGTTTTAAGTAATCAATAAGTGCTTCTTCTCCTTAAGGTATCCGACTACGTTAAAAACGTTATTTTTTGCCAAAAATTATAACTTTTTATTTCCGTGTTGTAAAATTTCAACTTTCAGATTTCTAAATCTGTTTTTATTTTTTATTTTTTATTTTTTATTTTATTTCATTTATTTTTTTAGAGTAATTAAAGAAAAGTTACAGCTGTTTAAACATCAGTAACAGCTGTCAAAACAAAATTGAAGAAGCAAAACGGAACCAGAAGTTGTGAATTTAAAGCCTTTTAAAGAGCATTTTTTGCCCAAAACATTTTAAATTTTCATAAACATTAGTTTAAACATTTTTCTGCTATTTTTAATAATTAGCAACTTGGCAATTAGAAAGTTTTGAAGCAAGAAAGTATGGGGAATTTTAAACATGTATTTCAATTTTTTAATAGTTAAAGTTGCTTTCATAAACTTTAAATGCGTTTTTCTCTGAATGGTATTTTTAATAAAATGTCGAAACTTGAAATGTGATTTCTCAAAAAAAGTTCTTAAAATATTTTGTTGAAAATTATTATGAATGCTTTTGATAGTATTTACTAGTGAATGACCTAAAAGCTTTAAATTTGGATAATTTTTAATGATGTTACACTCATAGTTCGATATAAAGGTAATGAAAATTCGTTAAAAATTCAATATGTATGATTTTGAAGGACCAACATTTTTTACTAAATGTAAATTAAGCAAAGATATTAGGTGATTCACTAGTTCAGTGTATAAGAAATGTGTTGCATAAAAATTTTTGAAATAATTTCATTTATTAAAAATTAGACCTTTTTAAAAAAACCCGAATTTTTTACTAAATTTTCTTCATTTATTAGAAATTTTATAAAAACTTTTCCAGTAATAATTTTTTTAAGTTCAATTCTCTGTGATAATGTAAAAAATAAATCTAAAAATGTAAAAACATGAACTAGTTTCTATGTTTAAAGAAATAAGTTCTCCGAACGCAGACGGATACCTTAAACCAATCGCCGCGCTTATTCAAGAAAGGAATTACTGATTTATTGCTGCTTTTATAAGGTATAATGCACAATTCTCAAAGAATTTAAGCTTTATTGGTTGGTTGGTTTGGAGCATAACGATCTTGGTTTTTGCTAAACGAAACTGGGACCTACTGTTTAAAGTGGATCTGTATTGGATATACCATGCCATATTGGATTCCTCTCGTTCAATTTTAATCCATGGAAAAAGTAAAATTCCGGCTGACTATTAAAGAACTTTTTTAAAAAATATATAGCACATGATAGAAAAGCTCCTTCTTAAAAATGCTGTCTTTTCTTTTCTTTTTTTAAATTTATGTTTGTTAAATGTTTTTATTTGCTTTTGGAAAAGAGTATGTAAATATGTCTCCAAATAAATTTAAATATATTTCTATTGATATTTTTTTAAATGAAATATAGCAGCTTAGAAAATTTTCTGTTCTATCACGTGGTATAATTCTTTTTAGAGAATTTTTTGGCTGATAGCAAGTCAGAGAAAATCTTATTTTTCCATAGGTTACCATTGACCAAGAGGAATCAAATATGACCGTACATACCGACGTAATGATAATTTTGAACTGTCAAGAACACTCATGCCAGCAGAGATCCGAATTTGGAACAAACTTTGGAACAGGAGAGCAGCACCCTACCTATTCGGCCAAAGTTCGATTGAAAGAAGACAAAAAATTACTTCAATATTCAATATATCCTTTTCTTAAAAATGCAAAGGTTTTTATTGCCATAACTCCAAGAGATATCATCTGAGAGACATAAAAACGAAACGAAGGAGATATCTATGTAATCGTAAAGATGACAGATCTGACAGAAAAAGGATACAAGCATACGGAGGAATCTCCAAAAAACTTTATTGCGATAGTTCCGTGGAGACTGAAAGTGAAGAATTACTCGAGTCCAGCTTTGTTTAAATCCCACGAAATGTGTAAAGATTTAACGCCCAGACCCCACTCGGAGGAAGCCCCAACGAGACCAACGGATGATAATCTGAATACCCTACCGTAAGTGTTCCGGCCCAGCATTTTAGACATAGGTGAAGTCCATTGCATACAAAATATCGAAATTAGGACTCTTGTTGTTCTTCCTTTGAATAGCCAATGTGTCACGAATTATGTTCAATAAACTGTTTATGTAGATTCCATAGATCGTTGTATCCTCTTTGGATGTTTATTTAATATAAATCTCAACTGAATTTAGCTCTCTCAGATACTCGTAATTTATGGCAAAAAAACCCACCTGTTGTTAATTTTTGCATATCAGTGTAATAACGGAATCTCTTCAAATATAAAGAGGTACAACCTGTAACGCATTTAAATGTGTATAACGCAAATTTATTTTTTTTTTCAAAAATATAAACTAAAAACTCAAGGCGAACGTTATATACGAAAAATATTTTACAACTTTCTAAAACTACACGATACAAGTAAAATAAAACAGGCACAATAGATTCCCTCTATTGTAAAAGTATTACATTTTCAGCCTATTAAATACCTTGTTACACGTCTGCACCAGAATAAATCAATTGAAAATATTTCGTTATGACACTAGAGATGCGAGAATTGTTTATCATGAATACTGAATCTGTTGTTTTTTCAACGCTTACAAGTTGACGTGTGATAAGATCATTCCAAAGGAGTACAACGTCAACAAGAGGTAGAGGCATTCAGATCTTCGTGATAAATTGTAATTTCGTGCGATACCCTAATTCGATTTTTTTGTAAATAAGGAGGGAACTCCTGCTTGTTATGCATTCGCCCATACAACAATGCTAAATATGTTGACAATTTTAATATGGGAGTAATACATAGGCTGACATTATTACTCCCTAGGAAAATACAAACAAAGCGGATCCTCCTAATTCAAGTAGACCAGGATCGAGCAGAATGTAGGCTGTTTTCCCCTGAATCGTTAACTTGGAGGAATGCGACCACAAACTTCAAGTCTCAGCTGCACATGACAGATCTACCAGTCCCAGCTGTCCAGCTACATCTAAGATATCGCTGCCTTAGATACCAGGCTTAGCTGTGCCGATACTAGACCTAATGATCGAAGATACCGAATGAGTAGGTCTGCCTTTTTATACCTCGAGCTCACCCCCACAACTCTCATACATCGTAGCCATTATTAGCTTTAAGAGTGGTCTGGTCTCTTGTTTACGAAATCGCTATTTTCCAACTGATCTACCGCGGCATATAGCCCTTATGAATCGGCTATAAGCAGTAGGTGCCGGTCTCATTAGTTTACGAAACCGCTGCCTTTGCCAACTGATCTACCACTGCATTGTAGCCATTTTGAATCGCTTTAAGCATAGGTCCCGGTCTCATTATCCCTTGTGTACAAAAAAGTAGATTGTAGCCCTAAGCAAAAACCTGCTACGAAAACTGCTTTTGTAGCTATTTTGAATTGGCGTTAAGCAGTTGTCGGTTATTAGTTTATTAAACCTGCCTTTGCCAACTGATCTACGACGATTGTTGTAGCCTTATAATCGGCTTTAAGCAATAGGTCCCCGGTATCATTAGTTTACGAAACCACTGTCCCAACTGATCTACCCGACTTTGTAGTTGTTTAGAATAGGCTTTAAGCAGTACGTCCCGGTTTTATTATCTTATGAAACTGCTGCTTTCAATCTCTACCACGAATCGCCATTTTAATTAACTTTAATCAGTAAATCCCGTTTCATTATCCCTTGTAAAAAAAAGATTGATACTCTAACAAAAATCTTTGCTTTTGACTGATCTACGCTGCATGTAGATAATTAGCTAACAGTAGGCATGTATGAAAAAAAACTGCCGTTGCCAACTGATCTACCACGATTGTTCGCCATTTTAATCAACTTTAACCAGATGGTCTCATTATGCCAAACACTGCTTTGCCAACTGATCAAGACTGGTACTTTATAATCGTCTTTAAGCATATTGTCTCATTAGTTCACGTAATATTGCAGGCATTTTAATACTAGCAGATTTCTTAACCTTTAGCTAAAAAAGAGATGTAAGATCTAGCAAAAATTTGCCTTTAAACATATTTGTACTGAATCACTTCAGTATATGTCATTATTAGATTTGTTGCCAACTGATCTACCACGATGGTCATTTAATTGGCTTTAATTAGTAATCATTCATTAGTTATACAGCTGCTTTGCCAACTGATCTACCACGGCTGTTATTATGAATTAACTTAAGCAGTATGTTATAGTAACGAGATCTTTTGCCAACTGAATAATTACAACAATAGTTTTGAGCATGAAAATTAATAATCTTTTCTAAAAAATACCAATTTATCAAAAACATACATACCACAGTATACGAAACGAATTAAATCTGAGCACATTTTTCATCGCTCTAGCACTATAAAACAAATATTATATAACAAAATACATGTATAAATAAATTGTTTTTCTAAGCAGCAAGGGCAATAAAACATATAATTATAATACATGGCTTAGAGGCTGTTACCCATTAAACACCACCCGAAGAGCACGTGCAGCTTAAGAATTGTACGGGGTAACATTACTCCCGCTGAGTCCTCGTAATTTCGAAGCAAACCAACAGAAGACCCCAAGGATTAAAGATCGTTTGGGTTTAACATTGCGACATACTTAGTACCCAGTCGCCTTTAATGAACACGGTGGATCTTTCCTAATCTCGAACCCGCAAACCTTTCAGTAGAGATCGCTGCCTTTGCCAACTGAGTACCGCGCTATATAATAATTATGTATAGAAATATGAAAAAAAAAAAAATATGAGCATGTTGACATATGATAAGGCCTTAACATATGTGCGATTTGACATGAGATTATCTTTTCTGCTCCCACCACTGCGAAAATACCGAAGATTAATTTATAATTACCATATTTGTAAAAATTAGCACACTTGCATGTCACCTTAAAATAAATTAAAAACAAAATCATACAAAAATACATATTCTAATTCTTTTCCAACAAAATTTTAATCCTTTCCCTTTCAAGACCTATTTTAAATACCCTAATTAAAGCACGTTGCTATAAAATTAGTTACCCAAATATAGTTGCTAAAAATTTGAATACTCAATTCCAAACAATGCAAAGGCTTAAAAAGTAAGTTTAGGTCTTTATGACCCAGTTTGTGTTTAAGAAAATCTACTTTAAGTTGTTCTACTTTAAGGAATGAATGTTGTTTGCTTGCAATCGTAGAAAGGTTGTAAAATCTTTTGTGTAAATATTCACTTTAAATCACTGTAATCCGTTAAAAGGACTGAAAGGAGCTTTAATTTTTTTATTAATTTCTTCTTAAAAAAGATTATGTCCCGTATATATATATATATATATATATATATATATATAATATATATATATATATATATATATATATATATATATATATATATATATATATATATATATATATATATATATATATAAATATAAATCTTTTTGGGCTACATACCACTTGTAAACAAGTTGTTACTATTTTAAACTTAACTACTGTAAACTAATGAAATCAAAACAAATTAGAAATAAAAGAATGCTGTAGTTTATTTATAACATATTTAGTTATTTGATTAATATAATTGTATTACTTTTTAAAATTAGAGGTTAATAAGGGAAAACAATTTCATAGAAAATTTTAATTTAATGAAGCTATAAAAGTTTTTTTTAGCTCTTACCATAATATACAGTTTATATCACTGTAATCCATTAAAAGGACAAAAAAAATCTTTAATTTTTTATTAACTTCTTCTTAAAAGTTTATGTTCGTACACACACACACACACACACACACACACACACACACATATATATATATATATATATATATATATATATATATATATATATATATATATGACATGTCGTAATCCAGAGTTAAGGCGAATGGAAAACAGTCTTCTTGATAATAATAAGTTTATTAAACCATTGTTAAAGTAAAACTTGCTCCATTTTCACTGTTCGTTTTAGAGACACGTAGAGTGTTGTTGACAGCTCCATGTCCACACGCTCACTGAAACTTATCTGTTTGCAAGCTCATCAAATTCTTCCAAAATGCTTCCGCCTGACCGGGTGACCCTAAAAGCTTACGCGATCGTGGGTCTTTTTCCTTTATTTTATTATTATAAAAGAGTTCCCTTTTTAAAATCGTTTTTAGCTCACGTAATTTCCAACTACTTCTTTTTTATACCTGACATAATATTCATTTTCAACCACTGTAATCCATTAAAAGGACTAAAAAAAATTTAATTTTTTATTAATTTCTTTTTAAAAGAATAGCCGAATTGGTTAGGGTGCTTGCCTTCGGTACAGGAGGAGTTCGTAGTCCTTCGGAATCTGCTTTAAGCTGTAGGTCCCGGTCTCATTAGGCCTCGTCTCGCAAAATAGTAGACCGTAATATTGCAAACCAAACCAAACTCTTAAAAAAAGATTATGTTTGGTATGTATATATATATATATATATATATATATATATATATATATATATATATATATATATATATATATATATATATATATATATATATAAATATATAAATATATATATATATATATATATATATATATATATATATATATATATATATATATATATATACAATTCTCTTTTAAGATTACATATCACATGTTAACAAGTTGTTACTATTTTAGATTTAACTAGTGTAAATTATTGAAACCAAACAAATTAGAAAAAAAAACAATGCTGTAGTTTATTTATAACATATTTAGTTATTTGATTAATATATTTGTATTATTTTTTAAAATTAGAAGTTAATGAAAACAACTTCATAGAAAATTTGAATATAATGAATTTATAAAAGTTTTTTTAGCTCTTACCATAAGAGCATTGTACTCACGTATATATATATATATATATATATATATATATATATATATATATATAAATATATATATATATATATATATAATTTTTTATAATATATAATATAATATATATTTATAAAATTATATTTATAATTATAAAATATAATTTATTTAATATTAAAATATATATATATATAAATATATATAAGATTTTAAAGTGTAAAAATAAAGTATAGCCCGTCATATGACGGAATTAATAAAATTTTTATTTGCTAGAATTGTAAAGTATCCCATGAGGCAGTTAAAAAAATGGTTGGTTTTTTGGCTGAGAATTATCTGGTAAATGCTCAATAATTTGTTTATCCTCATACTCCTCTGAAGTCTCCCGATACTGTGAATGCAGTTTAGAATCACCTTGAAATCATTTAGTCAAACTGTGTGGTTATGTATAAAATCAAACAAACAAACGAACAAACTTCTTAGTTTTCAAAGATATATAACTTAAACGCTAAACATTTATTAGTCTTTGAAATAGACTCCTAGACTTTTATAAAAGGAATTTGTTGTTAAAGCCGGTGATAAAATTTTCACTTCAACAAAAAATAATCGATGATTGAATTTAAAATCACCTCATATGTATCTAATCTGTTATTTAAGCCAAATATAAAATGAAATTATTTACGTAATATTTAAGTTCAGTGATAAAGGGTATAAGAATAATGCAGACGATATTTAAATAATTTAAAATAAGAAATGATTAAATGAGATGGTTAAAGGGATGACGTCATAATGATAGAAAAAAATGTTTTTTTTTGTCTATTTATTATGTGATAAATTGATATATTGAATAGCCTACTCTTGACCGGGGAAAATAGGGTTCGAAATAATGGCATTAAACGGTCAAAAAGGGGAGAAAGGGAGGATTTCGAACGTTTAAAGACGACAGTATTTTTTACTGTGATATGAGCATATTTCTACTAATTTATTTTAGAATCGGATCGATAGTTTAGAAGAAAATAAACTTTACTCCCTTTAAATTTTGTTAACCTAACTCATCAAGAATCTAATAGGGATACCTCTATCCATTCCAGGTCCAACCGCTTCCTAAATTCGAGTACTGACGGACAGATAACTTAGACTATTATTATATACGGGATTATAGATACAGATGGGAGTGTGAGATTCAG
>CM063507.1:46260829-46288329 GCA_032207245.1 Pardosa pseudoannulata | reverse complement strand
TATATACATATATACACATACATATATATATACATATATATATTTGCATAAATATATGTGTGTGTATGAATGCTTGTATGTGAGTAAATATATCTCCTCTGAAAATACCATATAAACATATAATATATCCCTATATCTGCCTCACAAAATTACCAGTATTATATGGTATATGCCCAACCACCTTAAATTATTTTAAGGACTGTCTAAATTTCAACATAATCTCTCTTAAAAAACCAAGTTCGTTGATCTTAAAATCAAAATAAAAAAAAATATTCTTCGAGATTTGGTAATTTAAGAGGAACGTATAACATATTCTAGTCATGCTACACGTCTAGAATTTTGTACCAGACGTTCACCGTGTATTTTGGTGGTCGACCTTGTGACGCAGAACTTTCACTCGGAAGGAAGGCCCTGGAAGGCGCGGTTGGGGCTCAAGAAAGGGAGTAGCAGTCGGGAGGAATGACTTGCTAGCAGACGATGATAAAATGATCGTCGCAAGAGGGGTGTGCAGTGTGACGAAACGCTATCGAACTTCGCAACCTTTTAGATGGGGTCACGCCAGTGAGGAAATACCGTGCAAAAGTATCGTTGGATTGTGTTGGGTCATTCGAATCGATTTTAGAAAGAATCATGTACGTGGTGTAGTGTCTGTAGTGTCTTACATCCCCTATCCCCTATATAATAAGCTTAAGTTTTCTGTCCGAATTTATGAAGCGGTTGTACCTGGAATGGATACAGGAATCCATATTGGATTTTTCATGAGTTAGGGTTAGCAAAATTGAAAGCGAGTTCGAAATCCACCCATCCCCCTTGTTTGATCGTTTAATGCTATTATTTCAAGCCTTATCCTTCCCCTTATTCTATACGAAATTCATTCTTGATAGGATGGCAAAGTTGGAGAGCAATATTTAAATTTCTGGACAGTTTCTACTTGAACCTTCATATACTCTAATTAGCGTGCAGGTGTTGTACGTTTCGTAGAATGTCCGCCCACTTGATCGTCGTACTTCTCAGATTGGCGGTTCTACCCCCGACGGAGACAATTTTTTTAATGGCTAATAAATTTAATATTTTCTGCTTTTTCTTTTAAATTCTTATTCGTAAAGTTGTCTTACTATTTTTATAGTAAATTTTTACTATTTTTTCAACTTTTTATAATTTTTATTTTATTAAATGCACGTATTGTTGTACGGATGTACCTGGCCACATAAACATTTCATGTTGTGTATCTTTAAACTTTCTTCTCCTAATGTGATAATAACCTAAGTTATCTGCCCGTCTGTCCTCGAAGTTCTGAAGCTTTTGAACCTGGATTGGATAGAGCATCCATATTGGATTTTTGATGAATTAGGGTTTGCAAAATTCAAAGCGAGTAAAATTTATCTTTTCCTAAAATATACATCCAATTCTGAAGTAAATTGGTATGAATAAGCTTCGTATCACAGCGAAAAATACTGTCCTCTTTAAAACGTTCGAAATCCACCCCGTACCCTTTTCGAGCTTTTAATGTCATTATATCAAACCCCATTTTAAGAGCAGACGATTAAATGTATCAATTTATCACATAATAAATAGGTAAAAATAACAATTTTTTTTCTAGCATTATGACGTTATTCCTTTAACTATCTCATTTAATCTTTCTTTTAGATTATTTAAATATCTTCCGCATGATTTCCATACGTTTTATAACTAAACTTAGATATAACGTAAGTAATTTTCTTTTTTATTTGGCTTAAATAATAGATTAAGTACATATGTGATAATTTTAATCGATTATTTTTGTAGAACCATAATTATCAGCCAAAATAAACAAACAATTTTTTTTTACCTGCCTCATAGGGTTCTTAACAATTCTGGAAAATTAAAAATTTTACTGATCCCGTCTTATGACGGGCTATATGCTAGTATAATAATAGTCTAAGTTGTCTGTCCATCTGTCCGTCTGTCCTGTTAAGGATAAAATAATTTTGTGTTATGTCTTAAATTTAGCTATATTTTTCAGTTAGAAACAGGGAATTTAACGGGATACATCTACTTTTCAGAACAGCGCTCTTTTATTTTTTCAGAAAATTTAAACGAATCTTTAGGCTAAATTTAATAACGATCATACGGTACATCCCCTATATAATAATAGCTTAAGTTATCTGTCCGTCTGTCCTCGAATCTATGAAGCGGTTGTACCTGGAATGGATAGAGACATCCATATTGTATTTTTGATGAGTTAGGGTTAGCAAAATTGAAAGCCCCCCTTCCCCCCTTTTCGAGTGTTTAATGCTATTATTCCACACTATAATGCTATGCTTCCGCATAGACTGATGTAAAAACTATTTTTTATTTGTCTAAATTTTTCCAGAATGTATGTAGCAGACAAGAACATTCGGCTTCGTTTTCCTGTATATATCGTTATTTTTGCACCCACAATTAAACCATATTGTTACCCTAACACGTACTAGTACGTGACCCGCGTTCAAGTATCAATGGTCAGAGCACGTACTAGTAAGTGTCCCGCATACAATGTGTTAATACTCCGACTGTAGTCTGTAATCCTTAGGGGTTAGCATTTGGTTGCTCTACGTTTTTGACTGAAATCCGACTCTACCTTTGAGATGTGTTGAAATATATACACAAATATATAAATAGACAAATAAACAAATATAAATATAAATATAAATATATATATATATATATATATATATATATAAATATATATATATATATATATATATATATATATATATATATATACATATATATAATATATATACATATATATATATATATATAAATATTCATATATATAGACACATATACATATATACATATATATATATATATACATATATAAATATATATATATATATATATATATATATATATATATATATATATATATATATATATATATATAATTTTCACAAGGATAAATAAAAAGTTAATTTTAAATCTAAACTGATTTTTTTTTAATCAACCTTCCCGATCTGTGGTTCCGCATCGACTGATGTAAAAAGTAGTTTTTATTCGTCTCAATTTTTCCAGATTCTATGTAGTAGACAAAAACATTCGGCTTCGTTTTCCTGTATATACCGTTATTTTTCTACCCACAAACAAACCACGTTGTTACACTAATCCGTACTAGTAAGTGACCCGCGCTCAAGTGTCAATCGTCAGAAGACGTATTAGTACTTGTCCCGCATACAATGTGTTAATACTCCGACTGTAGTCTGTAATCCTTAGGGTGTAGCATTTGGTTGCACTGCGTTTTTGACTGAAATCCGACTCTACCTGTGAAATGTGTTGAACTTTTATCGCTTTTCACTTCTCGCGTTATCACTTCACGCGCCTTGACCTACTACTCACCGCGAACCCTCCTGTTACGACAGATAAAGGTGAAGAGCCGAAGAGGCGTTAGCTCCTGATCAGATACCTGCACCATATACGGTCTGCCAATATCCCGTTAGTGTACTGTGACGTCACAACACACATACTCCTCCGTGTTTGTGAGGGACTTAGATGACCCACAACACCCACATTTAACTAAAGAGTCATTTTGTGTGAGGGGGGGTGATTAATCGTCAGAAACACAACCAACTACCAAAAAGGGGTTTATGGTTGCAGTGGCGTATCCAGAAATTAATGTTTTTTTATTGGGGAGGGGGTGATATTGTCATTGCCTACAAGGGCACCCATATGGAAAATGCAGGAGGGGCTTGAGTTTGTAAAGCCCTCATTTTGTAAAGTCAGTTCTTTAAACTAAATTTAACATCTAAATATGCAAATGCAACACAAGACAAATTATTAACAAGTATCGTGAGATAAACTAATTATTGAGCGTGTATAAGATAATTCTCAGCCAAAAAACAAGCCATTTTTTACCTGCCTCATGGGATACTTTACAATACTTTAATCCTCCGAGTGGAACATATCGAGGAAAAAAAGTCTCCAAAAATACGCTAAATGTTTACTGTGTACGATAAATGATTTTTTCCTGCACCCTTTGTCGACTAGAATGGAATACGGGAAACCCATCCTGGTTATTGTCCCTTCCGGTTATAAATAGATATATAAATAGATGTTATAGATTGTTAATTTTTAATACACATAAAGCTCGTCAAGTCTCGAAGATTATCCCATAAGAAATAATGGATTCTAAAAGTACAAATAAAATATTTTTTGAGAGACTTATTTATATTTTGTTACGAAAGTCATCGAATATATTTAAGTGGTGAAATTCGAGATACATCTGTTACCGCAAACGAAATACTTCGAAATAGAGATTTACAAAGCCATGAAAAGCAATCAGCGTCTTTGTGCCTCAGGGGGTAGGGGTGCATCTCTCAATAAATATCAGTCAAAGAGGGGTGCAGTACCTAAACAATCGACCTGATTCTCATACCTCAAAACTCTGGAAGAAAGCACTGGCAAAAATGTACATTACATCCATTTTCAGAGCGTTTTTGAAGGTCGAAAATTGTACGTTTTGAAGACGTCATCGGATTGGTGGAATTGTACGTGAGAACCGCTTAGAGGGTTAAAATAAAAAATTTTAATAATCCCGTCATATGACAGGCAATATGCTAGTATTCTAATACTTGTCTTGAAAACAATCTACACAGAAGCAAAATTTACCGAAAAATGAAACGGAGTGTCGCTTGCTCTGTAATAGAAAATAAAGTGAATAAAGCAATTAAAAAAAGATTTAAAGTGATAAACGACATACTAAAATGTCACGATACTTTAAAAACATATCCAAAATTTCAGAAATTTTGATTATTAAGAGATAGTCAAAATTTTTATTGCAAGATGTGTAGCAAACAGAAAAATTAGAGCTAATTAAATAAAACATTTAAAAACATCGATGTTTCATTTTTGTATTCAAACCATATATATATATTCAAATTCTCGTCTTCATTAAAAGCTCCACTAAGAAGCAACATTTACTGGTAAATTATACGAACCACCTACAGTTGTATAAAACAAGTAAATTCAATAAAGTAATACGAAAAGATTTAAAACAATGTTTGATATGCAATACTGTAATGTCACGGAACTTGAGGTGTGCCAAATTCCAAGTATTTGCTCATCTAGAGTTAGTTAAAATTTTTATTGCGAGATTGATGGTAGGTAGACAAACAAAGCAAGTTAAATAAAACTGCTTTAAACTTATCGATGTTACGTTTTTAAAACTAAACCATATTAAAATTCTCGTTTTAGGTTAAAGGTTTTGCAGTGAAGCAGCATTTACAGGGAAAAGAAACTAAATAAAAATAACGATATTCAATATTCTAAAATGTCATGAGAATTAAAAGCATGTGTAAAATCCCCTATATAATAATAGCCTAAGTTATCTGTCCGTCTGTCCTTCGAATTTATGACGCGGTTGGACCTGGAATGGATAGAGGCATACATATTGAACTTTTGCTCAGTTAGGGTTAGCAAAATTCAAAGGGAAGTTTATCTTCTCTAAACTGTCATAAAATAAATTGGTATAAATATAATTCATATCACAGCTAAAAATACTGTCGTCTTTAAAATGTTCGAAATCCCCCCTTCCCCCGTTTTCGAGCATTTACTGCCAATATTTCAAGTCCTATTTTCCTCGGTTAAGATCAGACGATTCAATTTATCAATATATCACATTATAAATAAGTAAAAATAACATTTTTTTCTAGCATTATGAAGTCATCTCTTTATCTCATTTAATCATTTCCTATTTAAATTGTTTAAATATCATCTGCATTATTTTCATTCGTTTTATCACTGAACTTAGATATTACGAAAATAATTTTCTTTTATATTTCGGTTTAAATAATAGATTAGATATATGTGTAATAGTTTTAAATTTAATCATGAATTATTTTTTGTTGCAATGAAAATTTTATCACCGTTATTAACAACAAATTCTATCTATCTCCAGAGTGTAGAGAAAATTATAGTTTCATTAATTTACTTCCATTAATTACTGAGGAAAAAAAATGGGAAAAACTGAAAGATAATTTCAACGTACCTAAGAAAACTTTGAATTATCTTTTTAAATTAATTGAATGAGATTCTAAACTGCATTCACAGTATTGGAAAAATTTAGAGAAGTGTGAAGATAAACAAATTATTGAGCGTCTACCAGATAATTCTGATCGGAAAAACAAACCATTTTTACCTGCCTTATAAGGTACTCTACAATTCTGGAAAATTAAGCAAGTTAAAAAAACTTAGGAAGCTACGTTTATAAACCTAATCCATATTCTAATCCTTTTAAACATCCTAGTTTAAAGCTTCACAGAGAAATAACAGTTACAGATAAAGTAAACGAAGAGCCGTTCACTGTGTAAAGTGAAGTAAATTTAACAAAGTAATATAAAAAGATTTAAAACGATATTACATATGCAATACTGAAATGTGTCGGGACTTGAGGTGTGCCAAATTCTAAATACTTGATCATATACAGTTAGTCAAAAATTTTATTGAAAGACTTGTAGTAGATAAATACAGAAATCAAATTAAAAAATTGCTTTAAACTTATCGACTTTATATTTTTAAAAATTAAACCATATTCAAATTCTCGTTTTAACTTAAAGGCTGTAGAGTGAAGCAACATTTACAGGAAAAAACAGTATACCGTTAGCAGTATAAAAGGATACAAAGTTAATACAGCAATAAAAAAACTTTTAAAACGATATTCGATATTCTAAAATGTCAAGGGATTTAAAAATGGGAGCAAAACTTCAAATATTTGGCTCAATAAGACCTAGTCAAAATTTTTATTGCAAAATTTGTAGTAGATGGACAGACAAAGCAGTTAAAAAAAAAAGCTTTAAAAATATCAACGCTACGTTTTTAAAACTAAACCGTATTCAAATTCTCGTTCTAGGTAACAAGTTTTGCAGTGAAGCAACATTTGCTGGAAGACAAACGTTCTTCCAGCAAGACAAACTTCTGCAGTATAAAAGGAAATAAAGTTAATAAAGTTATAATAAAAACATATTTATAACGATATTCAATATTCTGAAATGTCACGGGACTAAAAAACGTGTGCAAAATTTCAAATATTTAGCTAAATAATTGCTAGTCAAAATTTTTATTACAAAATTTGTAACAGATGACCAGATAAAGCAATTTAAAAAAAACTTTAAAAATATGGACGCTACGATTTTAAACCTAATCCATATTCTAATCCTTTTTAACATCCTAATTTAAAGCTTCACAGAGAAGTAACATATACATGTCAAGTTAACGAAGCGTCTTTCGCTGTATAAAGTGAAGCCAATTTAATAAAGTTATATAAAAAGATTTAAAACGATATTACATATACAATACTGAAATGAAACGGGAGTTGAGGTGTACCAAATTCTAAATATTTCCTAATCTAGAGTTATACAAAATTTTCATCGAAAGATTTCGAATAGATAGATAAACGAAACAAGTTAAATAAAATTGCTTTAAACTTATCGACGTTATGTTTTTAAAACTAAACCATATTCAAATTCTCGTTTAAGGTTAAAAGCTTTGCAGTAAAGCAATATTCATAGGAAAAAACAGAGTAAAGTTTGGAGTATAAAAGGAAATAAAGTTAATAAAACTATTAAAAACATTTATATTTAATAACCTAAAATGCCTCGGAACTTTAAAACGCGTGCAAAATTTCAAATAATTGGCCCAATAAGAACTACTCAAAATTTTTAATGCACAATTTGTAGTAGATGGACAGACAAAGCAAGTTTAAAAAAAACTTTAAAAATATCGACAATACGTTTTAAAACTTAATCAATATTCGAATACATTTTTACAACCTATTTAAAGCTTCACAGAAAAGCAACATTTACAGGTAAAATAAATGAAGCGCAATTCGTTGTATAAAATGAAGTAAATTTAATAAAGCAATAGAAAAAGATTTAAAACGATGTTACATATACAATACTGAAATATATCGATATTTGAGGTGTGCCAAATGCACAGTATTTTCTCATCTAGAATTAGTCAAAATTTTTATTGAAAGATTTGTAGTAGATAGAAAAACAAAGCAAGTTAAATATAATTGCTTTAAACTTATCGACTTTATGTTTTAAAACTAAACCATATTCAAATTCTCGTTTTAGGTTTAAACCTTTACAGTGAAGCAACATTTACAGGAAAACAAACGAAGTACTATTCGCAGTATAAAAGGAAATAAAGTTAATAGCGCAATAATAAAAAAAACATTTATAACAATATTCGATATTCTAAAATGTTTGTTGCAAGACTTAAAAACGTGTACAAAAATTCAAATTTTTGTCCCAAAAAGAGTTAGTCAAAATCTTGTAGTAGATGGACAGACAAAGCAAGTTAAAAAAAAAAGCTTTAAAAATATGGAGTTACGTTTATAAAACTAAACGATATTCAAATTCTCGTTCTAAGTAAAAAGCTTTGCAGTGGAGCAACATTTACAGGAAAAAAGCGGAGTAACGTTTGCAGTATAAAATGATATAAAGTTAATAAAGCTATAATAAAAACAGATTTATAACGATATTCAAAATTCTACAATGTTACAGGATTATTTGCAGTAGATGGACAGATAAAGCAAGTTAAAAAAAAGCTTTAAAATATCGACGCTACGTTTTTAAACTTAATCCATATTCAAATCCTTTTTAACTTCCTAGTTTAAAGCTTTGCAGAGAAATAAGATTTACAGTTAAAGTAAACGAAGCGCCGTTCGCTGTATAAAATAAAGTAAATTTAATAAAGCAATACAGAAAGATTTTAAACGATGTTACATATACAATACTGAAATATGGACTTTACCATGTGTGCAAAATTTCAAATTTTTTGCTTATTAAGAGTATTGCAAGACTTGTGGCAGATGGGCGAACAAAGGAAGTTAAATAAAATCTTTAAAAATATCGATGCTGCATTTTAAATTTAAACTATACTGGAATTCTCGTCTTAGGTTAACGTATATACATAGATGTAAAATTTACAGGCAAAGTAAAGAAATTTCTGTCTGCTGTCTAAAACGAAATAAATTTAATAAAGCAATACAAATTTTTTTTAATAATATTAGATATACAATATCAAAATCACAAGACTTTAAAATGTGCAAGATTTTATATTTTTACTCATTAAGAACTAGTCAAAAGTTTTATTACAAGAAATGTAGTAGATGAACTAGCAACAAAGCAAGTTAACTAAAATCTTTAAATATTGATGTTGGTTTTTAAACCTAAACCATACTCGAATTCTCATCTCACTTAAACTGTAGGGGACAGTGGGGCACCTTGGGACATAGCCCACCTTGGGACACCTTTATTTTCAGGCTTTAATTTGCAGCCAGGAATTAGTGCTCGTGTGTATTGATAGATGGCCTTCCTCTTCACTTCTCAAAGAAATTTGATGAAAATAGTGCTTATAGGTAAGGAACAATTTCAGTTTCTTTGTTTTGAGTAACCCAAAATTACATCAATGTGTAATTTAAAAAGTAATTTTTTTGAAAAAAAATTAAAATATTAAAAAAAAGTGTATTGTTATGAAAGAAAATTCATTTAGTATTATTTCTATGCTAATAAATAAATTGTATTCTTAAGCCTAACTGTATAGTAGTTACCAAAAGATACTATGCACAATGGGGCAGGTTGGGACACACATAGATGGGGCACCTTGGGACATTTTTAAAAGTGTAAACAAATATCAATTCAAGCAAAATAATTAATATTTCGGTGCCTAATTTTTAATTGATTTAACATGTCAAAATATTAATTTATTAATCTTTTTTTTCAGAAAAAAATGGTGAGAACAAGAAAAACAAACAGAAAGTATTCTGCTGTAAATGCTAATATGCTTGAATCAGCTGCAAATATAACAATAATAATATATTTTTTAAAAAATGTATTAACTTGAACAATTTTTAACTATTTCTTTTTTATAACAGTTAATAAAAATAATTTGAACAGTATTTTGTATTTGTTGTTTAGTGTCCCAACCTACCCCATACAGTGGGGCAGGTTGGGACATTGGAAAGGTATTTTATTTCTTTTATTACTCTATAGCTAAATGAGATATTAAGTAGGTTTAATGTTTATAAGAAGCAGCTATGATGACAATATATGCATGCATACTTATTTTTTTCAATTAGCTTTAAAAAAAATTCACAAAAATGTTTAACTGAAAAGTGTCCCAAGGTGTCCCAGTCTCCCCTAAGAAGAGAAGCAAAATTTACAGGTAAAGTAAACGAAACGCTGATTATTGTATAAATTGAAATTTTTATTGCAAGATATGCAGTAGACGAACTAGCAACAAAGCAAGTTAACTAAAATCTTTAAATATCGATGTTAGTTTTTAAAGACGATTAAACCATACTGAAATCCTCGTCTCGCTTATAATATACACAGAGAAGCAAAATTTGCAGGCAAATTAAACGAATCACCGGTAGCTGTATATAACGAAATAAATTTATTTAAAACAATAAAAAATATTTAAAACGATATTAGATATAATGAAATGTCACACGACTTAAACACGTGTGCAAAGTTTTTCTCATTAAGAGTTAGTCAAATTTTTTATCACAAGATTTGTAGCAGACAGACAGAAAAGCCAGTAAAGTAAAAGCTTTAAAAAAATAAAAATGAAAACACACTATGCCCTGCTTATCAGACTTTTAGAATGTTGGAAGGATTTGGTTTGAGAAGGAGTCCCCATTTTGTTTTCATTTGAAGTGGCATAAATCCATACCAGACGGGATGACCTCCACGATTGTGTTTTCTATCTATATTCTGTTTATTCATATGTCTTTCAAGTTAACGTGGCCTTGGGATATTTTAAGCTGGGATAGTGGATTTTACACACTTTCCGTCTTAATTGCAACAAGCATATAATCCCCAAACATACGTGAAAAAAACATATGTATATATCTGTGTGTGCGTACGTGTGTATAGCATGTATATATATGTGTGCTTGTGTATACATAAATATGTATACTTATAATTACATTTGTATATACATGTAAATATATATATATATATATATATATACATATATATATACATATATATATATATATATATATATATACATATATATATATATATATATATGTATGTATGCACTTCGTATATGTATATGTATGTGTGTATAACATGCATACTTATGTGCATATATATAGACATGTACATATATTTATGTATGTATACTTATGTATATTTAGGTCAATATTTATGTGTATATGTATACATGTGTAAATAAATGTATATATGTAATGAGACGGACTTTTCGATGGGTTCTGTAATGAGACAGACTTCTCGATGGGTGGTTGCAGTCATTGCCATAAAAATGAAAGCATTTCAGCTAAAGAACTTTATTAAGATGACGTTGAAGAACGGGTTCCCACTTCATCATAGGGACTGGACAAACGGAAGGGTCAGCTAGCATGAAGTTGTATATACAGGACACGTAACACCTGGGTCAACATCTGTGGGAAAATATCTCTAGAAAAATCTGTCCCCGACAGCTTGTATCTCCTTTTTATTTGAAAATTTCCTAAATTGTCCGCTAGGGCCATGTAGGATTATAATTGGTCACCTTCTCCGAGGGCGTAAACTGTAGCCCCAGTAGTCATTTTAGGTTAGGGGTTAAAAATAGGAATTCAAAATGACGCTGAAATTTTTAGCCCTTAATTTAAGTTTTGAAAACCCTGAGAATTTTCCTTACACACACACACACACACACACACACATATATATATATATATATATATATATATATATATGTATATACATGTAAATATATTATACACATATATATACATATATATATACATATATATATATATACATATATATATATATATATATATATATATATATACATATATATATATATATTTACACATAAGTATAGGTATGTGTGTTGGAAATCTGCCCCGGCCTAAGCCATCCAGATCATATATATATATCACACCTATACTCTCCCTATATATATTTATATAACTTGTTCAAATTATAACTTATAACTTAATATGCAGTCTCGGACCTTGAAAATAACTTTCGCGGGCTATCTATTGACATGCGTGCCATAGGTTTGCCATCTCTGGCTTAGATTTAAGGGATGAGACTGAAAATTAAAGTTTGTTGAAAAATTATTTTAACTAATGTTTTAATTCCTACTATTAGTTCACACTCTCCGTATATATATTTGTATATCTTGTTCAAATTTTTAATCGTTAATAAAATACTTTTCATTCATCCACTCAAGTTCACTTGATGTTAATGCATGATGACTTGATGTTAATGCAATGACACAAGATGTTAATGCAGTTTTTTCAAATATCAGTTCTTTAATTAAATTTAATCAATTAATTTCCATCAGTCACTGTGAACTTTAGCAATATTGGCATTCCCATAATCGTGCCAATATTATTGCAATTCCCCGCCAAACGCAGTTACGGTACTGCTGAACGGAGAATGCTACCATTAATACTATCATGGGCACCATGATAGTAATTAAAACTCTTCTCAGCAGGACAAGCATAAGTAGCCTTGAAATCATTAGATGGACTATGCATTGATGAACTGGACTGCTCGAAACTCACTGGAAAGGTTCCTATCAATAATGAAGCATTACATGAGATGGATATAATGATAAAATACAAATCTCTATCAGCTTCATAAATTAGAAACGAAGAAAAATAGAAAGCAAATAAATAGTAACAAACAAAATAATTGTCCAACACCATAAATAGAAATTAAAATTGAAAATTTCAATGAAATTCGCTTTTTGTTTTGCACTTAATATTGTGATTCTCTCATATGTATATACATATTTATATTAACTGTAATTATTTAATAAAAAGTAACTAAAATAAAATTTTTCTTTGTTGACCTAAGTGAGTATTGACTTTAAAACTTTTTTATACAATACTTGTTATTATTTACGCTTGGAACTTTATATGAAGTCGAGGTGAGCGAAATGACTGATATACAGTTCAAGATACAACATAAATGGCTTATCAGAGAAAGGCAACTCTCTAGATTCCTCTACTTTTGAGTCTTTTAGCCCTGATATTGTTTTCTTCAAACTTTAGACTGTTATCTTTTTTTTATGTCGGTTTTGTTGCCATTTCCCCCCAAAAATTATAAATCATGAAGCTCTCTCGTTAGTAAATAATGTAATCAGTAGTCAAACAAACTCCAAAATTCTACCAGTGTCTAAAACTGAAGGAATCAAAAAGACAGAAACATCAGTCATTATACCTCTATTTCTGGTACTTCCAACTGACATATGGTATACAAACTTCTCACTCTCTCCCTAACTCACTCTCACTATATCTTCATCTCAAATTCTTTTTATATTTTTCCTGTTTCGTTATTTCTTTGAGATTTATACACTGAAGGAATCAAAATGGCAGAAACTTCAGTTATTATACCTCTGTTTTTGGTAATTTCAGCTAACAAATAGTAGGGGAGACAGGGGCACCTTGGGACACTTTTCAGTTAAACTTTTTTATGAACTTTTCTTAAAGCTAATTAAAAAAATTAGTATGCATCCATATATTGTCATCATATCTGCTTCTTATAAACATTAAATCTACTTAATATCTCATCTAGTTAAAGAGTAATAAAAGAAATAAAATACCTTTCCAATGTCCCAACCTGCCCCACTGTATGGGGTAGGTTGGGACACTAAATAACAAATACAAAATACTGTTCAAATTATTTTTATTAACTGTTATAAAAGAGAAATGTCTGAAAATTGTTCAAGTTAATACATTTTTTTAACAAATCTTATATTTGATGCCAGCAAATTCTTCTTTAAAATCTAACAAAATGCACCTTTGGCCTATTGTTTCTTTAGGAGTGTTCAACGTCTATAACTTAATAAATTAATATTTTGACATGTTAAATCATCAATTAAAAATTAGGCACCAAAATATTAATTATTTTGCTTGAATTGATATTTGTTTACACTTTTTAAATTGTCCCAATGTGCCCCATCTATGTGTGTCCCAACCTGCCCCATTTTACATAGTATCTTTTGGTAACTATTATATAGTTAGATTTATCAATACAGTTTATTTATTAGCATAGAAATACTAATAAATTAATTTTCTTTCATAACAATACACTTTTTTTAAACATTTAAATTTTTTTCAAAAAAATTACTTTTTAAAATGCACATTGATGTAATTTTGGGTTATTCAAAATAAAGAAAATGAAATTGTTCCTTACCTATAAGCACTGTCTTCATCAAAATTCTTTGAGAAGTGAAGAGTAATGTCATCTATCAATACACATGAGCACTAATTCCTGGTTGCAAATTAAAGCCCGATAATAAAGGTGTCCCAAGGTGAGCTATGTCTCAAGGTGCCCCACTCTCCCCTATACAACCTTCCCTCTCATTTCCTCACTTCTACTTTTATCTCTCACTCTTCTTCTTCTCTTTTTCAATATTTCATATGTTTCATCATCTGTGCTGTATAAAGTGAACAAATTAACCCCTTCCGTAAGCCGTACGGGTACAGCTTTCGGGCCTTTACTGATTTGCCCGTACAGCGTACGGGCAATCGGATTTCTATTTCGCTTGCACTGTTTCGGCCTTTTTTTTACCAATTTTAGTAATAAATTATTCGTATAGATGTCCAGTAAATGATAGTTTGCAGTTTGTTTTTTCTACTCTCATTGGTTCAAAAGCGAAGGACGAATTAATATCTTTCAGTGTATAGCTTTCTGGTTATATTTTACTAACCGCCTGATACTTTTATTGATGTAAGAGTTAAATAATATATTCTTACTTTTAAATAATGGATAATTCAGATCGTATGGAGCTAATTTCTTGTGATTTGAACTGTGACTCGGAATCAGAAACTGAATTATCTGTAAATGATAGTAGCGAAAGTTTACTAGATGATCTAAATAGTAGTGACTCTGATAGTAGTACAGATGGAATCAGTCAAGCAAGACAATTTTTTGAAATTAATTGTGATAATCCTTCGGATCCGCCTCCTAGATTTGCATGCACTGAAATTCCAAAAATTAACTTGGATATCCACGAGACTAAAGGTAAACTTCAGTTCTATGATGCTTTCACAGAAAGAAAAAAAGTTGTAATAAATGCTTAAAAAATATTACAAATGTTGATTTTAATGACATATCTTTACTTAAAAATGTAAAATGAACAAAAAAAGGCAATAAAAAAATATGAAATTTTTTTTACCTAATTCTGAAAAAAAAAAATAAATAAAACTGTCAAAGGGTTAAAATGGCAGAAACATCAATCATCATACTTCAATTTATGATACTTCTGGCTGACAAATGGTATAAAAACTTCTTCCGCTCCCTCTCACTCATTCTCATTCATTCTTATTCCACTCTCACTCACTCTTACTACCTCTCCTTCTCTATCATTTTTTAAACTTTTCATGTTTCTGTAAGAAGTTTAGAAACTGGACAAATCAAAATAGCTGAAAATTCAGTTGTTATACCACAGTTTCTGGTACTTTGAGCTGACAGGTAGTATACAAACATCCCTCACTCTTCCTCTCTCTCTCTCTCTTCTAAAAGTATTTTTTAATATTTCTAAGTTTCGTTATATCTTTAGAACTATGTAAAGTGGACGAAGCAAAATGGCAAAAACTTCATTCATCATACCTGTGTTCTTTGTACTTTCAGCTTAAAACTAATATACAAACTTCCCACTCTCTCTTTTTTCTCACTCTCTTTTTTAATATTAAGTTTCGTTTCTTCTTAGAGCTATATAAAGCAAACGAAGCAAAATAACAGAAACTTCATTCATCATACCTGTGTTTCTGGTATTTTCAGTTGACAAACGGTATACAGACTTCCTTCACTCTCTTTTTTAATATTTCTCAAGTTTAGTCATTTCTTAGAACTGTATAAAGCGAACAAAGCAAATGGCAAAAACTTCAATCATCATACCTCAAATTATGATACTTCCAGCTAACAAATGGTATGCGAACTTCATTATTCTTCTCACTCATTCTTACTCTTCCTCACTCACTCTCCTTCTCTATCTCTTTTTATATTTTTCCTGTTTCGTTATCTGTAAGAGGTAAATAAACTGAACGAATCAAAATAGCAGAAACTTCAGTTATCATACCTCTGTTTTTGGTAATTTCAGCTTCCAAAAACATACAAATTCCCTCACTCTCTCTCTCCTCTCTCTTTCTTCTCACTCTCTCTTTTAATATTTTTAAGTTTTGTTTTTTCTTAGAGCTATATAAAGAGAACGAAGCAAAGTGGTAGACACTTCAGTCATCATACATCTGTTTCTAGTATTTCCAGCTGACAAATGGTATACAGACTTTCCTCAGTCTCTTTTTCGATATTTTTCAAGTTTCGTTATCTCTTAGAGCTGAATAAAGCGAACGAAGCAAAATGGCAGAAACTTCAATCCTCATACCTCAAATTCTGATACATCAGACTGACAAAAGGTATACGAACTTCATCCTCTCTCTCATTTTTACTTCCCCTCACTCACACTTACGCCCTCTCCTTCTCTATCTCTTTTTATATTTTTCATGTTTCGTTATCTGTAAGAGGTTTTACAAACTGAAGGAAGCAAAGTGGCAGAAACTTTAGTCCTCTTACCTCTGTTTTTGGTACTTTCAGTTTACGAATAATATACAAACTTCCCTCTTTCTCCATCACCCTCTCTTTCTTATCACTCCCTTTTTTTGATATTTTTAAATTTCGTTACTTCTATATAAAAGCTAACGAAGAAAAATGGCAGAAACTTCAGTCATAATACCTCTGTTTTTGGTACTTCCAGCTGACAAATGGTATGCAGACTTTCCTCACTCTCTTTTTCAATATTTTTCAAGTTTCGTTACTTCTTAGAGCTGTATAAAGTGAAGGAAGCAAAATGGCTGAAACTTCAATCATCATACCTCAAATTATGATACTTCCGACGGACAAAAGGTATACGAACTTCATCCTCTCCTACTCACTCGTTCTTACTCTCCCCTCACTCCCACTTACTCCCTTCTCTTTCTTGATCTCTTTTTATATCTTTTATGTTTCGTTATATGTAAGAGGTTTTACAAACTGAACGAATGAAAATAGCAGAAACTTCAGTCCTCATACCTCTGTTTTTGGTACTTTCAGCTTACAAATAATATACAAACTTTCCTCTCTCTCTCTCTCTCACTCTCTCTTTCTTCTCACTCCCCTTTTTGATATTTTTAAGTTTCGTTACTTCTATATAAAAGCGAACGAAGCAAAATGGCAGAAAATTTAGTCATCATATCTCTATTTTTGGTACTTCCTGCTGGCAAATGGTGTGCAGACTTTCCTCACTCTCTTTTTTAATATTTCTGAAGTTTCGTCATCTCTTAGAGCTGTATAAAGCGAAGGAAGCAAAATGGCTGAAACTTCAATCATCATACCTGTGTTTCTGGTATTTTCAGTTGAAAAATTTTATACAGATTTCCCTCAGTCTCTTTTTTAATATTTCTCAAGTTTTGTCATCTCTTAGAGCTGTATAAAGCAAACGAAGCAAAATGACAGAATCTTCAGTCATCATACTTCATTTTCTGGTGCTTCCAGCTGACAAATAGTAAGCAGACTTTCATCACTCTCTTTTTTAGTATTTCTCTAGTTCCGTCATCTCTTAGAGCTGTATAAAGCGAACGTAGCAAAATGGCTGAAACTTCAGTTCTCATACCTCCATTTCTGGTATTACCAGCTGACAAATAGTATGTAGAATTTCCCCAGTCTCTTTTTTAATGTTTCCCAAGTTACGACATCTCTTAGAGCTGTATAAAGCGAACGAAGCAAAATGACAGAAAATTTAGTCATCATACCTCTGTTTCTGGTACTTCCAGCTGACAAATGTTATGCAGATTTTCCTCACTCTCTTTTTTATATTTCTCATGTTTTGTCATCTCTTAGAGCTATATAAAGCGAACGAAGCAAAATGGCTGAAACTTCAGTCATCATATCTCTGTTTCTGGTACTTCCAGCTGACAAATGTTTTTCAGACTTTCCTCACTCTCTTATTTAATATTTCTCAAGTTTCGTCATCTTTTAGAGCTGTATAAAGAGAAAGAAGCGAAAAGACAGAAACTTCAGTAGTCATCATACCTTTATTTCTGGTACTTCCAGCTGACAAATAGTAAGCAGACTTCCCTCAGTCTCTTTTTTACTATTTCTTTCGTCATCTCTTAGAGCTGTGTAAAGCGAAGGAAGCAAAAAGGCTGAACTTCAGTCATTATAATTCTATTTCTGGTATTTCCAGATGACAAATGGTATGCAGACTTTCCTCCGTCTCTTTTTTGATATATCTCAAGTTTCATCATCTCTTAGAGCTGTATAAAGCGGACGAAGAAAAAGGCCAGAAGCTTTAGTTATCATACCTCTATTTCAAGTACTTTCAGCTGACAATTAGTATGCAGACTTCCCTCACTCTCTTTTTTAATATGTCTCAAATTTTGTTATCTCTTAGATCTATATAAAGCAAAATCAAAACAGCAGAAACTTCAGTCTTCATACTTCTATATTTGGTACTTCCAGCTGACAAATAGTATTCATCCTTTTATCTTTCTCTTTTTTTAATATTTCTCAATTTTCGTCATCTCTTTATAGATATTTCTAGAGAGTTAACCGTCACTTTTTAATATCTGATGAGAATTTCTGTCTCTCCAGAAGCTGCATCTGCTACTTGAGTATACAAATCCACATAGAAACCATGATATTCTGTTTCATTCATTTGGTTATGAATCAACGGATAATCCCTTATTTTCTTGCGTAAAACGATATTTTGTAACAGCTTTCTTTTCCACTATTGTGCAATATACAGTGGAATCCTACTTGGCTTATATAAATTCGGTGAATTTCAAATTTTGTATAATTCTAATTTCCTTGGAATTTTCATACAATGTAATGTCTAAACTGAATGATTCGAAGAAAATTCAAGAACGTTTGGTTAACTCGAGTTCGGGGAATTTCCAAATTAGAAAGAAATGTGTCATTTTTCTCCTAGAATTTCCAAATTTTAGTTAGGTTCAGACTTTTATTTTGTTCTAATCCTTTTGTAATTGATGCTGGGGAATGATACAAAGTATAGAAACACACGAAGAAGGTGAAGAAACATTTCAAGTGCAGGTTATTCTGCTCCTCTTTTTCTTTGCAAGCACAACTGCCCTTTACAGGCCTTGGCAGCCTCAACCACACGCTCCTTTCGGCTTCTTCAACCATTAGCGACCAGGGCCCGATCAAGGCTAAGTTGGGCCCATGGCCTGGTAGTGTTTTGGGCCGAACCTTACTCTCCTTTCAAGGCAAAAAAAAAAAAATTAGTTTATAAAAGAAGATACAAACGATTATTTTTGGAAGAAAGTTTATATTAATTATTTTATGTTTACATACCTTGGTAGTACAGCCTAATGCCAAAAATCTGTATATCCTCAAGGATGTAAACTGCAACACTTGCAATTAAGTTTTTATATAAAAATAAAATAAAATAGCATAGGTAAGATTAACAAATAATAGCTATTCGTAGATTTTAAGACAAAATTAATAAGAGAAAAAAATAATAAAATAATAAAATTCTTAACACATTCGCTGCCACTAAAAATGATATTACCATCCTCAGAAACCGCATTAAACACAGAGCATATAACTTATCAAAGTCCGTCGCCGCGTTAGTGCGTCGTCGGCATACCAAGAGGTGCCGCTCTGACGCGCCAGTGCGTCGGTGGCAGCGAACGTGTTAAGCAAATAACAATTGTAAAACATTTTCAAATTTTGTTAATTAAATAATTTAAAATTTAATAGTTAAGTATCAATTTTAGGGGGTCCCTAAAATTACGGGGCTCAGGGCCTAGGCCCAGTCGGCCCGTGCTTTAATCAGGCCCTGTTAACGACTCATCTCCAATTCCTGATTTTTAAAGTATTTATATCTTGTTCTACATCATCAAACCATCAAGTTGGTGGTCTCCCTTTTTTCAGTGCACCTCCTTTAAACAAGGTGCCGCTATTCCAAGTACTAATTCTCAATACAGTACAAATCCTTTTCCGAGTCGTCTGAGTAGAATCCAACCTGTTTTAACACTCTGTTGAGGTTTCTGAACTGAGATTTTTTTTAAGGTGTAAGGTAGTTGACCTTACGCACAACCCCCAACCTGGAGGACAAGTCCCCTGATGTAATCTCTGGGGGCGTCTATACACCCAGGCACTGGGTGTATACCAATCTTAGTCGCCTAGTACGACATACATTGGGACTAATTTTTCACATCTGATCACTACACGGGTGATTGTGTTCATATGCCTTTCGTATATTGTGCAAAGGAAATAAATAAATATATAAATAAATAAAAGAAAATAAAAAATTAAAACTACATTTAAGTAAAAAAAACTTTGTGAATTCTCAAATTTAACTAGAATTTTAATCCTCTATATAATAAAAGGCTAAGTTATCTGTCCGTCTGTCCTCGAATTTACGAAGTGGTTTGACCTGGACTGGATAGGGGTATCCATATTGGATTCTTCATGAGTTAGGGTTAGCAAAATTCAAAGCGAGTAAAGTTGATCTTCTCCTACACTATCGATCCGATTCTAAAATAAATTGGTATAAATATGCTTCATATCACAGTGAAAAATGCTGTCGTCTTTAAAACGTTCAAAATCCACCCCTTTCCCCCTTCTCGATCGTTTAATGTCATTAATTCAATCCCTATTTTCCCTGGTTAAGAGCAGGCTATTAAATTTATCACATAGAAGAAAATTCCTTAAACTTTTTGCTTGTTATAATTTTGTACTTATCCATTACAAAAATTTGGTACCTAACTCTATTGAAGAAAATTCCTTAAACATTTTTCTTGTTATAACTGAGTACTTCTCCATTACAATAATTTGGTATCTAACTCTATCGAATAAAATTTCTTAAACATTTTGCCTGTTATAATTGAGTACTTCTCCTTTACAATAATTTGGTATCTAAGTCTGTTGAAGAAAATTCCTTAAACATTTTTCCTGTTATAATTGAGTACTTCTCCATCACAATAATTTGGTGAACTCTATTGAAGAAAATTCCTTAAACATTTTTCCTGTTATAATTAAGTACTTCTCCATTACAATCATTTGGTGTCTAACTCTATTGAGGAAAATTATTTAAACATTTTGTCTGTTGTAATGAGTACTTATCCTTTACAATAATTTGGTGTCTAACTCTATTGAAGAAATTCTTTAAAGATTTTGCCTGTTATAATTGAATACTTCTCCTTTACAATAATTTGGTATATAACCCTATCGAATAAAATTCCTTAAACATTTTTCCTGTTATAATTGAGAACATCTCCTTTACAATAATTTGGTATCTAACTCTATTGAAGAAAATTACTCAAACATTTTGTCTGTTATAATTAAGTACTTCTCCATTACAATCATTTGGTATATAACTCTATTGCAGAATATTCCTTAAACATTTTGCGTGTTATAATTGAGTACTTCTTTACAATATTTTGGTATCTAACTCTATTGAAGAAAATTCCTTAAACATTTTTCCTGTTGTAATTGAGTACTTCTCCATTACAATCATTTGGTACCAAACTCTATTGAAGAAAATTCCTTAAACGTTTTTCATGTTATATTTGAGTACTTCTCCATTACAATAGTTTGGTATCTAAATCTATTGAAGAAAATTCCTTAAACATTTTGCCTGTTGAGTACTTCCTCACAATATTTTGGTATCTAACTCTATTGAAGAAAATTCCTTAAACATTTTGCATCTTATAATTGAGTACTTCTCCATCCCTACATTTTAAATTACTAGATTTGTACAAGAGGGGGGGGCGCTGAATACATTTTGGCTCCGTAAAGGGGCAGAAGCTTAAAAATGTTGAGAATTACTGTTCTAGATTATACATAGTTTCTAGATTTAAAAACATAATTGCTCTTACCGATCATAGATCTTCAACTGCCTATGTGCCCCCCATCCCGAAAAAAAAATTCAATTCTTTTTTTTACAGACTTTGTTCTTCATTCGTCCAAAATCATTTCGCCACTTTTAAATTTGGTCGGCCACATGCTGTGCACCATTTGCCCATCGGCGGTGTTTGGAAAAGCAAAAATAAATAAAGAAAAAATAGGAAGGCTAAAATAAAATAAACAATTCCTATTTCCCTGTTACCGATGGTCATCTAATTTCGGGTGAAAAACATTTCCTGCATCATGGGAAGAGTCAACAATGAAAAACTAATCCACCGCGATGTGAGAGAGAGAGAAAGGGAGATTAAAAGCCTTGAACTTTTTGGCTGGTTATCTTTCGCCGGGGAAGAAATAACCTTCATTCCGATCGAACTTCGGCGCCTTGACCCGAAACAAATATATGCGATGCATGTCAAATCACTCTTTGTTTGGTTCCGTTTCTGCAGCCGCAGAGATTTTCTCCGTTGTGTGGAGAGAAAGGTACAGTTGTGCGGTTTTCCCAATCGATAAGATGACAAAAGTATATTGCTTATAGCAGATGGCGCTTTTCTTCACGATATGTGTTTAAGGGGATACGGTAACTTTTGACTCAGGGCTCGTGGCCAAAATTTTGTTTTTGACGCGATCCAATATCTTAATACAATGTAAAGTGTTCGTAAGTTCCAAGTGAACTTTTAATCGCATAAAAAAGGTTCATTACACGTGCACATACATATATGTCTTATAAATACCTGATAGTTTTGCATGCATAAATAAGTATATCATAAAACGAATCAGCAAAGCTGTACATGATTTCATTGTATCTTGAAAGATTATTCGAAACCGCAATGTATCATTAACCCTCCGAGTGGAACACACCGAGGAAAAAAAGTCTCCATAAAGTACGCTAAAGATTTATTGTGTCAGTGGCCAAAGCGTTCTATGATTTTTTACTTCACCCTTTGTCGACTAGAATAGAATACGGGAAACCCACCCTCGTTATTGTCCCTTTACTTCCGGTTATAAATAGATATGTAAATAGGTATTATAGATTGTTAATTTTTAATACAAATAAAGCTCGTTAAGCCTCGAAGATCATCTCATAAGAAATAATGGATTCTAAAAGTACAAATAAAAACATTCTTTAAGAGAATTATTTATATTTTTTTATGAAAGCCATCCAAGATATTTAAGTGGTGCAATTAGAGATACATCTGTTACCGCAGATGAAATACTTCGAAATAGAGATTTACAAATCCATGAAAAGCTATCAGCGTCTTTGTGCCTCAGGGAGTAGGGGTGCATCGCTCATTAAACGTCAGTCAAAGAGGGGTGCAGTTCCTAAACAATCGACCTGACCCTCCGATCTCAAAACTCCATGGGAGAAAATACTGACAGAAATGTACATTACATCGATTTTCGGAACGTTTTTGGAGGTCGAAAATTGTATATGAAATCGTTTTGCAGACATCATCGATTTGGCGGAATTGTACGTGCGAACCGCTTAGAGGGTTAAATGTACACTCGAAATTTTTATCAGGTTTAAATCTGCCTTATATATATTGAGCATGTTTAATTTACGCTTTAGTAGCTTAGACAAATTAAAATTAATGTAATTGCATGAATTGTTAAAGAACTAAAATTTTAAATAATTCTTCCTTATAACTTCTTTAAGACGTCATTGTAAATCACTGACGTTATACGATGCAATTCAATGACGTCATGCGACGTGTGCTAGCTATGTATCTTTAAATCTACACTTCAAATTTTCACCAGGTTTAAATCGGCGAGGTATATATTGAGCATATTTAATTTACGCTCTAGTAATTACCAGACAAAATAAAATTAATGCAATTGCATGGAATGCTGAAAAACTAAAATTTAAAATTCTACCCTATAACTTCTTTATGACGTCATTACAAATCAATGAAATTATACTACGTGTGCTAACAATGAATCTTTACTTATAAACTCCAAGTTTTTACCAGGTTTAAATTAGCGTGGTATATATTGAGCATATTTAATTTACGCTCTAGTAACTACCATACAAATTTAAGTGAATGAATTATTAGAAAACTAAAATATAAAATTATTTCCTATAACTTCTTTACAACGTTATTGTAAATGAATGGCGCAATTAATCCGAGGTTCAAGCAATGTATCTTTTAATATGCACTCCAAGTTTGCACTAGGTTTAAATGAGAACAAAAATTTAAAATTCTTCCCTTCAACTTCTTTACGATGTCATTGTAAATCAATGACGTTATGCAATGCCATTCATCGGATGTGCTAGCAATGTATCTTTAAATGTACACTCCAAGTTTTCACCAGGTTTAAATGTGCCTGGTATATAATGCGCATTTTTAATTTACAATCCAGCGGTTACCAAACAAATTTAAATTAATGCAATTGCCTGAATTGTTGAAAAACTAAGATTTAAAATTCTTCTCTAGAACTTCTTTACGATATCATTGCAAATCAATGACGTCATACGACGCGTGCTAGCTATGTATCTTTAAATGTACACTCCAAATTTTCCTCAGGTTTAAATCTGCGAGGTATATATTGAGCATATTTAGTTTACACTCTAGTAATTACCAGACAAATTTAAATTAATGTAATTGCATGAATTGTTGGGGAACAAAAATTTTAAATTCTTCCCTACAACTTCTTTAAGACGTCATTGCAAATCAATGACCTTATACGATGCAATTCATCCGATATGCTAGCAAATGTATCTTTAAATGTACACTCCAAGTTTTCATCAGGTTTAAATATGCCTGGTATATATTGAGCACATTTGCTTTACGCCCTAATAATTACCAGATAAATTTAAATTAAAGTAATTTCATGAATTGTTGAGGAACAAAAATTTAAAATTCTTCCCTACAATTTCTTAACGACGTCATTGCAAATCACTGACGTCATACTATGCAATAGAGCAATTTGTCGCAAAGTCCCGAACTACTATAATGCCCTTCCCATTCATTTTCATGTTTCAAACAGCCAATAGACAAATAATAAACTGCCCTTCCGTTTGAAACGAAAGCCAGAATTGTCATAAATTGAGAATTGCCGTACTGCTTGAAATCGCCTTATTCATCCAATGTGCTAGCAATGTGTCTTTTAATATACACTCCAAGTTTTCACCAGGTTTAAATGTGCTTCAGATATATAGAGCATATTTAATAGCTCCTGTAACTACTAGACAAATTTAGGCTGCTACCATATTACAGTCGACATATATCACTGGTGACTTCTACGTCATAATGACGTCAGAAATCACCAGAGATGGGAATTTGTTACCATAAATTTCCCTCTCTGATATCATTGTGACGCAGAAGTCATCAGTGACATATGTCGACTGTAATATGGTGGCACCCTTAAACTCATGTAATTGCATTAATTGTTGGAAAACTAAAATTGAAAATTCTTCCCTACAACTTCTTTAAGACGTCATTGCAAATCAATGACATTATACCTGTGAACTACGGTAGCGCAGATCACCGCTCCACTATTCGGCCATAAATCAGCAAGAACAACTGGAAAATTATAAAAAATATTGCGTAAGGATTTTTTTATATCCTTTTAGTTATGGTTATCCTTTTAGTTAGGGTTATCAAAATTCAAAGCGGGTTCGAAAACATTCGAAATCTTCCCCTTCCCCCCTTTTCGATAGTTTAATGCCATTATTTCAAGCCTTATTTTCCCCGGTTAAGAGCAGACGATTAAATTTATCAATTTGTCACATAATAAATAGGTAAAAATAACATTTTTTCTAGCATTATAACGTCATTCCTTTAACCATCTCATTTAATTCTTTCTTATTTGAAATTATTTAAATATCGTCTGCATTGTTTTTATATGTTTTATCACTGAACTTAGCTATGACATAAATAATTTTCTTTTATATTTGGCTTAAATAATAGATTAGGTACATATGTGATGATTTTAAATTTAACCATCGATTATTTTTGGTTGCAATGAAAAGGTTATCACCGGTGTCAACAACAAATTCTTTTTATAAAAGTTTAGGAGTGTATGTCACGGACTAATAAATATCTAGCGTTTAAGTTATATATCTTTGAAAATTAAGAAGTTTGTTCGTTTTTGTGTTTGTTTTTTTATACATAACCACACGGTTTGTAATTGATTCGCCAAATTTTGGACATTATTCATATATACCGCCAAATAATTACTGTCCATATTAAAACCTCTGATGTCCATCCTATCACGTAATATGACAAGATAAATTAAAGTTAGTAACTAACATGCGGTTAGTAAAGATAAACAAATTATTGAGCGTGTACCAGATAATTCTCGGCCGAAAAAGAAACCTTTTTTTTTTACTTGCTTCATAGAGTACTTTACGATCCTGGAAAGTTAAAAATTTTACTGATCACGTCATATGACAGGCTATATGCTAGTTTCGTATAATAAATGGCCTAGAAAGTTTAATTACGAAAAATAAACATCGCTATTTGATTAGGAAATCAGAGTGATTTCTCTGTCATTCCAGTAGTTTAAAAGTGTCAACTAACAAACCAAATTCCGGATTCCAAAGCCAGTTCGGAGATATTCCAATACAGGAATATACATAGTAGAATCCTACAGATAAAAGTATCAAGTTTTCGAATAAACTGTGTACCCTATCAGGCAAATAAATGTTTTGATATTCTAGCCCGGGATTTTGACGAACAAGGTCAGTGGATGCATAGTTCAGCTGCCGTAAATACCGAGATAATCAGGGAGCCATCTGCTTGTAAACGCGGTTTGTTGCAAAACACCAACATATATCCTACATTTTATGATTGCTTTTTATCTCAAAAGCAAAATACTCTGCGCCCGGGATGGTGAAAGTAATTTTGTCAAATTGCCAAAATCAAAGAGAATTGAAATGTAAACTCTTTTGAGTGCCGATATCTCATTATTTTTATAAGAAACAATAATCAAAGCGTAGTGATATATAATAGTGTTTTCGTGGTAACTCAATTAGTAGAGAAGCTGAACTTAATCAAACATATATTTATTAACGAGAATGACATTCTCACACAGTTACCACAAGCACGGCGACATTGAACAGCATACAGCAAGTCTGTTGTGTTGCTACACAGCTTTTGCAAAACTGATAGAAATTTTAATGTTCGGCTAAGTAGCCACCACAGTACCCCCTTCCCAGCACTTGACTGGGGACGGGTAGCCGATCATCAGTCAGGCACGTATCTTTTTGTAAAATGCACTCGACGACCAGGTAACTCGATTAGTAGAAGCTGAACTTAATCACACATATATTTAATAACGAGAACGACATTCTTACACAGTTACCACAAGCACGGCGACATTGAACAGTATATAGCAAATCTGTTGTGTTGCCACATAGCTTTTACAAAACTGATAGAAATTTTAATGTTCGGCTAAGTAGCTGCCACAGTGTTTTTAATATAAAAATGTCCCAAAAATGTTTAATTTTTAATAATAATTATAATGGGTGAATCATCAACTCAATACAAATTATATAAAGTATGTTTTACTCCATCTAGCGGATTGTTCACTAGTTTGTTCACACTTTATACAACATCGATCTCACTGAATGATGGCCAAATGTGTTGGTCGCTTCTCTCA
>CM063507.1:46190829-46250829 GCA_032207245.1 Pardosa pseudoannulata | reverse complement strand
AATTTAACATCACAGAATGAAGAAAAGAATGCAAAGTAGCCGAATCAATTTAGCTATGAGAACTAGTTCAAAGCGGACAGCGAATCGACCTCAAGAGGTCTTACAGAAATTACGAAAGTAAAAATTTAGAAGGCAAGTCAAGGTTCAAAGACTGCTTGTTGACAGGGAAAGCTAGCTCTCTGCGGTCGAGTGCAAATGACTTCACCCTTGTAACTTTCGTAAGTCGCTGTTGAGATGACAAGAAAATTATTCCGCTACCTGGAACCATCGTTGCACATGTTTTCCTAGTCTGGCAATATTTCCGTTATTTTGTTGTGCCATAAAATTTCACACGCTGTTAACCCTATCGCTGACCTGAACCTTATACAAAAGTCTTAATTTAGGTAATGAAAATGATTTAACAAGGTGAGTTCGCGTCACCCTATATTCGGGTGACAGCAAAGTTTCTGATTGGGCAGCGTCACCCGTATTGGGGTGACGCTTATTTCACTACTTGTGAAGGATATTCGTATATTAGAGGCGTACCCAGGGGGGGGGTGCAAAGGGAAATATGCACCCCCAAGACTTTTCTCAAAACTGAAAAAAAGAAGAGGGGAAGGGGGAATTTTAACATGCTGTTAACCCTATCGCTGACCTGAACCTTATATAAAAGTCTTAATTTAGGTAATGAAAATGATTTAACAAGGTGACTGTCGCGTCACCCATATTCGGGTGACAGCAGAGTTTCTGATCTGGCAGCGTCGCCCTTATTGGAGTGACGCTTATTTCACTACTTGTGAAGGATATTCGTATGTCAGAGGCGTACCCAGGGGGTTGGTGCAAAGGGAAATATGCACCCCCAAGACTTTTCTTAAAACTGAAAAAAAGAAGAAGGGGGGGGGGGATTTTAACACGCTGTTAACCCTATCACTGACCTGAACCTTATATAAAAGTCTTAATTTAAGTAATGAAAATGATTTAACACGCTGACTGTTGGCGTCACCCCGATTCGTGTGACAGCAAAGTTTCTCATCGGGCAGCGTCACCCGTATTGGGGTGACGCTAATTTCACTACTTGCCAAGGATAGTCGTACGTCACAGGCGTACCCAGGGGAGGGATGCAAAAGGACATATGTACCCAAGATTTTTTCTCAAAACTGAAAAAAGAAAGGGGGGTAGAAATTTAACATTTTTTCTTCCTTTAAGTTTAGAAATACCAAATACTAGGATAAGAACATTATCTTGAAATATTTTAGTTTTGTGAAAAATATCTGGGGGGGGGGTAACTATAGAAGCTTTACAAGAGTAAAGCTTCTATAGCAGTAGAGTATGATTTCAAGAAAGAACTAAGGGTTAAAAAGTTTTTTTTTTTTAAACTATTGACACTACATCATAGTCTAGATTTAGTTATTACATTCTATATATTTTTTATCATATCATTTTTGCTGAATGAACTACTTAATCAAACTTTTAGAATACACTTATTTTATTTTCAAAATTTGTTGCTCATGTGTATTATTATGTAAACCTACACTACATGACAAAAATGTGAAACATTTATTCTATTAAGAGATTTCATACTCTATTGGCAGGGTAAAAAAGGCAGTACCTACTGATGCACAACATCATAATAATGCAGATTTAGTTATTACAATTCTGTATTGGTTTTATTCTAAATAATTTTTGAGTAATGTGTCGACTGGTGCAGAAGTTACCAAGTGACGTAGCCAAAATTTTATTTTTCTGGGAGGCCCAGAATTAATCCAAAGCACAATTAAATTTCGATCTCATAACAAAAACTCATTACATGCACACATACAAAGTATATACATACATGTCTCATACACACGTGTACTTTTCATAACGTACGTTGATATTCACTTCGAGACAAAAGTCTTAGTAAAAATACTCTAATTATATTTGTAATTAGTTCATATATCCAATACTAGATGGCAGCACCATAAGATAAACTTGTAAAACTAAGAAAATGGAACTGTTCAGTCACTGTGTAGTGCTGCCATCTGTAAACGGATATTAACACTAGATTGCCCAAGGCAGTCATTTTGACTGTTTTTTAATTTCAATTAGAAAAACAATTATGAAATATAATGACACAATTTCTTAGAATTTGGTGACTTTTTCTATAACATATAAATGGGTTTATGAATAATTGTAGTTATTTCCGCCCTCCTTTATTATATAATATTAAAAGTTAATTTTAAACAAATTTCTTTATATATTTGTTATTTTTTCACAATGCAGTCATTTTGACTGTTTTTGGGCAATATAGGTATACAAGAAATCTCGGGCAATCTAGTGTTATAAAAGGCTGAAAATAATTTAGAAAATATTAAATTGTCGTCAAGTTTTCGAGAAAGTAAAAGAAAAGTTTCACACATTTACAAAGTAATAAAAATATTTAAAACTACCTCAAGTTTAAAATACTTTCGTTTACCATCTTCCGCAAATAAGATATTAGTATAACATTTCTATATTAATGAAATTATTTAAAATTTTTTTCAATTTCCAATATTTTTATTAATAAATTTTAAATTGAATCACAATTTCACATTGATGAAATTTGGTGGGTAATCACACATAATTTCATAAAATTCAACACCATAATTATATATTGAGTATTCATAATCATTTAGCTTTAATGTAGATCTTGTTTATGAGTTACTAATTACCTTTGAAAAAAGATTTTATTCTACACATATTCTCACAATTATAAATAATAAAATTTTTTTTCATCTGTAATGTAATTATAAAAATCAACACAGTTTACAAATCCTCTTAAAATTTCAGAACCCCAAATGACTAATGTAAAATTCAGATGGCCCTGAACTTTCCAATATGTGTCTTTTGTGACTATACTTTTTGCAACATTCAGGTATGTCAGGTTTAAATCTAAAGATGTGTTGGACCATACACTAAATTTCAAGATTTACTTCGATATTTTGGGATTTGCCAACATTCAGAAACTTTGGAAGGGTTTACTATCTGTTTAACGCTGGTGTATTCAAGAACTCCTAAACTATATCTCAAACGAACCCCATGACATCATTAAAGTCATAAAAAATCCAAATTGGACGTTACTAAGATAGTTCTAACATCATAACACTTATACATTATAAAGCACTTGAGGTTTGGGAATCTAGGTCAATTCCCAAAGTAACTCTACACTGTTGAACTTGGATAATTCAAATTTCAAAGGTTAAAAATAATTTACAAAACATTCTGAAATATCCAAAATTTGAACTATCAGATTTTATTAAAAATGTGTGACAGACTGCTAATTTTTTCATAAGCCTTTATAAGTAAGAAGTAAAAATGAAGAAAAATCAAAGGACCTCCTAATGGGGGAGACTTATAGGGCTTGGCATAATTCTGGTAATCAAAAGCAGACTAAGGAGCTTAACCAGAGATATGCCTGGATGAGGACTAATGAGCTACTTAAGCTCAAGGGTGACCATTGGTCTTTTGACTGGTCACTGTTGCTTCTAGAGGTACCTTCACGTTATTGGCATCCCGGACAGCCTGGTATGTAGGGGGTGCCAGCCATATGGCGGAGGAGAGTTCCTCACACATTTTGTGTGAATGTGACTACTACTCTCCCAAGAGATTTGAATTTCTCGGTAATCACTTCATCGAGCTGACCAACTTCCCAGTTAAATTGCTGCTTAGATTTATCTCAGCTATTGGTCTCTGACTTAATTGTTAATATTTCTTAACTTATTGTTGGGACTCTTTCGCTCCAGTAAATGGGGGGAATTTCAGTACAATACACCTTGGGTCGCAGTGCTGGTGCTCTTATGGGCCACCCCACCCTAAATCTAAAAATGAAGAAAAATCAAACAAGTTTTCTTATTTAAAACAATCTGCAATTTTTGTTTTTGCTGTACACAATATACAAAATCTCTAAGAACATGGAAAGAATGGAAAATATATTTAACTTTTTTTTGTGCTCAAACAAATCCTCTTATCTTTTAAAATATAATCATACCTTTAATGGAATTAGTACTACATGTTCTTTGCCACTATATTCTTTCTTCATCAAATGAATCAATCTATTTTTTTGGTTATTTAATTAATAACCTCTGCAACATTGAATTGTCCACAATCAACAATTTCTTGATCAATATTTAAATGATTTGTAGGTGACAACTGCTACTATTTTATCTGAGTTCTGACCAAAGCCTAACAATAGGCCAATCATTTGCACATGTAAAGAATATTTTTATTTACAAATGTGGGGCACTTTGCCTTTAGCATTTAACATATAATTTGCCAATTCATTGCTCTTTTTATTATGAGAGCATCATATTGGTAAGTACATTTATTAATACAGCAATCTGGATCCATTTGACCATGAAGCCTTCCACTCTTATCCCAGCAGTGGTCGATGAATCCAATGCCCCTTAGAGACAAGCCCTCTGCACCATTTTGTGACATCTCGTTAGTGAGGACTGTCTCCAACCTTCCTACTTTATGCATAATGAAAATCAGATAAGGGAAATGTTTGGTTACAAGAAAAAAAAGTAAAATAAGTAACTTAGTAATTTATTAGGAATTTTCAATAACATAAGATATAATTTATTTCTGAAACTGAAATTTTTGGAATAATTGGTAACAAATTCCTAGTTAATGAAACTCAAAATCTATAATTTTATAAATGTTTTCATTATTTATTATTATGGAAAGAATTTCAGTATACTTTACTGCCACTTTTTGATGCTGCCAAAACACATTTCTAAAATCATACAAATTATTTAAAAATTTTTGTATTCAAAGCTAAAAATAAAAAATATTTCTTTAATTTATCTACCACACTGTTTTTTCAAAAAAGGGTGTAGGTTCACTTACACACAGGTGTCTTAAAGTTTTGCTGATCACTTTACTAAAAATCACATAATAGAACCACATCACTTTGTTAAATATAATTTATGGTCTTTGCTTCCAATTTCTTTCTCTCACCACAGTTTGTTATTCACTGAAATATATTTCAAGTTTCTTTTTGCTATTCATGACTACTGTCACATCAAATGATCACACTCAGATACAAAACCCCATTCAAATTGAACTGTCTACTGTTAATTCTTGGCCCAAGTCATCAAGGTTATTCCTAAAATATGAAAATAGTAAGTGGAGGGTAGCTGAACATATGGGAAAGACCAATACTTAACCTCTAGGGAATTCACCAGATCCACTTGTTTGCTGGTAATACCAATACTTTTGCTATGACAAAATCGCTTTCTTTTTTTGATGAATGAAAACTTTTACGCGATAGGAAAATATTAATAAGTGAGAGTGAAAATTCAACTTTAAGGTATCCGTCTACGTTGAAAACCCTTTTTTGCTAAAAATCGTAATTTTCTTTCATTTCTCTATTGTAAAATTTCAATTTTTAGGCTTCTAAATCTATGTTTGTTTTGTCTCTATGGCATTTTAAAGAAAAGTTATAACTATTTAAACATCAGTGACAGCTGTCAAAACAAAACGGAAGTAGTGACTTCGGAACCGGAAGTTGTGAATTTAAAGCCTTTTAAAGAACATTTTTCGAACAAAACTTTTTAAATTTTCATGAAGATTAGTTTAAACATTTTTCTAGTATTTTTAATAATTAGCAACTTGACAATTAGAAAGCTTTGAAGCAAGAAAGTGTGGGGAATTTTAAACAAGTATTTTAATTTTTTAATAGTTAAAGTTGCTTTCATAAACTTCAAATGTGTTTTTCTCAGAACAGCATTTTTAACAAAATGTTGAAACTTGAAATGTAATTTCTCGAAAAGTTCTTAAAATATTTTGTTGAAAATTATTATGAATGCTTTTGATAGTATTTACTAGTAAATGACCTAAAAGCTTTAAATTTGGATAATTTTTAATGATGTTAAGCTCATAATTTGATATAAAGGTAATGAAAATTCCTTAAAAATTCAATGGGTATGATTTTGAAGGACCAAAATTTTTTACCAAATGTAAATTAAGCAAAGATTTTAGGTGATTCACTAGTCTGGTGTATAAGAAATGTGTTTCATAAAAAAATATTGAAATAATTTAATTTATTACAAAATTAAGACTTTTTGAAAAAACCCGATTTTTTTACTAAATTTTCTTAATTTATTAGAAATTTTATAAAAGCTTCTCCAGGAATAATCTTTTTAAGTGCAATTCTCTATGATAATATAAAAAATAAATCTTAAAATGTATAAATATGAACTAGCTTCTACGTTTAAAGAAAAAAGTTCTCCGAACATAGACAGATACCTTAAAGAAACTTGTATTCTTGTAACTACACATTCAGAACATTTTAAAAAATTGCAAAAATCCTTAACTCTTGGAGCCCTTTTAACCCTCTCTATAGGTGTGACACTGGAACCCTCTATTAGAGAGAAACTGCTAAGAAGATTTTACTGTAGTTACACAACTTTCAATACTGAGAAAACATATAGGCACATTTGATTGATTGGAAAAAAAAATAATAACCAACATAGTAATTATACTTTATTTCAAAGACAGGTTTGTTTCTTTCTTAATAAGACAAATATTTATTTCAAATCTAAACATTCTTTTCAAAACAACTTAATCGATACTCTGGTAATATGTTTTATAAAACCCATCAAGTTTTGGGGCTTCAGCATATAAATCCTTCTTGGACCTTTCCCCAGTCATGTATTGCCTCATTCTTTCCTTTTGCATTGCCTCAGCTCGGAGTCTCTGGAGATAAAAAAAAGCAGTATTTGAATAAATAAATGCATACACATATAATAGAAGAAAATTATGTATTTAACAAATGAAATTTTAAAACTATATCATTAAACTTCAGTTACTACTTATTAGTTAATTTTAGAGTTACCTCCTAATGGGGGAGACTTGATTCTAGTAATCAAAGACAGGCCAAGGAGCTTAACCAGGGTTATCCCTGGATGAGGGCTAAGGAGCTACTTAGGATCAGTAGAAAAGAGCTAAGGGTGGCCATTGTTGCCTTAAGAGGCACCTCAACATTATTGGCATTATAGACAGCCCAGTATGTAGGAGGTGCCATATGGCAGAGGAGAGTTCATCACATATTTTATGTGAATGTGACTACTACTGTACCAAGAGATTTGAATTCCTTGGGTATCACTTCATCAAGCCGTGGGAGTTTATTAACTTCCCGGTTAAATTGCTGCTGAAATATATCTCACCTATTGGTCTCTCTGAGATATAATGGTTATTGTTTCTTAACCTTGTGCTGGAGCTCCTTGCTCCAATGAATGGGGGGCTTTTCAGTACAATAGGCCTTGGGCCGCAGTGCTGGTGCCCTTGTGGGCCGCCCCACCCTAAGACTAAAACTAAATTTAATTTTAGAGTTGTACTGAGTACTCAATATATTAGGATTGGCATGTTTTTGCCAAAGGTGGAAAAAAAAAAAAACGGTAAAAATCGTCCTGGTAACAATACATTTTTGCCACTTTTTGCCAAGTGGCAAAAATGGTTCTGTTTTATTTACGGGGATGTAACTATTTTAACTTTTACTAATTTTAACTCTAATCTAAAAATACATATGTTTTTTTAACATAAAATATTCAATGTGTTATTGAAACAGTAATCTAGATCTATACTACCTAGAGATAAAAAAAAAAAAGAAAGATAAAATGAAGATTGATTTTGTAAGTTTTTATGCACAATGTTATTTTTAATGTAATTATTAGCTTATTTCCCCTACAAACTGTAGGTTTAAACATTTTTAGTACTTATATAACATATATATATATATATATATATATATATATATATCTTATATATGTATATATACACGTTACAATTAAAGACAACATTATTATATTAAATTGATAAATAAAGAAAATATTTTTTATCCCATGCCTCCATTATATAAATTTATTCACAAAAATAGACTATTGTATTTTCATTGCTAACACCAATGAAAATTATTTTAAACTGTTTAAATTGTCAAATTAATATTAATGAAATACCTAATTAACATTCTGATTTAAGTCTCAAATGTATTATGTACAAAATTATTTATTATTTTATTTATTTATTATTAATTATTTTGTACATTTTTAAAATCCAGCCAATATTTCTAGATATGCCATTTTTTACCAAGTTTTTTCCAGTTTTTGCCACTGTCCTGGCAAAAATACCATTTTGCCGGCAAAATGACCCACCCTACAATATATACTTGGTCTCAACCAAAGTGTGAACTCAGTAGTGACTGAACAGAGTTTTCGTAGATATTTAATACCTATAAGCATTTTTTGAAGTAAAAGGAATTTATAACCAATTAGTAAAAATTATTACTCAACATATAAAAATATAATTATAATTTATAGGGGTCAAGTATAGCAGTGCCACTAATGTGAATATGTCTGTATAGTTAGAAAGATTGATAGATATGTGGTTAAGTTCATAAATAATATATAAATTTGAAAATAATTTTATAGACTTTTAAGCATAAAATTCTTTGGTTGGTTTAAGTGCTACAGTCTACTCTTTTGCTGCATGAGGGCTAATGTGACTGGGACCTACTGTTTATAGTTGATTCCAAAAACCCATGCCAGAAGTAGAATTTGAACCCTTAAATTCCAGTACCAAAGAGCAGTGGCTTACCCATTTGACTCTCCTTTCACATAAAATGTTACGGAAGTATTCAGTATACATACAAAAAATTGGAAAGAAACTATAAGATCAATAAATTTTTTCAAATAACTTCACAAACTACATTTTTTTTAATTAAAAAATTAATGAAGTAAATGTACAGAAAGTAAAACTTATATTAATCAAGGAATCTTCTCAACAGCAAACAAAATAATAAACAACAATAGAAAATTGTAACATATGAGATTTCAAAAAGAAATTAATTAATGAATCATTCTTAATTTCATATCATTTATACTTTTTATGACTAAATTTCTATTATTTTTCTTTCACACATTTATTTTAATAATTTTAATTTTATAACTTTAAATTTTTTATTTTTCAAAAACTGTTTTAAAATTTAATAACATTTTTAATTGAAATAAAATTTATGATATGCTTAAAATGTTTTCATTTCAATCGATATAAAATTTTTCATGTGTACATGAGTGGAACTTTTTAAGACCAATTAATCAGGGTACAGATTTGATACACACACCGCGGTTTTTGTCGCCAAACTTGGCGATATTTTGAGCAATGTATGACGTCGTTGGTTACTTTTGGCAACTTTTAGCATTGTAGCTTTGTAGTGGGAACCCTGGTTCAATATAAATATATGTAGTAAAATCTCCTCTTTATTGAAAATGATAAAAAATTATAAGGGTTAACTGCAGCAAGACCATAAACACCTTACATTTGTAGCTCTCAAACTGAGGGCTGCTAGCATATGACAGGGCTGCTATGGCAATAATGAAGAAAAGTAGCCTAAGAATTGTGGAATTATTAAAGTAGGCATGAAGATACTAAAGTTTAAATTTAAGCTGTCTTTACTTGCCACTGTTAAAATGTGCTAAGATTTGTTCTTGTACAGAGTTCTCACTCTTTCTCCAGAACAAAAATTAGGGACTTTCTAAGGACCAAAGTAACTTTTTATAAGGATCTACTTAAAACACACAGCATAACGACATAAACCCTATTTCCTAAGGAACATATTTTAATAATTATGAACCATACAAGGCATGTTCAATAAATGCCCTACAATATTTCAGAATTAAGTTTTTAAAAATATTTAAAAATTAATATAAAATAAACCTTATTGACAAAAACATTTTGAAAAATGTACATTTAAAGTTTTTTGAGATCAAATTAAAAATAAATTGTGAATAAAATATAATATTATAAACAGTACTTTCTGAGTGTTTAAAAATGACTGATATATATATATATATATATATATATATATATATATATATATATATATGTGTGTGTGTGTGTGTATATCTGTGTGTGTATACTAGCTGATTATACCTGACGTTGCCTGGGAAAGAAGAGAGTTTTAGACTTTTCTAATGCATTCAATGCAAAGAAAATTAAACTTCCATAAGTAACTGAAATATCTACAAACCCCCCACCCTCCATGCTTCGTTTAATTAAATGTTGCATGAATATTAGCTATTAGGAAAAGGCAGCTGACTGTTCAAACCTTTTCAGTATGCGAAAGATTATTTGTCAAAAAAGTTTTCTAGCTTGTGACCATAAAAAGTACTACTAGTAAACTAAAAGCATTTTCATAATATTTTAAGGATATCAAGGAAAGGAATTTTGAATTACTACAGAAATACACTGAAAATATACATGCATTGGAGGATTTTCTTTATTAATACTGCATTTTGGCTAGAAAATGTAAAAGGATGTTATGAACATTAACAAATATTTTATATATTCCTTGATCAGTACTTATCACCTGTACTGGCGTTCTCAGAACTAGTTTAGGGCAAGTTAAAGTCCAACTTACAAAACCAGAAAGTTTGGAGTGTATGGCGAAAACTGATAGGAAATCACATGACGACGTATAAATTGATCAAGTTCCAATTTAAAAATTAAGGAGTTTTTAAGGACCTTTGATGAAAATTAAGAAGTTTTAAGGGCCCTTAAAAATGAAAGTTAAATTAAGGAGTTCTTAAAGACTTTTAAGGACCGTGGGAACCCTATTGTATTCCTCATGAAGTACAACTAATCCTTTACTTCTGTAGCTCTAAAACTGGATTCCAGAACCTTATATCAGTGATGTTACAGTGCAAAAAAGTTTGAGAATAAAAGTTTGAGCCTTATACCCATGAAGGTTGCTGATTGGTGGGTTTGGAGCACTACAGTTTACTGTTTTGTTATAAAAGAGTTAACAAAACTGGGACTTACTTCCTAGGTCTCAATCCTCCCCCCTTGATAGATTTTTTCTCCCCCTCCCAAACTTCTCTCTGCAAGCTCAGGCTGCAGCAGCGTTACTCAGGGCTCCTACTTTGGAGGGTGTAAATCCTAAGACTGCCACTGGACGTTCTTCCCAACAAATTCTATTGGTTGTTAAAACCAATTTTGGATCCTCACTTAACGTTACTGCCGATTTCTAGCTTGCAATCTTTTTTGCTTGTGCTTTTATTTCTCGGTGGAAAAAAAAATAAATAAAAATAAGAATAAAATTAAAAATGTGTTAATTATTACTAGTGCAGGTCTCATTAATAGAACCATGGTGCATCGTTAATTCCTTGCCACCTAAATGTATGTACTTTTTCATTTCACTCTTAGTCTAACCTCAAGCATTTTCTCTCGCGTTTCCTCCCCAAACTTAGTTCTCCCTTTTAATATTATTGCCAACTAATACTCTTAGGCTTATGCAATGCCAATACTAACAAAACCAGTACTAGAGGGCTAGGCCCAGGAAGTACTGTTGCAATTTCTTCCAGAGAGGGACATACTGCTTAAAGTTGATTCTGAACAGCTATGGATATCCATGGCAGCAGTGAGATGCAAACCCACAAACTTCAAGTAGCACCCTACTGATCTGAACATTGTATGGGCAACCATTAAGGAAAACAATTTATTGCATCTTATCAAGCTAAATCATAAAGAATAATATCACTTACTAAAAATTGAAAGAAATTTAAGGGCAAGATAAGGGAATGGAAGATATTTTTGAAAATTTTAATTTAAAAATAAACTTTTTTTCATTTCAATGTTTTTTAATTTTTCATTTCTAGATTATTTCATTTATCACTTGTAGAATTTTTAAAAACAAAATTAAATGCTAAAATTTTCTAAAATACTGCAATATTGCTTTTCTGATAAAAACAAAGATAAAATCTGTATGTATCTCAAATCAGAATTTAAAATCAAATAACTAAAACACGAAAAGAGAATTTTAAAACCACTTTTAAAAAATATACCTGCTTATTCTCATATATGCACTCATGAAAATCTTCATATGGTAATAAACATTCTTTCAAGAGACCTTTGTGTCCATACACATCTGTACAGTCTAGAACATTCAATTCTAAATCTCGACAGCGATATGTAGCCTGCGCATTTCCAAATAAGGCAAGTATATCACCAAACGGAGAGCGATATCTTGAATAATAAACATTTAAGCCATGGGAAGCCATGATCTGAAATTTACATAGTAATTAATAATCAACATAATGAATAATAATAATTTTTAACAATATACAAACTTATTATTAATTTAAAGAAAATTAGTACCATCATATTTTTTTTATTTATTGGTTATAAATAAGGAGGGGACATGTTTCATTTCAAATAAAACCATTCCAATATGGGTTTAATAAAGCAATTTCAGAAGTTGCCCATATGACTGAAAATATTCATAGCAAAAGTTGTTCAAATAGAAAGATGAGTATATTTAACAAAAAATACATAGGCAAAGCAGATAATGTTCTTTTCAGCTTACTACATTTCAAATTTAAGTTGTGTATACAGTCACTAAATTTGAAAACATATTGGCACTAAGACATAAAAATGGTATTTTAGGTTATGAAAAATGAATATGAACAGAACAGCTTATGTTAAACAAAAGAATTCCTTTCCAATGATATTCTTAAAGTATCCATCTACATTAAAAATGCCATTTTTTGACAAAAATCATATATTTTTTTTTTATTTCTCTATTGTAAAATTTCAACTTTTAGACTTTTAAATCTGTTTTCGTTTTGTTCCTACAGCATTTAAAAAGAAAAGTTACAGCTGTTTAAACATCAGTGACAGCTGTCAAAACAAAACGGAAGTAACGACTTTGGAACCGGAAGTTGAGCATTTAAAGCCTTTTAAAGAGCATTTTTTGGACAAAACTTTTTAAATTTTCATGAAGATTAGTTAAAACATTTTTCTAGTATTTTTTAATAATTAGCAACTTGGCAATTAGAAGATTTTGAAGAAAGAAAGTGTGGGGAATTTAAAACATGTGTTTTAATTTTTTAACAATTAAAGTGGCTTTCATAAACTTAAAATGCGTTTTTCTGAGAACGGTATTTTTAATAAAATGTTGATACTTAAAAGGTGATTTCTCAAAAAGTTCTAAAAATATTTTGTTGAATATTATTATGATTGCTTTTGATAGTATTTACTAGAGAATGACCTAAAAGCTTTTAATTTGGATAAGTTTTAATGATGTTACACTCATAATTAGATATAAAGGTAATGAAAATTCGATAAAAATTCAATATGTATGATTTTGAAGGACCAAAATTTTTTACCAAATATAAATTAAGCAAAGATTTTAGGTGATTTACTAGTCCAGTGTAAAAGAAATGTGTTGCATCAAAAAATATTGAAATAATTTATTAAAAAATTAGACCTTTTGAAAAAACCCGATTCTTTTACTAAATTTTCTTCATTTATTAGAAATTTTATATAAACTTCTCCAGGAATAAATTTTTTTAAGTGCAATTCTCTATTATAATATAAAAAATAAATCTAAAAATGTAAAAACTTGAACAAGCTTCTACGTTTAAAGAAAAAAGTTCTCCGAATGTAGACGGATACCTTAATAAATGCCAGTGTCAATATGAAAGATTAAGACTCAAAAACTTCAATGTCATTCTTTTAAAAGACTTTTGAGTCCATACACATCTGGACTGTCTGAAACATGCTGTTCTATATTTCATTTAAAAAAAAAAAAAAACAGTATAAAAAACCTCAACTATCAACCTCAGAAAAAAAAAATCATTGATGAAAAGATTTATTTATTAAAATAGTGACTTTTAAAAGATCATGCCACAATTAACAAAAAATATTTACATCTATTTTGTTATGTTACCAGTTAATACTAAATTAGTACGAAGTGTATGATGAGAATGTTTCCAGATGCAGGAAACATTAAAAATTGCAAAATAGATATAAATTTTCAAATTCGTTACGTAGGATCTTAAGTGCTGTATTATTACATTATTGATATATAATGTATATTTATCCTATTTTTAAATTTCAAAATTATCACTTTTTTAAAAGTACTAGATGGCAAAAAAACTTCAAGTTTTAGATAAAACAAAATAAAATTTTAACATTGAAACCTATTGTATCCGTTGATTCTCTATTCCAAAAAGTTATACCAGAAATGCAACAAACAAGGGAAAGAACTAAATCTAATCAACAACAACAAAAACAATTCAATATACTTCTTTACGACGAGTATATACAGTATCTTAGTAATTTAAAACATGTTACTGAAGTTTTAAGCACAACCCACTTTAAAACCTTTTACTTAGCCTCTATTTATTTAATTAATAAGATTGCAGCAATAAATTGATACACTTTATGTTATTCTTATGCTAATTATATTCAGACATTTATAATAATAAACAACATAGGTAACTATTTTTCAGTGATTGAATGTTTTGAGATAGTGTATGTGTAGATTGTTGTTGAGGGTTTAAAATACACAAAATTAAAAAATTGAATACTTTTAACTTATTTCTCTTTTGAATAAACTGCTTTAGAATCATTAAATCAAAACATTTAGTACTTGTCTAAAGCAAAAGAAATGAAATTCATACCCAATCTCATAAGAGATATTCTATAATAATAAAAGTTCGACCCAAGGTCTCACGGCTTTACTTCACACAGCACAGGTCATGAATCAGCACATAAGAGAAAGTCTTTTGCTGTTATTCAGCTTTGCACCATCGTACATCGCAACTTTACAATAGCAAGGCCAAATAATGGTATAATGGGGGGGGGGATCGAAAGATTGTTGTTCAATTCGCTGATAGGACATCACAAATCACAAAAGGTGTTTCTGTGCCATCATTCAATTGATTTATGTACATGGAATAAAATACGTCTAATGTTGACGACTACTCAACTCATCTCAAAGTTTATGGTTTAGATTCAAGATTTGTCGTCATTCGACCAGGTATATATTTTGACCTTTAATAATACATAAATTGTGTACCTATTCATCATTTCAAAATAAGGAAATGCGAAATTAATGTATGTCTTGCCTGCACCTTATTTAAATATAATTTATGTCATGTCATGGGGTTTTAAATATAGCTTCAAAAATCACACACAGATTTTTATGCTATTTTCAGATCCAAGTTTTTATCTCTTTGTATTGTTTTATTTATAAATATAAATTTCTTTTGAACTACGTAGTTTGTATTTTACAAGGTACTGTTACTTTTTACAATAACTATAGATGTCTAAATTTCAAATTTATGTGTAAATGTAGCAATTTTTGCGTGCCATGTCATAGTATTGTTAAATACACAAAGTACATTTAAGAAATATATCATTTCTCATATAGTTCAAATGTCCATACATTCGCTTGTATTTAAAATGCCTTATCTTTTCCATTTTATTTCTAGATCATATGTGGATTTAGTATTTTAAAAACTTAAAATATTCTGTAGAGTGTGATAATGCTAAAAATTTCTTACTGATATTGTTATAGTAAAGTGTTATCTTAATATCTTTTTAGTTAAAGTTAAAAATATTTTAAACTTTGTTTAAATTAATAAAATCGTGTTAATGTATAGTTCTATTTTGAGATATTTTATTGATACCATTGCATGAAAAAATTAATTAAAGGTATTAGTCATGTCAATTTATCTAATTAAGTAAAAGTGTTAATCATGCTGTTTAATTAGGTAAATATTATTGCAATAATCTCTTACTAATGTAATAATTACAGATGATCATAACTTGTTCAAAATTTATATTTTTATTGTTGCAATATTTCAGAGTGTATCACTTTCAGGATATTTTTCTATAGTTAATGATCCATAAATAATAAGAGGCTATATAATGAAAAGGAAAAAATATCACTAGCAAAAAAACTGATATCAATTCTTATATCTTTGGTCCACCCCCATCCATACTTCAAAATGAATCTTTTCAATTTGCATATATGCAGAGATGCTGTGAATTTAAATTACTTCTCTGTAATTTATTTAAATATTAACAGAATCATTTAGTAATTTAAAGCTTTTATAAAAACTATGCATAACATCTTTTATGAATATTTGCAATTTTCTTGAAAACATGCAAGGTGCAGAATATGTCTGAATTTCAGACAGATCCAGAGAAAATTTTTGCCCAAGTTTTTTCAAAAAGTATGGGGATATTTTTGGAGAAATATGAGACAGAACAAATTCTACTCTTGGGCATTATTGGGCCCTGAACATTTTCTATACCTCTGTAAAATAATTAAAAAAAATTGACATCATAGTTTGAAACAAACTGTCATCAATAACATTATAAATAGTCTTATTACTGTCATATGGTATCTAAAATTAGAAGAAAAAAAATTATAAGTGTAAGAAATGGATTGTTTTTATTTCTTTTAATTTTTAATTTATGTGTGTGAACACTTTACTTTTGAACACACCAGTTTGGAAATATCATAGGTATGAGAAACAGTACTAAACCTCATACTGTAATTTTGACTGGAGTAAGAGTAAAGGGGTTGAGGTGTATTTTAATTATCTTTATATGATAAGAAATTGAAATTTAGTCACATATGGTCCAGGGGAAAGTATACATGTAATGATATTTTAATACTAATTGATTTTGAATTCCAGTTACATTCATTAATAAGGTCAAACGATGGTCAAATACCAGAGTTTGGGGATTCGAATCCTGCTGCTGGCATGAAAGTTTAGCTGTTCAGAATCAGTTTTAAGCAGTAGCTCTGTCTTATTAGCCCTGTTGAGCTAAAGAGTAGATTATAGCCTCCAAATCAAACCAAATCATTCATTAATAATTTTTGGCTATTCAATGGGTACCTTAAATACACCAATCTCTGTCATTTTCTTTCTTTTCTAATTTCTTTTAACCTGTTAGCAATCACCAAGTCAGTAAACTAATTTTTACATGAGTCAGTAATACTTATATACTTCTTTGAGATGTGCTGGCATACCTACCTACCACAATAATCAATTTTCATTGGCTAATCCATCTGTCCTCCCAATAGAATTATGATTGTGATGTGATGTTTTGATGTCAGAATACTAAAAATTGAGAAAAATAAAACCTTTTTAGGTTTTAAACTAAGGCTTTACTGCATTTCTCTTTAATGATAATTGCAAAAAGCCTTCAATGGAATATTCTACCATAGAAATATCACACATTGCGTAATCTTATTTATGTTATCATTGACTAATAAGTATTTTGCAGGTGAGGAGAGAAGTGTAGATCAATGTCACCTTTTTAAAGTGATAAATTACCAGGTTCCTAGTAGCAAATATACACAGAAAAAGCAGAACACTTATCTATCATTCCATCTTTAATGGATCCCACAGTGGCATGGGCCTGAATGGTTAATGGTGATGATGGCTGAATGGTTAGGATGCTGGCCTTCAGAACCGGAGTTCATGGGTTTGAATCCCACTATGGCATAGATGTTCGTAGCTGTTTGGAATCGGCTTTAAGCAGTAGGTCCCAGTCTCATCAGCCCTCGTTGTAAAAAGTAGACCATAGCACTTCAAACCAAACCATCTTTAATGGAGGCACAAATCAGCCAGATAATGGCCAGGGTTGCAAAAAACCCACCTACCCAGAAAAACCCGCCCGGGTTTTTCTGGGTATAAAACCCACTCTAAAGCGGGTTTTATTGGGTTTTTAAAAATTGATGATATTTTTTATCTTTAGAAACTGTTATCTTAGATTTTTCCCCTCTTTCAATTTTAAAGAATTATTCTGTGGAATTATATATATAGTATCAAAATTCAGAAAAATATCTCATCTGTCGTCCCAATAGAATTATGATTGTGATGTGATATTTTGATGTCAGAATACTAAAAATTGAGAAAAATAAAACCTTTTTAGGTTTTAAACCAAGGTTTTACTGCATTTCTCTTTAATGATAATTGCGAAAAAGCCTTCAATGGAATATTCTACCATAGAAATATCACACATTGTGTAATCTTATTTATGTTATCATTGACTAATAAGTATTTTGCAGGTAAGAAGAGAAGTGTAGATCAATGTCACCTTTTTAAAGTTACAAATTACCAGGTTCCTAGTAGTAAATATACACAGAAAAAGCAGAACACTTATCTATCATTCCATCTTTAATGGATCCCACAGTGGCATGGGCCAAATGATGGCTGAATGGTTAGGATGCTGGCCTTCAGAACCGGAGTTCATGGGTTTGAATCCCACTGGGGCATGGTTGTTCGTAGCTTTTAGGAATCGGCTTTAAGCAGTAGGTCCGGTCTCATTAGCCCTTGTGTTTTAAAAAGTAGACCATAGCACTTCAAACCAAACCATCTTTAATGGAGGCACAAATCAGCCAGATAATGGCCAGGGTTGCAAAAAACCCACCTACCCAGAAAAACCCGCCCGGGTTTTTCTGGGTATAAAACCCACTCTAAAGCGGGTTTTATTGGGTTTTTAAAAATTGATGATATTTTTTATCTTTAGAAACTGTTATCTTAGATTTTTCCCCTCTTTCAATTTTAAAGAATTATTCTGTGGAATTATATATATAGTATCAAAATTCAGAAAAATATCTGCAAATCTATGGTAAATCCAACATAACAATTTAGAAAATTTTCAATTCTTTTGACAGCAAGAAAGGGATAGTGTGAAATTTCTCTTCTTTCATTGTGGAAAACAGGTTGTGTTGACTGTTGAGAAATGACCGTACCTTGTTCCTGAGACTTGACTCTTTTTTTTTTTTTTTGGCTACACACTGATTGCCTATTACCTTTGACAAAAATTTTATGCAAAAAAGTTTCAAAAATGTTTTTTTTAAATGGAGAAAGAATAGAGATAAAAAGTAATCCTTTGTTAAAATAACATTCAAATATGTGGTATATGTCAATATATAACATTTTGTGTGTGATGTCAGAGTAAACTTTTTTATAGTCTTTACACTGATTTATTTGTATTAATTAAATTATAATTTCTTGAATATTTAGTTAATTAATAAAAATATAATCAGTTTTAGCAATTTAATCTTTTCTGAAATAAGGTACTTCCCCTGCCCTCTCCTCTTAAAACCAGACCCCCAATAAAACCCAGAAAGACTCACCCGGGTTGGGTTTTTTGCAACTCTGATAATGGTAAAATAATGTCACAAGTTGGGAGCATTAGGACAGAGGTAATACTTTCATAAGCATATTAAGGCCATGAGGAATATGATAAAGGTTGTTCTTCAAGAAATTTGGGATTTTTCATTGGGATACAAATTTTCAATGTGCTAAAAATATTGCAGATTAAATTTACAGCCTTATGTCCCCCCCCCAAAAAAAAAGAAAAATTCTGGGCCTAGCTGCTGTTATTGTTCCCTCTCCTCCTTCACTCCTAAACTGTGACCTTGTGTATAAGCATTAAATATAATAAGCTGAAATGTCTGTTAGCATAATAATTTTTCTATTGCACACACACAATATATATATAATATAAAAGTAAAGAATAAAAGGTTAAATAAGAATTCCATTAGCAATCCTGATGCACCATGCTACTGTAAAAAAAAAGCTAAATTAAATATTAATTAAAAGAAAACAAATATAAAAAAAAAGAATTGGAATGAATATGGAAAAGGAATTGGTGTACTTGAAGCGGTGTGTGTGTGGGGAGAATTGCGACCCCCACTTTCCAGTTAAAGGACCATTTTAATCATATGAAATGCTCCAGGGTCACCATAAGTACAGCAATAAAAACAGACAAATAGTCTAAAAACAATCTATACGAAAAGTAAGACTATAAACTGAAGTGAAATTAAAACCAATAACAACTAACCAATGTATACATTAAAATTATTATTATAAAATCCACTAAAAATACTAAACTGAATACACATACTCATACCCAACCCACAAGATGCAGAACCTCTTCTTTACTTGATTTAAGATATGACTGCAAAACTTGAAGTATGAAAAAACGTGGGTAACCTGCATTTAAAATGTGGCTAACGTATTCCTTAATAAGATTATCCCAAAACGAAGTAGAAACCCACCTCACTGCTTCAAGTATACCAATTCCTTTTCCATATTCATTTCAATTCTTTACATTTTATATTTGTTTCCTTTTAATTTATATATATATACAGGGATGTTGCGACTGCTCCAATTGCACCAAACTGCTCCATTTCTCAATATCTGCCCCCAGCTGCTCAAAAAATGGTATTTTAAAAGAAATTGTGCAGAAACTGCACCATTTTACAAATTTATGCAGTTTTTACATGCTTAGACTTGTTTAGTAATTTCGTCTACTAGACTTTGGATACTCCAAGTCTAGTATTCCAAAATTAATACTAGATTTAATACTAAACTTTGGAAAGAATAGTTGTACTTATTCTTCTTACCTTCCTTGTCAGGTAAAAGTACACAAAGAAAGCCCTGCCTCTATCTCCCCTCTCTCTTTATACAATATGTGTTACATGTACTAAACTAACAAACCATATCAGCAATTATTGAATATTTGGCTGCTCCAAATGCTACCAACCAATCATTCTAAATTATTAGGTAGACTCCTCAAAAACTGTGGTTTATCCTTTCAATTGTTGGTTTAATTGCTACAAAAACACTATGTCCTGCTCCAAATCAAGAATTTGACTGCTACAAAAATGTTTTCTCTTGTTCCAAATCTACATTTTGGCTGCTACGAAAATGCCTTCTCCTTCTACAAATTTTAGTTTTGCTGCTCCAAAAATTGTTCCAAAATGCTTGAAGGAGCACAACATCCCTGTATATTTATATATACATACACACATACATCCCCTATATAATAATAGCCTAAGTTATCTATACGTCTGTCCTCGATTTTATGAAGCGGTTGGACCTGGAATGGATACAGGTATTCATAGTTAGCAAAATTCGAAGAGAGTAATGTTTATCTTCTCCTAAACTATTGATCCGATTCTAAAATAAATTGGTATAAATATGCTTCATATCACAGCAAAAAATACTACCTTCTTTTAAAATGTTCTAAATCCACATCTCCCCCTTTTTTCGAGCTTTTAATGTCATTATTTCAACTCCTATTTTTTCTGGTTAAGAGCAGGCGATTCAATTTATCAATTTATCCAATAATAAATAGGCAAAAATAACATTTTTCTAGCATTATGACATCATTCCTTTAACCATCTCATTGAATCATTTCTTATTTTAAATTATGCCTTATTTTCATGCGTTTTATCATTGATCTTAGATATTACGTAAATAATTTTCTTTTATATTTGGCTTAAATAATAGATTAGGTACATTTTTCTAGCATTATGACGTCATTCCTTTAACCATCTCATTGAATCATTTCTTATTTTAAATTATGCTTTATTTTCATGCGTTTTATCATTGATCTTAGATATTACGTAAATAATTTTCTTTTATATTTGGCTTAAATAATAGATTAGGTACATACGTGATAATTTTAAATTGAATCATCGATTTTTTTTGTTGCAAAATAATTCTCAGCCCAAAAACAAACCATTTTTTTTACCTGCCTCATAATTACAGATTTGGAAAATTAAAAATTTTACTGATCCCGTTATATATGATGGGCTATATGCTAGTACAATCAATAATGAGAATGTATTAAATAAACCATGCAAATTTAGTTTTACTGTAATAAACACTACAGAAAAATTTGTTAGTAAAGTATAAATGATTAAAATATACAGCACAATATGTATAAAAGAGTTCCACTATCATTTTTGACTGATAATGAATGAAATCTGAATCAATTTCTTTATCACTCTTTACTGATAATGAATGAAATCTGAATTTCTCTATCACTTTTTCCTGACAAAGAAAAATTTCAACAGTTTAGGTGTAGATATGGATCATGGATCAAGTTTTAATGGACATGCTATTTGCATCAAAAGCTGAGATTTGTAATGTATTTTTAACTTTTGGAGTAAAAAGTATAAAAGAGTAATATTTAAAGTATACAATCAATTGAATTCATTGTTAAATGTTGTTTCAATTTTTTAAATATGCATCTCCTAAGAAAAATATGAAGCTATTTAGTTAAAGATTGCATATTTTTCTAATTTAAATTTTCCTTTGTAAATAATAATAATATAGTATTTCTCTCTCTTTCTATTTCAGAGATCATTAAAAATGAAATATTTCATGGAATCTTTGAAAAGTTTATATTGTTTTGTCTGGACTATAATCCATTAATTCTAAATATAATAGCCATTCCATTTTTGGGATCTATCCAAGTCAGGATCTATAATTGTGTTAATGTAAATGTATTACTTTTAGGAAGCTGGTATATTGTATAAAAAAAAAGAGAGACAAGCATTCAGATGATATATAATCATAACTGAGGCTATGTTATTTAAAATAGTTTCACTCCTTTTTCTTTTTACATAATCTACAATTATTGGCAGAAGCTTAAATATCTTTACATGCACTGAGTCACATTTCATTATGGTTTTTCTCATTTGGGAATTATACATATGTATTTCAATTTTTATAGTCAGCAAAGTAAAAAAGGAGAAGTTAGTGACAGCTGTATATGGAGTGGTCATTCCTATATTTTTTCAGTATTTAAATCTTTAATAAAACTTCTAATTCTTCCAAAGTTATTAATCTATTTTTATTGGTAAATAGATAAATAGATTGGAGAATTATGCTAAAAAATAGGGTTGGCATGTTTTTGCCAAAGGTGGGAAAAACCATGGAAAAAAATTTTAAAAACCGTCCTGGCAAAAATGAATATGTTTTATTTACGGGGATGTAACTATTTCAGCTTTTACTAATTTTAACTCTAATCTAAAGATGCATAATATATATATATATATATATATATATATTTGACATAGAATATTCAATGCGTCATTGAAACAGTAATCTAAATCTAAAGTTATACCTAGAAATACAAAAAAAAAAAGATAAAATAAAGATTGATTTTGCAAGTTTTTATGTGCAATGTTGTTTTTAATGTAATTATTAGCTTATTTCCCCTACAAACTGTAGGTTTAAATGTTTTTAGTATATATATATATAAATATATATGTAAGGAAAATTCTCAGGGGTTTTCAAAACTTAAATCAAGGGTAAAAATTCGTGTGATTTTGCATTCCCCTTTTTAACCCCTAACTTGACCACAGGGGCTACAGTTTATGCCTTCGGAGAAGGGGCCTGACCAATTATAATCCTACATGACCCTAGTGGACAATTTAGGAAATTTCCAAATGAAAAGGAAATAACACGCTGTCGGAGACAGATTTTTCTAGATATTTTCCCACAGATGTTGACCCAGGTGTTACATGTCTTGTACATAGAACTTCATGCTAGCTGACCCTTCAGTTTGTCCTGTGCCTATGATGAAGTGGGAACCCGTCCTTCAACGCTATCTTAATAAAGGTCCTTAGCTGAAACGGTATCATTTTTATGGCCACGACTGCAACCCCCCATGGAGAAGTCAGTTTCATTACATATATATATATCCTTTATGTATATATATACACATTACAATTAAAGGCAACATTACTATATTAAATTGATAAATTAAGAAAACATTTTGTATCCCCTGCCTCCATCATATAAATTTATTTACAAAAATAGAATATTATATTTTGATTGCTAACATCAATGAATATTATTTTGTTTAAATTGTCAAATTAATACAATGAAGTACCTAATTAATATTCTGATTTAAGTCTGAATTGTATTATATACAAAATTATTAATTATTTTGTACATTTTTAAAATCCAGCTAATTTTTCTAGATTTTGCCATTTTTGCTGTTTTTTACCAGGTTTTTTCCAGTTTTTGCCACTGTCCTGGCAAAAATATTATTTTGCCGGCAAAATGAGAACCCTACTAAAAAGTAACTTAAACAAGCATTCAAATTTTGTATTGCTTACTATTTCTAAAGTTTTATAAAAGACTAACAATTGTTATAGTATGAGCTAAGGGTACTCTATTTAAATCATCTAATTTAGTAACATACTAATAAAACTAATTAAAGCATTTTTATATTTTTCTAATATTGTTGTATATAAGTGCTGCTTTTATGTCTTTTGTAACATTTGATTCTTTAATAAGCTGAATTATTTAATTTTCATTCAAACATTTTAATTCTGAAGTATTTCATTGCTTTTATCTTTTTACAGGTACCAAATTGGTTTTGGATGGATAAAGCAAGTTATCTAAATGGAATGTCAAATTTTCAAGCTGGAAATGAAAATTTTGATAAAGTAGATGCTGGACAAAATTATGTAGATGCCAAAAGCTCAGCAAAAAAGAAGAAAGATTCGAAAAATGCCCAACCATATTCTCCTGAAAAACCAAGTTCACTAAGTGGGAAAAATAAGAAAAAGAAATCTTATACTAATGCAGATAACTCTGTGAATATTGCATCAAGTAGTTCAAAACATAGTAAAATACCGAAAGCAAATTTCACTAAGGAAGGTAACCCTGATTATCCAGATTTACTGGCTAAAATGAATTCATCTGATAATATGCGTAAAAGTTCTAAACAAAATAGACGGGCATCAGTGCCAAATGATCCTTCAGAGCTTAAATCTCACAATAATGCCCCTATAAACTATTCACCTTCATCTAGCAAAACTGGGGCTAGGTTCCAAAAAGATTCAAAATATAGATCTAAAACTCCAGAATCAAAAGGAGCCTCAGGATTTTCTGGTAAAAAGGGTGTTTCTGCAAAGAAAATAAAATTCGAGCCTTACATACCTTTGTTTCAAGTTCAGCAAGGTCTTAAACGAGGTGAATTCATTGAAGGGGCTTTAAGAATTAACCCCAGGAACTATGAAGATGCTTATATAAGCTCTCCGGATGGGAAAATGGATATATATATAGGAGGAATGCAGAATCGCAACAGAGCTCTTAATGGTGATATAGTTGTAGTTCAAATCAATCCTAAACAAGAGTGGAAAGTCCTGTGTGATGCTATTAAAGATTATCAAGAAAAATGTGGAAAAACTTTTGTAGATACTGTTTGTGAACCGATTCTTCCTGCATCCCCATGTAAAGTTCATACTCCTGATCCTTTTGTGAGACCACGACCACTTTCCTCAAATTCTTGGGATAGTGCTCGTGGACACAGAACACCTGATACATTAGAGATTTTAGGAATTGATAAACTTGCCAAACAGTTTGAAAGCATATCTGTAAAACAGAAAGCAGCATCTAAATCCAAAGGAAAGCGAAGGAGTAAAGGTTCAAAACAAGGGAAAGAAAGTGGAAGTCAGAAGAGTAGTACAGCTTCTTATTCTCAAGAATCATCTGAGGACTACCTGGATAAAATGTCTCCAGAACAGTATTCTGATAAAGATAATAAAGGCCCTTCTATTGTAAATACAGATGATTCAGGAAACCAGCCTATGTCATTTGCTGAAGAGAATTTAACTGGCATGACATCTCAAGAAGTGCTAAATGGACAGCCCTATCCACCCTGTGATATGAAAGATATTGGAGAATTTCATGTAGAAACTGAAACAGAGATGAATGATAGTAAATGGTTGGGTGGTGAAGATTCAGTTAATATAGTGATATCACCTGAAGAACTATTACATATAGATGGAAATTCTCTTTTGAACAATAATAACTTCCACAAAATGCATGTCATAATTGATGATAGCTCTAGTGATGTAGAAGGTATTATAGTTCCTCCTGGGGATTTGTCAGGAGATGAGTTCACAGACTCTGCTAGTATTGGCAGCTCTTACAGTGAAAATTTAGATAAAGTACTAGAAGATTCTTCATTTTTAGCTTCTCAACAAGATGCTGAGAATAATAATTTGGATATAATTCCTCAGCACATTGAAAATGTAACTAACTTTACTGGTTATAATTCAGTAATCACTCTACAAATGCCCACAACCTCTACAGAAATATCTTTAGATGCACAGTGTAAAATGCAGTTCAATAAGTCTCTTTCCCCTATTTCAGCAGTTGATGCAAATTCTGAAGTTTGCGTGTCTGAAATTGTTTGTAAAGATCATGCAAATAACATTGAAGAAAATATCATTGTAGAACATTTTCCAGTGAGTGACTATCAGGGACCCCCTGATTTGAAAGACAATAACAACCAGCCTAACCAAATCATCAGTAAGAAACCTCGACATCGTAAAAAGAAGAAAAAATCAAACCCAGTAAAGAATGTATCTCCAAATGAAAACATGAATAGTGAACTGAAAACACTTGTGGATATATATAACTTAACAGTTGACCAGGTCATGAAGCATCCTGAATGGCAAAGATTCATTCAAAGAACAGGCAAAGTTGTACATATTTTAGAGAGAAAGCATTCATGTTTAGCAGCTGGCCACTTAAAATTGCTTCCTGATAAAAATATGCGGTGGGCTTTATTTTCACCAAATGATAGTCGTGTACCTCGTATTTTAATACCTATGTCAGATTGTCCTTTGAATTTTTATAACAGACCCTTTGATTTTACAAATGTATTATTTTTAGCTGAAATAAAAGAGTGGGAGGAGCATTGCACGTATGCATCTGGAAGGTTAATTAAAGAACTTGGCAATACAAATGAGGTTGAAGTTCAGACAGAAGGTATATTGATAGAGAATGGTGTGGATGTTCGGGACTTTGATGAAGAAGTATTGTCCTGCCTTCCTAAAGATGAACATTGGGTTGTGTCAGCAAAAGACCTTGAAAATCGAAAGGATTTTAGAAACCAGTGTGTCTTTACAATTGATCCAGCCTCTGCTAGAGATATGGATGATGCAGTATCATGTGAATTACTCAATAATGGAAATTATGCGGTAGGAGTACACATAGCTGATGTAACCCATTTTGTGCCAGAGGGTTCAGAATTGGATAAAGTAGCAAAACAACGCTCCACTAGTGTTTATTTGGTTCAAAAGGTTGTACCAATGTTACCACGGAAGCTATGTGATGACCTTTGCAGTTTAAATCCTGGGAAAGATAGGTTGACATTTTCTGTTGTGTGGGAAATGTCAGCTGAGGGTGAAATATTTCAACAGTGGATTGGCCGCTCTGTTATTAATTCTTGTGTTAAACTAAGTTATGCACATGCTCAAGATATGATTGAAAATCCATCTAGAGAATGGGATGAATCAGAACATCCGGAAATTTATGGTAGATTTACCATAAATGATGTTATTCAGAGAGTTAACATACTTCATGACCTCGCTTTTAAGCTTCGAGATAAAAGATTTCAAAATGGTGCATTACATCTTGATCAAGTAAAGTTGGAATTTACTCTAAGCCCTGAATCTGGTTTACCCTCAGGGTTTAATGTCTATGTCCAGAAAGATAGTAATAAGCTTATAGAAGAATTCATGCTGCTTGCTAATATGTCTGTTGCTAGGAAAATCTATGAAACTTTTCCCTCGCTAGCTTTGCTTCGAAGACACCCTCCTCCTCAGTCCAAACCCATGCAAGATACAGTTACAATGTGTGAAAGTATGGGTATTGTCTTAGATGCTACCTCTAGTGGAACTCTTCAAAAGTCTATAGCATGTTATAAAGGTGATGACTATTTATCTAATGCAATAGTACAAGTGTTAATGAATTTATGTTCAAAGCCAATGAATTGTGCTCTCTATTTTTGTACTGGAGCAGTAGAGGACACTAGTTTATACAGCCATTATGCATTGAATGTTCCTCTTTACACTCATTTTACTTCTCCAATTAGGCGTTATCCCGATATCATAGTCCATCGCTTGTTAGGTGCTGCTCTGAACTATAATCCTGTTCCAGATATGAGTTCTGTAGAAATGCAAAAATGTGCTACACATTCTAACGACAAGAAATATAATGCCAAAAGAGTGAGTGAACTCAGTGGTGAATTATTTCTGGCAGCATTTATTCGAAACCTGGGTACCGTATACACAAAAGCCATGGTTGTGGGAGTAATGGATCATTCATTTGACTGCCTTATTTTAGACATGGGTATTATTAAGAGGGTTTACTGTGATAAATTGCCTTTACTGAAAAAAGAGTACAAAAGGTCGCAGGGGGTATCTGTTTTGAATTTAACATGGAAAGATGACTCAGTCAAGGATGGAATAAAGCAAACTATTGTTCTCTTTACTCTTGTCAATGTTGTTATGACTGTAGAAAAAGAATTTCTGCAAATAAGGGTTTCTTTAATAAAACCGGAGAACTAGTTATTTCTGTCTTTTGAGTAAATGGAATTTTATATTTTATATTTATATATCTTTTATGTGACTATGTTGCTATTATAATATTTCAGCATATTTTAAATGACTGTGTGAATCATTACTTTAAATTTCACTTTTAATGCAGTTTGAGTCCTTGCATGTTAAAACTACTGTCTGGGATTACATTTTAGCTGCCAAGTTATATTTAAGGTAATTTTCGCAACATTTTACCAAAAATTTTCGTTTTGTGAATTATTAAAATGTTTAAATTTATTACCATAGAAAACATTATAAAGCAGAATTCTAAAAATGTTTAATGGTGAATTTTGTATTAATCTATTCAAACTTTGTATTTCTTAGTTCAGGGGTGTTTGTACTCCAGAGAAACCCTTGAATTTGGGGGATTTCACACCAACTATCTCTGGAATTCTGGGAAAATAAAGCTGCGAATTATTTCCTTTATTTCTTTCTGTGTACTTTGAAAAGTTAATCAAATTACATTATATTTTGTCTCTCCCAAATAATCCCCTAACTATTGATATGCAGTCTATTAGATTTAAAATCTTACAGTAGCACTTCAAACCAAGCAACAGGTTAAAACTAACTTAGCTACTTTACAGTACATCGCAGGAATTACTTAAAAAGTCAAAGGTAATTTAGGGGTATTTGGGCTTGAGGGAAACCTTGGAATTTTAAGGATATTGTATTAACCATCTCTATATTTCTGGAGAAATAAGTTTATGAATTACTTCCCTTTACCCTCTTTTCTGTTTACTTTGAAGAAAAATGCAGAACTTTCTCTTTGTCTCTAAAATTCCACAACTGCTCTTTAAAACAGGTTGAAACTTAAGGTATCCGTCTATGTTCGGAGAACTTTTTTCTTTAAACGTAGAAACTAGTTCATGTTTTTACATTTTTAGATTTATTTTTTATATTATCATAGAGAATTGCACTTAAAAAATTTATTACTAGAGAAGTTTTTATAAAATTTCTAATAAAGAAAATTTAGTAAAAAAATTGGGTTTTTTCAAAAGGTCTAATTTTTTAATAAATTATTTCAATATTTTTTGATGCAACACATTTCTTATATACTGGACTAGTGAATCACCTAAAATCTTTCCTTAATTTACATTTGGTAAAATATTTTGGTCCTTCAAAATCATACACATTGAATTTTTAACAAATTTTCATTACCTTTATATCTAACTATGAGTGTAACATCATTAAAAATTATCCAAATTTAAAGCTTTTAGGTCATTCACTAGTAAATACTATCAAAAGCATTCATAATAATTTTCAACAAAATATTTTAAGAACTTTTTGAGAAATCACATTTCAAGTTTTAACATTTTATTAAAAATATGTTCTGAGAAAAACACATTTGAAGTTTATGAAAGCAACTTTATATTAAAAAATTATTAAAACTATTAAAACTAACTATTAAAAAGTAAAATGTTTAAAATTATCCACACTTTCTTGCTGCAAAATTTTCTAATTGCCAAGTTGCTAATTATTAAAAATACTAGAAAAATGTTCAAACTAATCTTCATGTAAATTTAAAAAGTTTTGTCCAAAAAATGCTTTTTAAAAGGCTTTAAATTCACAACTTCTGGTTCTGAAGTGGCTACTCCCGTTTTATTTTGACAGCTGTCACTGATATTTAAATAGCTGTAACTTTCCTTTAAAATAATTAGAGACAAAAAAAAAAACAGATTTAGAAGCCTAAAAGTTGAAATTTTACAATAGAAAAATAAAAAAAAAAATATGATTTTTGGCAAAAAATGACGTTTTCAATGTAGACGGATACCTTAAGCTATTTTTGCCACACACTGCCAGAAGGTAGTGCAGAAGGCAAGAGTCATTTACAGCTTTCAGGGGTAGAAATGCTTAGGAATGAAAATCATAGAGTGTATGAGATCCTGTAACAGAAGTTAAAGCTTAAAACTGTAAAAGAGATGTCATTTTTATTGAATGTGGGCTAAAGAACATGCAGTGCTTAAATGAGCATACTTGTTATATTTGTTAATAAAAGAAATACTTGTCGTCGTATAAAGAAGTAATTCTAATAATTTAAGAAAATATTTTTTTATGTAACTTTAGTGTGCTTTTGTATACAAAAATTTTTTCCTTTATTATATTTTTACGGTAGTGACCTAATTTACCCTAATTGTTTGCTAATACTTTTTCTTTCACCTCTTGATGTATAAGTCTAAAGCTTTCCTGGGATTTTCTGTTAGTGCTACAAACACTCCTGTTACTAAAGGTGATTTCATTTATTCTTTCAACACCCCTGTTAATTACAGATTCATTCATTTCCATAAATTATGGCTGTTCCAAGTCAATTATGTTTAATGATAAACCTGAGGGAACACTGTAGATTGGGTTTAATTGTATTTTAAGATAATCTCTGTGGCTAAGCATATCTGGATTTTTTTCTTCCTTTTTTGGTAATTTTAGACAATTGGAATTAACATGCATACAATTTTATATCTTTTTTTGATTAACATTACTTATCTTATTGAACTGAACTTTTATTCTGTTTAATGAGAAATTCCACATTTATAGCACAATTTTTTTTTGTTTGAAGAAATGCATGCCTTTACTAGAAATGATTAAAGATTTTTTTTTTAAATGTATGTTTCTATATTGAAGTATTTCAATGTTATATACATCTTTTATTATTTAAAAAATAATTATTAAAGATAGGGAGAATATGCTTTCTCACTTTATATGTATAAAAAAAATTCTTGATTCTGATTAAAATTAGAATTACTTTTTCATAATTTACCAGATGCATTTGTATTTTTGAAGGTTATTCAATTTAAAATCAGAGGACAATATATTTAACTGTAGCAAATTACAATATCTAGTTCTTAGTTTCGATTTTTTAATTTACAATTTATAAGTTGACTGGTTTTAGATTTCTAAATAAAGGTACAACTTGAATAGTCATTAAAATGAGAAACGTATATATATATATATTTATTCTCATAATACATATATATATATATGTAATGTGTGTGAATATATATATATATATACACACACAATTATATATATATAATCTTTATACTATGTTAAACAGGGTTAAAAGTGTAGGCAAAATTTTATCTTTAAAAATTTACCTTAATACCTTGTAAACATTTGTATATACCAATTTGTGTGAAGAATTTTATTAACTTTTCTATTGCATATATTTTTTTGCTATAATTTTTTAAACATATTTTAAAACTGATACTTTTTATAGTTTTATTTCAGATGCCTTATAAAGAGTCATCAGTTAATTAAAATGTAGAAATATGCAATACTCAACGTTAAAAAATTATATAATTTTTATAAGACCTACTTTTTTGAAAAGTGTAAAAAACTGTTTGCTTTAATTTTTTTTCTTCCAGTCTCTTGTATTCTAAAGGCATGTATTTTTAAACTTTTTTCACTGTGTGTTTGAATATTTTGTGCAAAGAAAAATTAACATGCAATTTAACTCTCTGTCACAACATGCTTCAACTGTACATCTGTACATGTCTTTCTCAATTTTAGCACAAGCAGGAAATTTAGCTGTGAGCTTTTGCATCTTGAACTTTATAGAGTGCACTCATTTATCTGCTTATTACCCACATTGAAAGTCATCCTTTTACATATTTGCATATTAGCACAATCAGTATGAAGATACTGTATTTAATAGATGGTTGTGAGAGGAATCTTATTCCATTTGTGCTCTGTAAAATTTTTGTTAAAATTTGTTTTGCTATATTTATAGCTGGGGGAGACACTTTATTTCCCTATTACAGCTTATTATTATTGCAAAGTAATCAAATGCTCTTAAGAAGCAAGTTTGTACTATAGTGTAATTGGGTTTTCTCAGAGTAGAGAGTTTATCCCAGGGATGGACAAACTTTTTCAGCTACAGACCAAAAATCAAAAGAAGATAAATTTAGTGGGCCAAGATAAATTTTCTAAAATTTTAAAAACTATATACAAGTACCTAACTGTTTAAATACATTAATGAATGAAATTACAATTTCATTTTTAAAAGTTCCTTATACTGAGGTTCGAAGTGAGATGTACTGATTTTAAAGAAGGATGCTAAATGCTCATCTGTCAGTTTACTTCTGAAATTATTCTTTCTAAGGTTGAAAACACTTGTTCACATATAAGAAGCAAATATACCGCTGATCTTCTGGGCATGAGATAATAAATTTGGGATATAATATTTAAGCAAAGTAGAAAAGGAGTTGGATATATACACGGTTTCTGCGCACCTGGAAAATTATGGATTTAGACAATGGATCAGTTTTGTCATGGAAAGTCTTGATTTTTCAAGTAAAATGAGTAAAACTCATGGAAAGTCATGGATCCGCTAAACTGCCGATTTAAAAAAATGCATTGAATTATTTAATTCTATTTTTAATTGTTCTTCGGCTGAAGTTACTGAGTTTGGTATTTATGTATTATCCTATTGATCATATTGCCAAGTAAAATTCGTTCACCAAGGAAACTCAAAGCAAGAAAGCTTAATGGGTGGATAAATGTATTTTATTCTGGTATTTTCTAAAATTGTAGATTAAAATTTTATTAATATAATAATTATTTTTTAATAAAAATTAAAGATTTTTGTAGAAAATATAAGTTTATCTGTAGGGCCATTGTATATAAACATTATAGGGCTATTATTCATGGTCACCCCGATAATACCCTGAATTGGAAACATTTTGATTGAAAAATTGCTATATGATTAAACTTAAGTATGTAGATACAACAATTTATTTTTATGTATGTGAGTTTATTAACACTTATAAAGTAAGTTTATAGTTTTTTTATGATAAAATTCCTATCATATCTCTAAAAGGATATATTCAGGCTTGCAATTCCGTCCCTTTTCTCACCTTTAGTCACTTTTTTTACAATTGATCACTTTTAGTCACTTTTTTAAGTAAACAGTCACTTTTTTCATGGTGTATCACAGCAAAAGTCTGTTGTTGAAAAAAGAAAATCTGAATTAACAAAATATTTTAATAAAAAACCAAAAATGTGATGCTTTAATCTTTTTTTTTTTTTTCTCCCTGAACGATGGCCGAATGGTTAGGGTGCTGGCCTTCGGAACCGGAATTCATGGGTTTGAATCCCACTGTGTCATGGATGTTCGTAGCCGTTCGGAATCGGCTTTAAGCAGTAGGTCCTGATCTCATTAGCCCTCATGCTTCAAAAAGTAGACCGTACTGCTCCAAACCAAACCAAACCTAATCTTTTAGTCAGTTTTTCAAGTAAACAGTTACTTTTAGTCACTTTTTTCATGGTGTATCACAGCAAAAGTCTGTTGTTGAAAAAAGAAAATCTGAATTAATAATAAAATATTTTAATAAAAGACCAAAAATGTGACGCTCTAATCTTATTTTTCTTATTAAATGTAATTAGTCATATGGTTTCCAGAATTGAGTGATTTTAAAAAGTCTCAAAGAAGTTCCTGAAATCTACATTTGTACTGAAATGTACATTTAATACATTAAAGTAATTTACGTCAAAGCACACGTTTCTCTTTTTCTTTTTCTTCACAATTTTTGTTTACTCTAATCTAGCTATGTACATATTTTAAAACCTCATTAATATATGCAGAAAATTGTGATTATAAAATTAATGTATTGTATGTATTTAAATCTAATTTATAGATTTTCTTGAATAAAAAGCAATGTGGAGTTGTGTTAAACAAAATGTTTAACCTTTTTTTTCTTGTATTTGACGCTAAAATCATGTCTTGCATGAATCATTTGATTTACAGTTAAAATGAATAGAAAAATCTTAATAATAGCATCTGTAATCATGAGGAGAAAAAAAATCGCTTTTTTTTTTCAATGTTTAGTCACTTTTTGGTCACTTATTCTGTATTATTTGTCACTTTTCTCACCTTTTTGAAAGTACCTCAGCAGTTGCAAGCCTGTATATTTTATTTGTATGTATATCAGAAGTTTTATTCATATATACTTTAACAAAAGCTTTTTAAAGTCATGGAAAATGATCTGCTAAAATCAGGGAAAATCATGGATTCGACAAATTTTATTTTGGCAGATACCCTGTATAAATACATATTTCTTTTAATTTGCCTCGGACCGGCAACTTAAAATTCTGTCTGTAGGCCGGATAAAACCTTCCGGTGGGCCAGAGTTGGCTCGCTGGCTGTAGTTTGCCCATCCCTGGTTTATCCTTTGATATAAATGAAGTGATACCTCTTCTCTAGTAAAATTCAGTGACTTGATATTTCCTATTATGTATACATTTAATTATATTACTCAATAAGAGTGTATAAATATAATTATTAACAAGTTCAGGGTTTAAATATTTTTAAAAAATTCTTGAGCATTCAATCACTGAAACAATTGTAAATATATTTGTTCATGAATGCAGTTGTAATGGTATAAAATGCTATTAAATTTCCCTGTATATTTCTAAATATGTTTTGTATTAAAGGTGTTTCAGATTAGTCATAAAATGCAGAAAATAGTTTTACCAACCTGTATATTAGGGATAATTGAAATTGTTAGTTTCTAACTCTGAATCCTAATAATCGTAACCTTCTACCTTTTACAAAAAGGTAGAATAATTCAGAACATAGACATAAGGTAAAGGAAGTTATTTCAGTGCTGTATATTAAATATATATGCAGTTTTATCAGAAATTAATGTAGTAGACATATTTTTTTTAGGTTTTAATTTAGATGTGCAAAATGTAAATAAGTTTTGTAATCACCTGGCTATTATAGCAAAGTTTTGAAAAGATATTTTTTCATTTCAAATATATCATGGCGATAACGTTTCCATCCTTTCGGTGGTGGTTTTTTTTATAAATAACTCTGAAAGTATTGAATTTTCTGAGTAGCTGATGTAAGGAGTGTTTGCGCTTATGTAACATTGTTATTCAACTTTATTTTTTTTTCTTTCTAAGAAATATAAAACAAATCATTCTCATTCGTATATAGAAACTGGCATTATTCTAATATTTTAGAATATACCGTTGATTATTTTATGATAGTTCTGATTTATTTTATAAGGCTTTACTTGAAAATCACAAATAATTGTCGAATGATACTGTACTGTTGTAATTGATATTGAAGTCATACTAATATTTTGTTTAAAATATGCTCAACATTAATAATCAAATGTATATTAAGATTGTTCAAAAATGTTCTGTACACAAAAAAGCAAAGTTTTATTTGCTTATTTATCATTTTCATAATAATTGAGGTTTCAATTTTTTGTTATAAAATTGCTTTACTAAAAGTTCTTTTACAATAATATCTGTACCTGAATTTTTATGTAAATATATTTACTTTATGTAATTAAATTTATTAAGCATATTTAATTAAATATATTTACTTTAATAGTTATCTTGTATTTAAACTAAATATTTGCCATAACCAGGGTTCCTATCTTCTTGAAAATTCTTAAGACTCCCTAATTTTAGGTGCTCCTTCAAAAAATAATTTGTGAAGAAATTAATAATTTCTTTTACAATAGTCTAATATGAAATTGCTAAAAGGGAAAAGTTAATAATTTGCATCGAAGAAATTATGTTGTATGATGTTATTACAAAGTGAATTTTCAACAGGCTATTTTGAATCTGCTTTTTTAGGCCATTCTACCGCAGAAGATATATTAGGGGGATTTTATGAAAAGGTCACGTTATTAATTTTAAGCTTTTTCATGTATCAACAGGGCTGCAAAAGACCCACCTACCCAGAAAAACCTAGGTAGGTTTTTCTGGGTAAAACAGAGTCTAAAAAACCCACTCTGAAGTGAGTTTTTTAAAAATTAGGGATATTTTTATTTATTTTCAGAATCTGTTATCTTAGTTTTGAACCCTCTTTCAGTTTTAAAGAATTATTCTGTGGAAATATATATACAGTCTATCAAAATCCAGAAAAAAAATATTTGCAAATCTATGGTAAATATAACATAACAATTTAGAAAAAAAAATTATCTGTGAAATCCATAAAGAAAAGGGCAAAGGTTTCATGTGTAAAATACAGAATAATTTGACCATAAATCGTAGTATAATAACAAGGATTTTAATTAATTCAAAACAAATACATATCCTCCAATACATCATATATCATCATCATCAATCGGTTTATTAGTATTACCATTTTTCAGTCTCAAAACTGTGTGTATTTCTAACTTCAATGCTTTTTGTATTAATAATCTGTTTCTAAGTTTTGACCAAACCAACCACTAAGTTTTTTAATTACATCAGCGTTAAACATGGTTTGAGGAAATATTTTGGGGTCTTAACTTATAATTCATGTGGGGAATTTACCATGTATTTATTTTTTTTAAAGGATAGAAAGAATAGAGATAAAAAATAATCCTTTGTTAAAATAACATTCAAATATGTTATATATGTCAATTTATAACATTTTGTTTTGTGATGTCAGAGTAAACTTTTTATACCCTTTACACTGATTTATTTGTATTAATTAAATTATAATTTCTTGAATATTAAGTTAATTGATAAAAATATAATCCATTTTAGCAATTTAATCTTTTCTAAAATATGGTACTTCTGCTTCCCTCTCTTAAAAACACCCCCCCCCCCCCAAAAAAAAAAAAAAAAAAAAAAAAAACTCAGGAAACCCCAATAAAATCTACCCAGGTTGGTTTTTTTGCAACTCTGTGTATCAATGGATGATTCATTTCTTAATTGAAGCCTTTGTGAAGCTTTACAAAAGGATATGAGAATAAAGTTTGCAGTGTATATGAATTGGTAGTTGTGGTTTCCATGCTTTAAAATAAGGCTTTTGGAAAAAGGGTGTTATCTACTAATTAGGATTACGCTTCACTGTTAGTTGGACTGTTCTGGAAACCCAGAAAACCCCAATAAAATCCACGCAGGTTGGGTGTTTTGCAACTCTGTGCATCAATGGATGATTCATTTCTCAGTTGAAGCCTTTGTGAAGCTTTACAAAAGGATTTGGGAATAAAGTTTGCAGTTTGTATGAATTGGTAGTTGTAGTTTCCATGCTTTAAAATAAGGCTTTTAGAAAAAGGGCATTATCTACTAACTAGGATTATGCGTCACTGGTAGCTGGACTGAATTGGCTATTTAAAGGTTCTGCAAGGAGAGAGAAAATATATGAGAATATCAAAAATGAAACAACTTGAAAATTTATGTAATTAAGAAACACAATTAAAATTATAAATCTGAATAAGTTTTTGTCAACCATAATTTTTTTCTAATGAAAGCTCTTTAAAATAACTAAAAAAAAAACCCCTAAAAAGTGCTTAATTTCCATTTTCAAAAGCCTATATGAACCCTGATTAACACACAAGACATTATAATGTCTTATATGCATACATATGTATATATAATTTATTGCTGTTCAAGAATATTTATAACCATCTTTACTAAATTTCTGTTTGATCCTGTTATATACTGGTTCTAAAATTATTGCTTTAAAAGAGTTATGTAAAATAGCTGAACAATATATCAGCAATTGTTTATACAGTTTTAAATTTAGACTCTTGAATTTTGATGCTGTTGATATGAAATTCTGATTGTTATAGTATGTTTTGCATAACTTTTTATTTTATCATTTGTTGAAAATGTTGCTTTGAAATTTGAAAATTATCTGTATTCCTTTTCATTTAATAAGAGTCGAAAAAGCATATAAGACAAAGAATATTGAATTAAATAATGAAAAAAAAAAAAGTCATCCAAAAGTAAGATCCTTATATAGTGATATGAAATGTTATAATGTATGGTTTTTCTGTTATATAATTTATATTTGTGTTATTTATATAATATATTTTTTCCTTTTTTCCCCCCACCAAGTAGGGATTCAGTTATAAATTTTGTTTCATTATTAGTATGTTTCACTCTTGGCACTAGGGAATAATAAAAAAAAAATTACCTTTTTGATGCATAAATATGCATAGTGCAAGGTGGCTACACATCAGGGAAAATCAAGAAATTGTCAAGGTACTTTACAATTCTGGAAAATTTGAGGAAAATATCAGGCTACTTTTCAAAAATCTGCAAAAATGATGGAACTTTCCAAGAAATTTCACCAATTCCAGGAAAAGTTTTTTGAAGCACTAAGTTAAAGTAATAATTTCAGGAATTTTAAGTTTAAAAAAGTGTAGTTTTACATTTTATTAAATAGCATTAAAACATGTAATGATTTTCTTTTAAGGTAAAGTAAATTTGTTTTCATTTTAAGGCAGAGTTGCAAAAAACCCACCTACCCAGTCTAAAAACCCAATAAAACACACTCTAAAGTGGATTTTATTGGGTTTTTTAAAAAATGATGATATTTTTATTTATTTTCAGAAACTGTTATCTTAGTTTTTTACCCTCTTTCAATTTTAAAGAATTATTGTGTGGTATTATACTCTATCAAAATTTAGAAAAATATTTGCAAATCTATGGTAAATCCAACATAATAATTTAGAAAATTTTCAATTATTTTGTCACCAAGAAAGGGATAGAAATGGCCTTACCTTGTTCCTGGAACTTGACTCTTTTTTTTTTTTTTTTTTTTTTTTTGGGCTACACTCTAATTGCCTATTACCCTTGACAAAAATTTTATGCAAAAAAAGTTTCAAAAATGTTTTTTTTTTTTTTTTTTAAATGGAAAAAGAATAGAGATGAAAAGTAATCCTTTGTTAAAATGACATTCAAATATGTGGTATATGTCAATATATACAGGCTTGCAATTCCATCACTTTTCTCACCTGTAGTCACTTTTTGTACAACTGATTACTTTTAGTCACTTTTTTCATGGTGTATCACAGCAAAAGTCTGTTGTTGAACAAAGAAACATTAATAACAAAACTGAATTAATAACAAAATATTTTAATAAAAGACCAAAAATGTGATGCTCTAATCTTATTTTTCTTATTAAAATGTAGTTAGTCTTATGGTTTCCAGAATTGAGTGATTTTAAAAAGTCATAAAAAAGTTCCTGAAATCTACATTTATTCTGAAATATACATTTAATACATTAAAGTAACTTACTTCAAAGCACACATTTCTTTTTCTTCTCAATTTTTGTTTAAGTACTCTAATCTAGTATGTACATATTTCAAAACATCATTAATATATGCAGAAAATTGTGATTATAAAATTAATGTATTGTATGTATTCAAATCTAATTTGTAGATTTTTTAGAATAAAAACCAATGTTGAGTTGTGTTAAACAAAATTTTTAACACTTTTTGTATTTGATGCTAAAATCATGTTTTGCATGAATCATTTGATTTAGAGTTAAAATAAATAGAAAAATCTTAATTGTAGCATCTGTAATCAAGAGGAGAAAAAAAAATCACTTTTTTTTATATGTTTAGTCACTTTTTAGTCACTTATTCTGTATTATTTTTCACTTTTCTCATCTTTTTTAAAGTACCTCAGCAGTTGCAAGCCTGTATATAACATTTTGTGTGTGGTATCAGAGTAAACTTTTTTATAGTCTTTGTACTGATTTATTTGTATTAATTATAATTTATTGAATATTAATTTAATTAATAAAAATGTAATCAGTTTTAGCAATTTAATCTTTTTTGAAATAAGGTACTTCCCATGCCCTCTCCTCTTAAAACCAGACCCCAATAAAACACACCCAGGTTGGGTTTTTCTTAAAAAAACCAGTTTTTTGCAACTCTGTTTTAAGGCAATATTTTTTTTAAATACTCATTACATATATTAAATTTTTTTTTTCATCTCAATATTAGTTTTAAAAAACATTTCATCACTTAGTTGCATTATTCATATGCATGCTGATTTAGATTATTTGGGTGAGAAATTGAAACTAATATATCGATTGACGCATTTGACTTAAGGATATCTGACTACTCAAATTGAAAGAATGGTGGTATATTTTTGAAATTATACTTTTTAGTTACATAAATACAAAAAATGATAGATCCTACTGCTGTAGGGCCTCCACTGAATCAAGATTTAGCACATTTCCAAGAAATGTTGCATAGCTGCAATATGTCAGGGAATTTGGAGGAAATCATAAAAGGTACTTTTTTCCCTATGTTTTATAGTCACCATGGAGGCAATACAATCTACAGAAGTCATAAGTTTGTATTTGCAGGCAGTGCCTCAAAGAGTTAAAATACCTTTCTGTTTGACAGGTTTTAGATTTCCAATATCTGTGATTTAAAACCCATTTTTGTTTGATTGTTTATTATTGTTTCAAGGTTTCGTGATTTATGTAATCTATCCTGTTAAACTTTTACTTATTACAGAAAAAAATATGAAATTGAAAGTATTGATATTTGATGTATAGAATTGTCCATTATTTGAGTTCATGCTAAAGTTATATTGGAAATTTCCACTGCCCCCATTCTATATTTCCATATACTTCCTTAATTATGATATCTAGTGAAAACATAGTGTATATAAAAGATAATTTTTTACATGTCTTGTAATTTCTTTTTATAATTAATAACTTAATGTAAAAATCCATGAAACTCTAGTGCTCATCTTTAAAATAAAATCAGTATTGCTCAACTGTTTTTTAAACAATTTTAATAGAATTTGGATTTAAATATTAACTATATAAATTTCTCTTACAGAATTATGTATGTAAATCATTATATTATTTCTGATATGTGCAAAATCAATGTACTTTTCTCCTTTTCGTCAATGTTGGATTGTTTCAAAGAAATTAAATTATTAAGACTGTAGGATTAAAGACTTTTTCTCTGCAAGTCATAATTTTTCTGAAGTAAAAATGTATTTTGTTTGATGGAAAAATTTTCAAAATTTCATAAAATGTTGAAGTACACATTAAAATTAATGCTCTTTTTTTTAATTCTCTTATGAATTGACTTTATTTGTTTTTTGGTTTGTTTTAAATATTGGTTTTTACCCTTATAAAAATATGTGTGTGTATGTGTTCATACATATGTTATCAGTAAATATTTTTCATTGATAATACTAGACATAGCCCATACTTTTTAATTGCTGGGGCTTGCTTGGCAGTGTTTTAATTTTATATGATCATGCTGAGAAAGGCAGCACTTAGAACTTTATGACTAAACAACTTAATAAAAATCCTTTATTATCATCATCATCATCTTGCACTTGATCACATCTCATATAAAGAGCCGTCATGTATCTGTATATCTGGGAAACTCCTCGAAAAATCACTAATCACATGACTTATCTTTTCATGGGAGAGAACTCAAGACACCAGTTTTGCTGTAGCTGAAAAAAGGCATGCAACCACAAAAATGCACAAAACTGTGTGTAAAATTGATAAGATCCACATTATTTCCTGGAAATTTTGACATTTGATTAGTGTAAGTGTAAGAAAAGGTGGTATATAACAGTTATTAATTTGCCAAATTATGGCTGAATGGTCAGGTTGCTAATCTTTGGTACTGGAGGTCATGATCTAGAATCTCACTGTGGTATGGATTTTCATAGTCATTCAGAATTAGCTTTAAGCAATAGGTCCCAGTCTCATTAGTCCTTATGTAATACAAAAGTAGGCCCTAGCTTACCAAACCAAAGCAATTATTAATTCTGGCTTTGCTTTTTGTGTACCAAGAAAGGACACCATTCTTTGTGAATTCTATCCTTGATTCGGGTGCGTGGAAAAATTAGGAGAATTTTGTAGGAACTTTAGGTGAATAATTTTTGATATATTACCTATATATGTATTTGTGCAGCTTTATCTTAGACTATGTTTTTATAACTGTTTAATTTGAGAAAGTCATTTTTAATGTTTTATTAAGATTTACAATTATTATTTAAAAGAATTACGATTTTATAATAATTCAATTTTTTTAAACTAATTGAGAACAGCTATATTTTTCTAATTTTAATTTAAGCAGTTTGCTTTACAATATTTACAATTCGTTCATCACTCAAATTTTTTTAAGATTGTTTTTCTTATAGTTATAAATATGCCTTTGCTCTCTCATTTGAAGTAATTGCATCTGTCATAATTTTTTTAAATTCCATCTTTATCTGTAATTAATAAAGCTACCCTACAGCATAAGTTCCTAAATTGTTTTGCGAATTGTATAGTTGTTGATTTTTTGTTTTCTTATGTGGAGTAAAGCATTGTAATTATAAAAATATTTCTGTTTAATTTTTTATTTTGATGATATTAATTTTGACTAATTTTGTTGTAACTATTTTACATCTATATGGGGCATAACTCAAAATTAATTAGCCTTAGAGTGTTGAAATTTTATATTTACAATATTTGTAGCATCTAGTTGAGCAACTCTTATTTGGAGTCTATATTCTATATAATAAAAAATATCAATATAATATATATTTTAACCAAAGTTTAGTATATTTGGTAAAAAATGTGGTATGCAAGCAACTTTTAAACAATAAAGAATCTAAGAATAAATTGGTTTAAGCTTTTTTAACAAAAAATTTATATATTTTATTTCAATTTCACAAAATTATTTTTCTCTGCTTTTTTTTTTTTTCCTCAAACTTATGTTGCAGGTTTTTGGCTAGTAACTCAAAGCAAAATATTAAATTAGTAACTAATAAGGGCATGTAAATTCAGCTTTACCAATAATTTGGTAAATGAAGATATGGATATTGGTTTACTGGTAAAAATTTTTTCCTGTTAGTAGTAGTAGTAAGAAAATTAGATATACTAAATACATATAATAATTCTTGGTTTGGGCTTCTTTATTTCAAAGTCAAAATACATAAAATAGTACTTCATGTGAAATATTAACATTTAATCTAAAACATGTACAATAGTAAAATTAATTCATTTGCTTATCAGTACATGAAAGTATTAATGAAAGATTAAAAAAAAACTTGAATAATTGAAATGTAAGCATTCAAAACATAATAAATATTTAATTAACAGTTTTTATAATTTAATGTTTTTCAAAAAGTATGTCCTTAATTGTGAATGATTGAAAGTAAGGATTCAAAACATAATTGTGTAAAAGCAATTTTTATAATTTAACATTTTTGAAAAAGTATGTCGATAATTGTGAACAATTGAAAGTAAGGATCAAAACATAATTGTGTAATAACAATTTTTATAATTTAACATCTTTCAGAAAATGTCCATAATTGTGAACAATTGAAAGTAAGGATCAAAACATAATTGTGTAATAACAATTTTTATAATTTAACATCTTTCAGAAAATGTCCATAATTGTGAATAATTGAAAGTAAGGATTCAAAACATAATTGTGTAAAAACAATTTTTATAATTTAACATTTTTCAAAAAGTATGTCCATAATTGTGAATGATTGAAATGTAAGGATTCAAAACATAATAAATATGTAATACACAATTTTTATAATTTAACAATTTTCAAAAAGTATGTCCATAATTGTGAATAATTGAAAGTAAGGATCAAAACATAATTGTGTAAAAGCAATTTTTATAATTTAACATTTTTGAAAAAGTATGTCGATAATTGTGAACAATTGAAAGTAAGGATCAAAACATAATTGTGTAATAACAATTTTTATAATTTAACATCTTTCAGAAAATGTCCATAATTGTGAATAATTGAAATGTAAGGATTCAAAACATAATAAATATGTAATACACAATTTTTATAATTTAACAATTTTCAAAAAGTATGTCCATAATTGTGAATAATTGAAAGTAAGGATCAAAATATAATTGTGTAAAAACAATTTTTATAATTTAACATTTTTCAAAAAATATGTTCATATAGATTAATTTATGGAAAGTTTTATCTATTAATGAATATTTAAAATTGGATGCAGAAAAATTCAGATGTTGAAAATATTAAATACACTCCCAAGCCTCTTAAATGTATCTCCAGTATTTTTGTTTCCCTCTTTCAGATGGGGTGAATTATTTCTTTGTACTCTTTGGCTTATGGACTTCGCTGTATCGTGAAAATAAATGCATTGAAAAACAGCATTGTTTGACCAGCTGTACAAAATCTTGACTCCCCTCTCTTTTCTACAAACTTGCGTTGATAGGCTTCGTTATTGATAACATTCCAATGTAGGAAACATTCCCTCTAAATACAACTTGTGTAAATAAAATAATTCATGGTGCTACAAAGCTTATAATTAGATTTAAAGTAAAAATATTATACATAAGAACTTGCAGTACAAATTTTTTGTTTGGTAATTACCAGCAAACAAAAAAATTATTTAATAATTATAATAATAATTATTTAATAATTATAATAATTATAATTTATTATAATATTTAATAATTATTATTTAATAATTATAATAATAATTATTTAATAATTATAATAATTATAATTTATTATAATATTTAATAATTATAATTTATTGGTCAAGTAATATTACCCACTAAAAATTTGTGTGTTTTTGTATCCCTAGACATTCTACTCTCTAGATTTTTGCTTTATGAACTCATGAATCCACCACACTATCTCTGTGTTTCATCTTTTTAGCTGTTTATATTCTGCTAATTGTCATTTTTATGCTTACTGTTAGAAATATTTTATGTGTACTCTCTGGATTGAAGGGCTAGGCCCAGAGAATCCAGTTGATCATACTACGAACTAATATTACAAGCAGCAGCATTTGCAATCCTGATTACCATTGGTTGGCTGGCATTCTAAACTCTGATTGGATGGGATTTTCCTATTCCAATCTCAGTTACGATCACCTCTTGCTTCATGTTTGTTGCACAGTAATCTTGAACACTTTAAATAAAAATTTAAAATATCTTCTATTCATCATTTTCTCAGTGTACTTAGTTATCTGGTTTAAACTTTAATCATTATTCAGGGTATTACTTTATTTTTTGCATCGTGACATTCTTTAATTTTTATTTTTCCAGTTCCATGTTTTTGTGACCAAACTCAAACAACCTAATCTCTTTTCATCTATTTTCTTCCCCTCAGTTTTATCATCCTAACCAAAAGTCATGCAAACTCTAATCATTATTTTTATGTTATTTTTATTCATTATTCAGAGTATTACTTTATTTTTTGCATTGTGGCAGTCTTTAATTTTTATTTTCCTAGTTCCATATTTTTATGACCAAACTCAAGCAACCTAATCTCTTTTCATCTATTTTCTTCCCCGCAATTTTATCATCTTGATCAAAAGTCATGCCAACTCTAATCATTATTTTTATGTGTTCAACTACCAGCAAATCCTTGCTTAAAGAGTTTGGCCTAAGAAATTCAGTTGCCAATTCTTTCTGTGAGGTCCCATGAACCAGTATTACAAACCATAAGACTAACTAAAGACGAGGTACTTCTGCACTATATTTTATTCTTATAAATTTGCAAATAAAAATATCATTAACTGTTCCTCAAATAATAATATTCTTTATCATAATGTGTGTAAAAGTTTTGTTTTTACTTACATGGTTTCCGCGCACCTGGAAAGTCATGGAAAATCATGGATTTAGACAATGGATTAATTTTGTCATGGAAAGTCTTGATTTTTCAAGTAAAATGAGTAAAAGCTATGGAAAGAAATCGGTAGTCCGCTATACTACCGATTAAAAAAATACATTGTATTGTTTAATTCTATTTTTACTTGTCATTTGGCTGAAGGTACTGAGTTTGGTATTTATGTATTATCCTATTGACCCTATTGCCAAGTAAAATTTGTTCACCAAGGAAACTCAAAGCAAGAAAGCTTAATGGGTGGGTAAATGTATATTATTTTGGTTTTTTTCTTAAATTGTAGATTAAAATTTTATTAATAATTTTTTAATAAAAATTAGTTAAGATTTTTGCACAAAATATAAGTTTATCTCTAGGGATATTGTATCTAAACATCATAGGATTATATTTGGCTATTATTCATGGTCACCTGAATAATACCAAAGTACCCTGAATTCAAATTGGAAACATTTGGATTGAAAAATTGCTATATGATTAAACTTAGGTATGTAGATACAACAATTTATTTTTATGTATGTGAGTTTATTAACACTTATAAAGTAAGTTTATAGTTTTTTTATGATAAAATTCCTGTAATTTCTCTAAAAGCATATATTTTATTTGTATGTACATCAGAAGTTTTATTCATATGTACTTTAACGAAAGCTTTTTAAAGTCATGGAAAATGATCTGCTAAATCATGAAAAGTCATGGATTTGAAAAATTTTATTTTGGCAGATACCCTGTACTTATTGGGAGAAAAGTACATCAGATTTGAGGTTCCAGAAATTCTGTATGAGAAAATTATATTAGTACCTATTCTGAAGTATTTCAAATGACCTGATACGGATTGTTAATTTATATTTTGAATAGAGTTTTATATATTTTGAAAATGATTAAATAAAAAATTTCTTTACTTGTGATGTTTAATAATATAGATAAAATAGTTTCGAGCTGAATTTTTCTAGTTGTTTGGAAGTTCCATTCCTGACTGTTATACTTCTCTTATTGAAAAATAACTCTTAATATTGAAAGTGTCATAAATTTTATACTAGTCATGTAAGAATTTTCCACTGTAAAAATGTTTTGTTTTCTTACGTTTTTCCTTTTTAAGTTTCATAAATTCAAGGTATATGCTATTCCGTCAAGTGCAAAATTTTAGTTAAAATTGGAAATTTGTAGGTACCAAATTTTTTTTAGTAGCATTGCCATTGTATAAGTTTTGTGTCTTACAGTGATTGCTAATGAAAAGTGTTTTACGATATGTTACACGTGTGAAACTACTAACATTAAGTAGTTTAGTTTTATTGATGTGCATAAAGCTTGTCTACAATCAATGAGTATTATATTATACAACCGTCCTTTCTTAGGTAATTATGTAAAATTCATGTCTGGAGTAGATTTTTAAAATATAGGTGTAGCTAATCTATTTATTGTCAACTTTCAATTAGTAAATTTTTCTAATTATTTTGTGTTATGTATTTAGAATTCAGTATAATAGCAAAGCATTACTAGGTCTTGGATTATAGGAAATGTAAATTACAATTAAATATCTTTTGCCAACAACTGTGATAAATTCCAGTGTATTTATTTGATTTGGTATCTATTAAATTTGAATTTCAGTTTCATGCTTTGAATTTTATTTCGACATTCACATAATAGACAAATGTTTCATTCAAAACCCAAATTTTACAGAGCCTGTCACTATTAATTTAAAAAGAAATTATCCTGTTATTTTAATTGACAGATTAATTAATTTCTGCTTTCTTAACTGCATACTCAAGAAGCAGAGTACTTATAAAAAAAGTTTTAAGAACCAATTATATAAATATTTGCAAATTTATTGATAGTTTCTGTTATAAAATAGAATAAATGTATTCAATAGATTCAAAGTTTTCATACATATATACACACGCACACACACACACACATATATATATATATATATATATATATATATATATATATAATGGTCCAGTGTTAAGGCGAATATAAAACAGTCTTTCTTGATAATAATAAGTTCATTAAAATATCGTTTTATTTAAGCGAAACTTGCGCCATTTTTATTTATTCGCCGGAGATACGACTAGTGTGCTGACAGCTCCATGTCCACGCGTTAACTGACTCATATCGGCTCGCTTAATCATCAAATTATTCAAATATCTTGACCGGATGATCACAAAAGCTTACGCGAGCGTGAGTCTTTTTCATTTATGTTGTTATTATAAAAGAGTTCCCTTTTTAAAACCGCTTATAACTCACGTAATTTCCAACTACCCCTTTTTTAGAACTGACATGGGTTGTGCAGGTGGCCATAAACTGACAGAGCTCACAGTGTTCTGTAGCGCGATCTATTTGCGAGAATGACACCACATTTTGTAGGAAGATTAAACAAGACGGGGGACGAAGGATTCCGCAAAAAAAAAAGTTTCAAAAGTCACTGCTAGGGGACTACTTCACGCTGTATAATAGAAAATAGAGTGTTAACAAATGCAAATCAATACGGAATTTACCTTTTATTTTGCTTTCAAATGAGGTTCAATGTGGCTGCCGTTGTTGTGGACCACATACTGCATTCTGTGCACAGTGTGCACAACAGCAGAAAGTAACATGTCTGCAGGAATCTCCCTACAGTCCGTGGTATGTTATCCTTCAACGTATCCAGGTCCTGGACCACTCCTTGATAGACCTTGGACTTATGGTAACCTCATAGCCAGAAGTTGCATGGGGTAAGATCAGGTGACCATGCAGTTGGAAAGTAGCGGCTAATGACTCTGTTGTTAGTTTCTGTCGTAGCAGCTGTTGCACCCGTACCCGTGTGGAAAGGCTCCATTTTGCATGATAATGATTTCCCCCAGGCATTGTTTTTGCTGAAGTGTCGGAATGACAAAGCTGTTCAAAATGTGGCGATATTTCTCTCCGGTAACAGAACAGGCTTCCGGTCCTGTCGGGGTAATGTTCTCATAGAAGAATGGACCTACGATAAATTCCATTGTGAACCCACACCAAACAGTTACCTTTGGTGAATGTAAGGGAATTGCTGTGACTGCATGTGGTGATTTCTCATCCCAAATTCGGCAGTTCTGGTGTATTCACAGTTCCATTCAGGTAAAAGTAGGCCTCGTCTCCCCATAAGATTTTCCACGGCCAAGCATCATCCAACTCCATTCTGGCAAGAATGGTGAGAGCAAAAGTCAATCGTTTATCATGGTCGGGGTACAGTAACTCCTGTACACGGCTGATCTTGTACGGATAGAAGTTGATAATCTTTACTGTAAGGCATATCCATATTCCGAGCTACTCCACGAGCGCTAGAGGTGGCAGCAATACTGTATGGTCCTTTGTCGACAATCGCCGTAGCAACTGCTTCGATTGGATCCTGTGGTACAGGTTTTCGTCCTCTGCATGACTGAACCTTCAGAGAACCTGTTTTCTCAAACGTCGCAACCATTACTTTTATCCCATTAACTAACACAGGACCGTTACCTTTACGCATTTTTTTGTGCGTTCTAAAAGCACGAAGAGCGGCTGACGCGTAGCACTGGTTGAGGTAAAAGAATTTGACCAATAACGCATGCTCGACTAAAGGAGACATTGCACATAAACTTTCAATCCGATTGATTCGAAACGTAACACATTGCCTTTTAAAACCCAAACAGCTGGCACTGTGCCAATGGATGTAACGTGAAATTTGAATAAAGAACTTCTGCTTAGCGTACGTGATATTGCAGATCACGAGACTTTATCGGTGTTTATGTAGATTTTACACTTTTTTAAAAGTGTTGCCATATTGCACTTGAACTAAATCAGAAAATGTGCATAGTAAAAGGTAATTTTATCCCATTTTTATTTGCATTTGTTAACACTCTATTTTCTATAAGATAGTGACAAATGTTCCCCTATCGGTGATTTTTGGAACTAATTTGTTTTTTCACGGAATCCTTCGTCCCTTGTCTTGTTTAATCTTCCTATAAAATGTATCGTAATTCTCGCAAATAGATCGCGCTACAGAACACTGTGAGCACTGTCAGTTTAATTATGGCCACCCGGTATATATATATATATATATAATATATATATATATATATATATATATATATATATATATATATATATATATTATTACATTTAAAATATCTTTCTAAAATTCTCATTTTCCCCTTCTCATTTCTTTCATATCTATTTTTTCCAGCCGCAAAATATCTTATCTATAGGTATGTCCGCGACTTAGAATTCTTTTAACACAGTTCTAATGCACGGATTCAGTCATCGATGCTTTATTTTGGGAAGCTTTCAATTTCAATTCAAACTCAAATCATGATTTAAAGTAATTTTCTATGACTATCTATTATGTACTATATTACACTATTCTATATTACACTATTTACATCATTTAAATTCAACTTTAAATCTAAGGATGGGAATAGTTCCCCTCTCAAATCAAATTCTAATTAAGAGATACCGAGGAAAATCGACCGCTCTCTTCAATGTTTTTTTCTATCCCTTCCCTTGTTGCCAAATGACATAAGAGAAACTTTTGCTTATTTACCTTCCGAGTTGTAACAAGCCATCTCTCAAAGCTAAGACTGAAATAAATGCTAATTTTCTGTCCATTCGCCACATTTTCCAGCTAGTTGTCCCGGCTCACTTTTTCCACTGATCGAAGTTCTTTTCTGACTATTAAATTCGCTGATTAAATTGCCGGTTTCTTGGGAATATTCTCCGCTTTTCTCGCTGTGGGGCCAAACATTCGTAAGTGCGAGTGTGTTGTGTATCATTCCATACTCTGCTTTCGATAGAGAAAGATGCCTTTTTTAGATACTACGCCGTTCTCTTCTATAGAGCCACGAATGCCAATTTCCTAGGCTTCTCAAGAACATTAGGTCGGTACGGAGTTCGTGGGTTCGAATCCCACCGTGGCGTTCGTAGCCGTTCGGAGTCGGCTTAAAGCTGTAGGTCCCGGTCTCATTAGCCCTCGTGTTGCAAAAAGTAGACTGTAGCACTTCAAACCAAACCAAGAACAATAGACGATTTCACGAAGTAGGGCAAATTCGCAAATAATGACAATTCTGGCTTTAGTTTCAAGCGGAAGGGCAGTTTATTGTTTGTCTATTGGTTGTTGTAAACATGAAAATGAATGGGAAGGGCATTATAGTAGTTCGTGACGTAGCGACAAATTCCACTATAGGGACTAATTTGACGTGTAACCGGCTGATTAATTTTCGCCGTGGTTATATATATAGATATTTATTAGTCCGTGAAATAGACTCCTAGACTTTTATGAAAAGAATTTGTTAATACCGGTGATAAAATTTTCATTGCAACAAAAAATAATAGATGATTAAATTTAAAATTATCACTTATGTACCTAATCTATTATATAAGCCAAATATAAAAGAAAATTATTGACGCAATATCTAAGGTCAGTGATAAAATGAATTAAAATAATGCAGACGATTTTTAAATAATTTAAAATAAATGATTAAAGGAATGACGTTATAATGCTAGAAAAATGTTATTTTCATCTACTTATAATGTGATAAATTGATGAATTTAATCATTGCCTGCTCTTAACCGGGGAAAATAGGGTTTGAAGTAATGACATTAAATGATCGAAACGGGGGAAGGAGTAGATTTCGAATGTTTTTGAACTGGCCTTGAATTTTACTGACCGTAACTCATCAAGAATCCAATATGGATGCTTCTATAATAGGTCCAACCACTTCATAAATTCGAGGACAGACGGACATAAAACTTAGATTATTATTATATAGGGGATATCCTAAATAATTAACCAACTTAATAATTATTAATCGTAAAGATAGATAATAATAATGATAGGTGGATAGTAATAGATAATTCAACGTAATTATATTAAAATAATTTTCTGTCTATCATATCCTTTTTTTGGCATCATTTTCTATCACCTTGGTGAATATCATTGTTTTCCCTATTAGTTTTGAGGCTTCGCATCACCAAGCTTCCTGCTGCTTAAGTATATTAAAATAACTTGTGACTCTTAAACTACGTCACCCATGTGACTGGTAATTAAACTTCTGATTGGCTGGCACAGACAACTATTTAACCGAGATGTACGTGTTTTGCGGATAGACTCCCGTGAGAAGTTGCTTGGATAAACTATTCAATGGGATCCTTAAATTTATTTCTTTGTTGAATGTTTTTTTTCCACTCGACTACGATTTGCCATGGCGTGCAAAAATTTCCAGTTTTTTCACGTATTTCTCAAATATATTCCACATACAAAGTATTAAAAATGAACCAAAAGAGAAATTTAAAAATAAAGTGTTGCAAAAAATAGAATCTATAGGAAATCAGTTACAGGGTAAAAGATTGAATAGATTGTAAAACCTCGGTTAGCGATCCTATTTCAGAATTAGTCCAGGAACGGTTAAAATGATTTGTTCAACCGAATTTGACAATTTATGGACGAATTCAGGTCCAGTGCTGGAATGATTAAAATGAATATTTATAAGTTTTCTTGTATGCACTAACAGCGGATATAACACTGAAATTGTCAAAATTTATCCATGCTTGGGCAAAGTGAGTATTCCTGTTGAAATCCGAACACCTCAACACAACAAGTCTGAAATTTTTGTGATTGCAATATTTCTTTTACTTTATACAATGGATAATAAAGTAGGGCAAATTCTCAAATTATGACAATTCTGGCTTTAGTTTCAAACGGAAGGGCAGTTTATTGTTTGTCTATTGGCTGTTGTAAACATGAAAATGAATGGGAAGGGCATTATAGTAGTTCGTGACGTTGCGACAAATTGCCTTATAGGGCGATTTCACGCAGTAGGGCAAATTCTCAAATTATGACAATTTTCGCTTTAGTTTCAAAGGGAAAGGCAGTTTATTGTTTGTCTATTGGCTGTTGTAAACATGAAAATGAATGGGAAGACATTATAGTAGGTCGTGACGTTGCGACAAATTGCCTTATAGGGCGATTTCACGCAGTGGAGCAAATTCTCAAATTATGACAATTTTCTCTTTAGTTTCAAAGGGAAGGGCAGTTTATTGTTTGTCTATTGGCTGTTGTAAACATGAAAATGAATGGGAAAGGTATTATAGTAGTTCGTAACGTTGCGACAAATTGCCTTATAGGGCGATTTCACGCAGTAGGGCAAATTCTCAAATTATGACAATTCTGGCTTTAGTTTCAAATGGAAGGGCAGTTTATTGTTTGTCTATTGGCTGTTGTAAACATGAAAATGAATGGGAAGGGCATTATAGTAGGTCGTGACGTTGCGACAAATTGCCTTATAGGGCGATTTCACGCAGTGGAGCAAATTCTCAAATGAAAATGAATGGGAAGGGGCAGTATAGTAAGGTCGTGACGTTGCGACAAATTGCCTTATAGGGCGATTTCACGCAGTGGAGCAAATTCTCAAATTATGACAATTTTCGCTTTAGTTTCAAAGGGAAAGGCAGTTTATTGTTTGTCTATTGGCTGTTGTAAACATGAAAATGAATGGGAAAGGTATTATAGTAGTTCGTAACGTTGCGACAAATTGCCTTATAGGGCGATTTCACGCAGTGGGGCAAATTCTCAAATTATGACAATTCTGGCTTTAGTTTCAAACGGAAGGGCAGTTTATTGTTTGTCTATTGGCTGTTGTAAACATGAAAATGAATGGGAAGGGCATTATAGTAGTTCATGACGTTGCGACAAATTGCCTTATAAGACGTTAAGAGGGTACCAAGTGTTGAAAATTTGCGATGTGAGAACAGGAGATGAGGTAATAAAAAAAGTGTTCACACATCCATATCACATCTGCATCTCGAACGCAATAGAAGAAACGAACTTCAAGTGAATTCCACAAACTTATCCATATTGAGTGAAATGTGTAAGATGATTAAATATTCAGTGCTCGAGAACTCTGCCTTTAAGATGATTTTATTAACATTACGATGACAACACGAAAAACATCAACAATAGAGAAAGTGCATGGTTGTAAACAAATACGGGTGCTAACTACAACTCAGTGGCGTGCGGTAGGTTTTCATGCAGGGTGTGCAGAGAAGATGGATTTTCCAATAAATCTTTAATTATTGAGACATCTCAGTTCTCCATTCTGAAATGGGTTATTATGAATATAAATTTAAAGATTACAATAAATAAAATATTTACCTACCAGTAGTCGAGTTATAGCTATAAAAACAGCTAAACTTATGAGAATTCTACTAGCACTGAAGCAAAAATCATGTCTTTTGTTGTATGGTGTTATATCGGCGTCAAAAGAGCAACGCTTTTGGCTTCCACGAAAAACTTATATGTTCAGAAAACGTAGCACCACATGGCGCCCGCCGCTGCGGTGCCTCATCCGAATACTCATTGGTGCCTTCAAACCGAAGTCTATTCCAGGTGCAGAGGATTTCGCTGCACGCTGGCACAATAGAACAAACTGTTTCTGGTTCGGTCAGTGGATTAAATTATATTTATTAACTGTTTTTAACATTTGGAAATCATATATTCTGAAAAAATATCTTGACAATTTTTAAAAACAAAACCAGGGATATGGTGTTACAGATATAACTTATATACTGTCTGTAAGACACAATGAATGGTAAAATTTGAACTGTTCTGTTAAATTTCGTTTCTTTAAAACAAAACAACATTGTTTTTCAGCGAATTATTTCAATAAATAGAATACATCACCGAAATTATTTCACCACACTAAAACATTTTATATTGATGAAATACTTCTTTTATATTTCCATGAAAACAAAATCTTACAATATATAAATTTAAACATTAGTCGTCTGCAAAATCGTATGGCCAGTTAATCAGTTAAAAAACCAAAATCGCTTCGGCACGTAAATCCCCGCTCTAATACAACTCTTAATAACCCGTACCTTCGGATGATTCTGAATGCCAAGTGCAGGAAAAATAGCTGCACTTGCCTCAGTGCCATAGTATGCTGTTCTTCTCCAGTAGCCCATACGTATAAAGCGGGATTTTCAATTTAGTGCGCAGTGCGTACACATCAGAACTTCCTATGTTCGTTTGCTTTTGAACACGCTACGTGGTGCAGCACCTAGTACCGCACGCAATGTGGGAATACAAGCAAGCAATATTTGAATATATTATAAATAATATTTATTATATACCATATAAATATAGGTAGACATAGGTGCAGAAAATTATTGTCCCTCATAATTTTGCCAGGGTGTGCAGTGCACACCCTGCATATATGGACCGCATGCCACTGCTACAACTCAACTTTTCGTTGGCAAAACATTACTTGTTTCCATTGTATCTTATGAGCTTCGATATGGATCACGTATACAACAAAACTAAATTTTATTTAAGGGAAAGGGAAGGAAACATCAGAAACTGGCCAAGTAATTCAAAATAGATTTTTTTAGCACTTACAAAATTAAATATATTTTTTAAAAGTTAAACACTTTACACAGTACTATTAGTATCATAATCAAAGTATAACTACTTTGATTATGTTAACAGGCTCAATAAACTATTACATAGATAAGAATCTAATAAAAATGTGCTAAACCTGATCATTTAAAAGACAAAAAATAATTACATTTACAGGTACAGTACTTCTCACACAAAAGCATACAAAATACGTTAGAAACATGAAAAAAAACTTAGTAATAATAAAAATATACTTAGAGCATAATAATTTTATGTTATCTATTACATTACAATAAGGTTAACGTTTAATTAGAATTCTGAAAATATTTGCCGTAAATTCTCAAAGAAGATTTTCGAGTTCAGTCTTGCCTTTTCAAAGCTTTTATCCAAAGCATTCAAAATGTAAGATCCAATATTTTCACCTTTTTTTTTTTTTTTTGAAAAACAGCTTTTTACCATTTTCAGATAATATACAAAATTAAAACCCCAATAACAAGCACAATCCGTAGGAAATTCAAATGTTTTGCCAACGAGGAAGTTGAGTAGCAATTTTTGCTGCACCTGACGTCATGCGAACATTCTCTATATATCCTATACTATAATACGAGGGATGGTTGTCAAGTCGAAAATCGCCCCAGAATTAATAAACTGTAGTAAACTTGGGGATCTGGGGTTTTTGGTCACGAGGAATCGATTGCCATCGGTTTTAACGCGCTAAGGTCACGTAGTTCGGCGCTACAGATAGGGCCGGGTTCGAACCCCGGTGCGGGCAAACTTTTTTCTCATGCGTCCAAACCGAGTGAAAATTGGTACCCGGGGGTTTTCGACCACGAGGAATCGATTGGCTGTAGTTCTGACGAATTAATAATAATAATAATAAAAGTCTTTATTGATTTGTCTTTATTCCTTGATATCGGTTTCCATTTTTATTTTCTATCAACTCTAAATATTAAATTAATGTAGCAAAGTATATATAACACATAAACAATATAGTAAAAAAAAAAATGCAAACAAAAATTTTGAAAACCAACCACAAAAAATTAAAAAATAATGCTTCACTAACGTGCCGAAACAACCTCGCCGTTCAATTTCCAAAGCCACACTAAACACAGAGCATATAACTTATCAAAGTCAGTCGCCGCGTTAGTGCGTCGTCGGCATACCAGGAGGTGCCGCTCTGACGCGCCAGTGCGTCGGTGGCAGCGAACGTGTTAAGGAACTGATTTCGATTTCAAATCACCGTCAACAAAGTTCGACATTTCAACATTCATCAGATTTCAAGCTACATTTTCAACATGCAGAACGCACCTCTACATGAAATGCTTCAAGGAGCCGGAATTTTGGAACAACAAGCGATCAACTCAATTATACCCGCAAATGGACAACTAGAAGATACCGTCATTGTCAGAATGCTTCTTCATTCAACACACTTCAATCTTTACACTGCTCACTTTGTACCATTTCTTTAATTGTATAATTTTTTGTTATCAATTACATTTTATTTTCTATGACTTTTCAAACTTTACCTTTGTATAGAATAGTTCCCTTTCCAAGCAACTTTGTTTAGAATAGTTTACAATGGTGCACTTTAACCGGTTATCTTTTCACTAATGGTTTCACAAATTTTCTTATGGCATGTATTGTTTTGATAAATCACAATTGAAAATTTAAATCTTCGAGTTAGCTTCGATACCTGTTTTCTCCGAGCGGAGCTCGGTCACCCGGTACTATAAGTAAAAAGAAAAACTAAACTGCTACTACAAAACTCTTCACAGCGCCATCTATGTATAAAAAAATTAAAGAGAAGAATTGGTGGATTACAATTAAAAGATATATCAAATCTTAACACCAAGTCCACTGGAGATCAGGGGTGAAACTAGTATAGCATGACCAGGGTACAATTAAAATCAAGGATGATACCGTATTATGATCGACTTATGTGACTGGCGACATCTATGTAATAATGATGTCGAAGAGGGACATGTATGGTACCAAATTTCCATCTCTGGTGACTTCAGACGTCATTTTGACGTAGAAGTCGACCGTAAATTCCCAGTTCCGGGGGCCCCGCCGCCATGTTTTTGGCTCTATTTTTGTACATGTGATCGCCAAATTGTCGCCAAGTGATGTTTACAATTTGTGTATTAAGTTATACCTAATTTCAAAGCATATTTTGTACAAAAAAGGGTTTAAATTTTTGTTAAAAGGAATACAAATTTAAATTTGAGTTTTTAATGTATTTAAAGGCGCTTTTGTACTGTTTATTGAACTAAACAGTGCGGAATTTTTGCAATAAGTGCAAATTAAGCAAAATATATGCATTAGTTGGTTTTATTTAGGCAATTATGCTTGTAAAATATTTAGTTATATTAATAAAATACGGTTGCTATTTAATGAAATTATTTTAAAACTATCAAAAGATTAAAAAGTAATAAAGTACGGTACAAATTACTTCTAGAAATTATTAGCTTAAAATGGAAATATAAGAACGGAGTAAATGTTTTAAATAAATAATAAATTTTTAGCTTAAAATTCTGAAGAAAGTAAGGGAGTGAAATGATTTTTCTTATCTAAGTGAGGTAAAGTTCCCCTTGATCTTCCGTAACAATAACGGTAGACGGTCGAAATAAAATTACTTTTATTACTTAGCGTATCACTTTTAACAATGTAATACACTATAAAATAATATAGTTTAAAAATATTTCTTTTTCATTTTGTATTAAATTAAGACACAATTTTGAATGAAGTTCAAAAAGCAGTAAATAAAAATATATAAATGTGAATTATAACATCACTTGTTACCCTCCGAAAATTAAGCATAAAATATAAAATAAATAAAGCTTTAACCTAATTAATGTATCCTGAGTTGTTGGTGGATATACACGTTTGATCTGATTTAAAAAATCCTGAAAATCATCTTGCGGATTTTCTTTCATTTTCCTCCACATAAATTCACAAACGTACGAATCAAATTGATTTTCACACTTGCGAACTGTGCGGAGGGATCTCTTAATTGAGCTCCACGAGCCCTCAAGTGTATTGGTGTAAGTTCCAGTATTAAATTTAAAAAAAGAAAAAAAAATACCAAAAGTGCTCAGGCAAAATGGACAAACCTCCAGAGCACAGCCGAAATGGACAAAGACTTCAAATGGACGTTAGAAAATCCAAAATCAGCGGTCTTGGAGTATTGTTAGTTCCAGGAACCAATAAGGGTCAGATATTCAAATCACGTGTCATTTCCCCAAATAGGGCACGAGCACTCAGCTGATCGCTGAGATCGCCGAGCCCTAACAACCGTTCTGGTAGGCACGCTAACTCGTTGCTATGGACGTTTACATGTAAACAGTCTTATTTTAATGTCGTGGTATTTTTTTCAGTTACAAATTTTGAGAATTATTTTTTTGTAATTATAATCATCACATATTGAAAAGAAACTGAATAGGAGAAATTCATCGAAAGATTATTTATAACTGTACACCGAAGGTTTTTTTTCCGACCGGCACGTTAACATGTTTCTTTGCTTATTGATAGTAAGTAACATAAAAGATTGTGCTTTTTTTATGTCGCCATAGCAAATTGCTGGTAATTTGTCAATATCCGTTTCCCAGTCTTTTATAATATATGGATCTATATTACTTATTACAGATATTTTATCCAAATACCGCTTCTGTGACAGTTGATCTAAATTCTTCAAGTAATCATTAATTTTCAGTTATAAACACTAAGTTATACTAAACACTAAGCTACTCAGTTATAACTCTTCAGCACACAAGTGAACAACGTGCGAACCACAACGTACCACCAACGTGCGAAGTTCAAGCTGTGATCCACGTGTTTTTCAATCAGCGCAGTTTTTCAATTAGCTTGACCCCCAGCATTGTTGCTATGATGGTTGCCAAGTGACGTAGGTACCCGTGACGTCAGGAGCCCTTGCCCTATACCCTAAAATAAATGCACCGATTGACACCCCCACCTTTTTTAGGGGGTGGTGGAAGAGTCCGAAAAGAAGAGCAAGGTTTGCTAGAAAATAGGGTTCTAGAATTTGGCGATATCTCCCACGCTTGGCGTCCTCGCCGAACTGGGTTCCGGGGGCCCCCCGAACTGGGAAACAGCCGAAGTGGCCTGTGACACATCTCGTCAGCAATATGGTAGCAGCCTTAAAGTAACCGAATATATAGACCATATATTTTACGAGTGGATCGGGACAACCAATTTGAATGCTACAGTTTCAGGTAAATTACTTGGTTCATTGGCGCCATCTATTCTTTAATATATTAACTAATCTATTAAATCATAACGTAATCATGAGTTCGAGTCAAGATTCTTAAAACCGTGTTAAACAATGGAGGGTGAATACAACAGAAATTACATCAATCAATTAATACAGATTTTGATCACGCATATTGCAGCTCTAACAAATAAGATTTATTTGTTTTTATTTGTATGGTCTTTTACTTTTTAAAATCATTAACAATAACTGGTAAAAATATGCAATCCCACTGCCTTATTCACAAAATAATGTTTGGGTACAAATGCATTATAGTCGCCGGGTTTTTTTCTCGCCAAACTTGGCGATTTTGTGTGGCAAACTTGGCGATTTTTGGGGCGATGACTAGGTTGTTGTATACTTTGTAGAGAAACAGTAAAATGTAAACTTATGAGTATTCTTTGATAGAAAAATGTAAGTTTCTAAATTATTATATTGAATAACATTTTTTTCAGAACACTATTTTTATTTTTAAAAATAGGGCTGTTTACTGCTCATTATAGAAAGCTTGAGGTATAAAGTTTATAATTTCAAAAACTGATTTTAAAAAGTTAAAAAAATAAAAAATAAAATAAAAAAAAGATAGTAAAAAAATTGACAGTTAAAAATAAAAATTGATTTTAAAAACTGTCAATAATGTGAATAAAATATTAAAAATGAATATTAGAACTAAAATAAATTATAAAATATTAAAATAGAAAAATAAAAAAGTAATAATAATAAATATAAATATTAAAATATAATAATTTTATTGATGTATAATAAAATATTAGAAATATGAGCACTTCCCAAGCTCATTCCTTAGCAAAAATTAGTTTTATAAACATAAAATAACAAAAACCAACAAAAAATGATAATAAAAAATTAAAATTCAAGTAACAAAAAAAATAATAAAAAGGAGAAAATAGAAAATTAATTTAAAATATTGTCAAAAATATGAATAAAATAATATAAAAACTGCCCAAGATCCGACAAATTATTTGAATAGTATTAGTTAATATAT
>CM063507.1:46150829-46178329 GCA_032207245.1 Pardosa pseudoannulata | reverse complement strand
TTTCATTTTGATGATTTTTGTATCGAATTAGGCATTTTGAAATATTCCATTTGCATTACTTTTATGATCTATCGAAAATTTTGGTGATTTTCTTAAAATGTGTTTACTTTATGACTGGGTAGGCTTTTTGAGAATCAAAAAACATTTTCTTTAGTTACAAAAAATTTAGTTCCATGAAATGGAGAAAACTGTAGCTAAAATATTGTACACATTTGGATAATTGTCTTATAAAAATAGTACATAACGTAATTACCTTACGTTATTGGACATTCAGATTTGATTTTTAATATTCGGATTATAAAATGAAAAAATAAAAAGTTGATAGTGCTCGTAGAACATTTTTAAGAAATGTTGTTCGAACATTGCATTTCTATCAAACAATCTTGTATTTTAATTCTAGAATAGCGGAAGTTCGGTATACCTAAGACAGTTTAGCCGAACGATGGCCGAATGGTAGAGCGCTGCTCTTCGGAACCGGAGTTCGCGGGTTTGAATCCCGCTGCTGGCATGGATGTTGTAGCCGTTCGGAATCGGCTTTAAACTGTAGGTCCCGGTCTCATTAGCCTTCGTGTGCAAAACAGTAGACCGTAGCGCTCCAAACCAAACCAAACCTAAGACAGTTTAGTTTGGTTTGGTTTGGAGTGCTACGATCTACTTTCTTGCAACACGAGGGATAATGAGACCGGGACCTACAGCTTAAACCCGATTTCGGACGGCTACGAACATGCATGCCACTGTGGGATTCGAACCCTCGAACTCTGGTACTGAAAGCCATTGTTCGGATATATACCTAAGAGAGCAGTCAGAATCATACATTACCTATTTAGTATGAATCCATGTTGCTATTCAAAAAATACATTGTATTTATACGTAACCATTTTCTAGACTAATTATTATAATCTATATATATATAAATGAATTTGTGTGTCTGTCTGTCTGTCTGTACTCAATAGACTCAAAAACTATCCATCCAATCGCCGTGAAAATTTGGGAAATGTTTAGGTATATCCCTGGGAAGGTTTTTGTAAATTTTCAACGTTCGAAATTCATTCCTTCCCCCTTTTTCGAGCATTTCATGTCATTATTCCAAGCATTATTTTCCCCGGTTAAACGCAAACGATTAAGTTTTTAATTTATCGCATCATATCTAAGGGAAAGAAGCAATATTTCTAGCAATGTGACGTCATCCCAAGTAATTGTTTTAAACGCAGTTTTCCACGGTTAAAAGCAGGAGATTAAAATGTTCAATTCATCACATAATAAATAGGCGAAAATGATATTTTTCTATCATTATGACGTCATTCATTTAAATATTTCATTTATTCATTTCTTATTTTATATTATTTAAAATCGTCTGCTTAGTATCTATTCGATTTGAACTGAAATTTGAGATATAAAGTGATTCACTTTCATTTCTATGTGACGCAAATTGTAGCATTTTTATATGAGAACTAATTTTAAATTTAATTCTTGGTTCATTTTTATGTTACAATGAAATGCATATCAACAATATTCTAAGTACAAAAGTACAAATTTCAGTGACTCTCATGGCCAAATAAAACCTATCATTTTATATAGTTATCTTCATATTCATATGGTTGTCGATATGAATGTGTGTTTCTGTTTCATACAAAACTATGTGGTTTGTCATAAATTTCCTTAATTTTGGAAAACATTTATTACTACCAACAAAATTAGCACTGTTGCTGTCAAAACCTGTGCTTCCTATTCTATCACGTAATATGGCAAGATCTGTTAACTTTGCTAATCAACGTACAGTAGTAATACAGTAATGCAATTTAGGGTTAAGCTTATATTTTACAATAAAAAAAGTTTGAGCAAATTTAATATAAGACAAATTCGATTATAAAAACTGAATAATGTTATAATACGCTTATGATAGAAATATATAAACATGCCAATGACTCGAACTGAACTGTGACGAATTTAGAGAGTTATTCACGAAAAATAAATCTTTGTTTAAAAGTAATATATTAAGTTCACCGTAGCGAAGCACGGGCAAACTTTCTAGTAATCCATAAAATGTATAAGATATTTCAATATTGAAAAATTTATATAGTTAGAAAAATATATGGACTACTTTAATGGAAATATTTAGTGTGGGCTGAATTCAAAATAAACATGCAATCAAATTACTTTATACAGTCAATACCGGCTATATGGTCACCCGCGTATAAGAACAAACACCCCTATTATATGGTCAGTTTTCTAAAGTCCAGACTAGCTTAATAGGGAACATGTTCTAAAACATACCGCTTATACAGTCACTTTCTTTTACTTTTTACTGGTTATAAGGTAAATTGTTTTCTGTAATAGTTATTGAAAACAAACCGAACATACTCATTGCTTTTTGTACCCAAATAAGCAACTTTAAGGTATCCGTCTATGTTAAAAATTGTCATTTTCTGCCAAAAATCATAATTTTTTATTTCTCTATTGTAAAATTTCAACTTTTAGGCTTCTAAATCTGTTTTGCTTTACGGCATTTTAAAGAAAAGTTACAGTTGTTTAAACATCAGTGACGGCTGTCAAAATAAAACCGAAGTAGCGACTTCGGAACCGGAAGTTGTGAATTTAAAGCCTTTTAAAGAGCATTCTTTGGACAAAACTTTTTAAATTTTCATGAAGATGAATTTAAACATTTTTCTAGTATTTTTAATAATTAGCAACTTGGCAATAAGAAAGTTTTGAAGCAAGAAAGTGTGGAGAATTTTAAACATGTATTTTAATTTTTTAATAGTTAAAGTTGCTTTCATAAACTTCAAATGCGTTTTTCTCAGAACGGTATTTTTAATAAAATGGTGAAACTTGAAATGTGATTTCTCAAAAAGTTCTTAAAATATTGTGTTGAAAATTATTATGAATGTTTTTGATAGTATTTACCAGTCAATGACCTAAAAGCTTTAAATTCGGATCATTTGTAATGATGTTTTACTCATGGTTAGATATAAAGGTAATGAAAATTCGTTAAAAAATCAATGTGTATGATTTTGAAGGACCAAAATTTTTTTATCAAATGTAAATTAAGCAAAGATTTTAGGTGATTCACTAGTCCAGTGTATAAGAAATGTGTTGCATCAAAAAATATTGAAATAATTTATTAAAAAATTAGACTTCTTGAAAAAAACCGATTTTTTTTTTACTAAATTTTCATTTATTAGATATTTTATAAAAACTTCTCCAGGAAAAAAATTTTTAATTGCAATGCTCTATGATAATATAAAAAATAAATCTAAAAATGTAAAAGACTAGTTTCTGCGTATAAAGAAAAAAGTTCTCCGAACGTAGACTGAATAGTAGATTGAATATGAAAGTAACGTAGATTGAAAGAACGTATATGAAAAGAACGTAGATTGAATATGAAACTAACAATTCGATTTTAGAATTTAACACATTTATGACCTTAAATAAATTTAAACTGATAAGAATCTAAAACCGATTTTTTCTAGTCTTAAAAGTATTTTTCATTGTTTTACGTTTTTAAATTAAAAAAAAAAATATTGCATATTCGTAAAACATGAAAAAAGAAGCTTAAAAGTTTGCAGTTATAGCAATTGAAGAGAGATAGCGAAATTTTTTTCTAAATTTGGCTTATCTGAGCCTTAATAGACTGGTTTGTTTGGAGCTCTATACTCTACCGTTTTGCTACACGAGGGCTAATGAGACCGGGACCTAGTGCTTAAAGCCAATTCTGAATTGTTACGAGCATCCATACCAGCAGCAAGATTCGAACCCGCGAACTCTAGTACCGAATAGCAGTTCTCTACTATTTGGCTATCATTCAGCACCTTAATAGAAGGAGTTCAGTACCATCAAAATACAAGAATTCTACAAGATTATTTCAACAAAGTGGCTTTAAATTTGTGTAAAAATAATTTAATAAGCAACATATAAAATGTAATTATTTAAAGGAATAATCCTTTCTTCTTTACTGTTTTATAGAAAAAATCCTAAAGTTCGTAATTTCTGTATTAATTATTTAAAAGTATATTCAACAACAACGATGCATTACTAAAATTTATTTAACACATTTAAAGGTAAACAAGATGAAAATGTTAAAAATTCTTAAAATATGAATATTAAAATACAAATATGCAAAAAAATATAACGAAAATTACAAATATGAAATGGAAACTAAATATGAAACCAACAATTCGATTTTAGAACTCAACACATATAAGAGTAATCATGTGTTAAAAAATTTTAAAATATGAATATGACAACCATGAATATGAAAAAAAATAATGTAAATGTACAAATAAAATGAAAATTAAATATGAAACTAACAATTCGATTTTAGAATTTACCATTTTTATGAAAGTATAGAAAGTACACATTAGTGTTAAAAAATCTTAAAATATGAATATGTAAAATATGAATGTGAAAAAATAATGTAAATTTACAAATATAAATGAAAATTAAATATGAAACAGAACTATTCAATTTTAGAATTTAACACATTTATAATATTAAAGAAAGTAAACATCATAGTGTTAAAAAAATCTATAAATATGAATATGAAAAAATATAAACTTACAAATATAAATGAAAAATAAATATTTAACTAACAATTTTATAAATGTGTTAAATTCTAAAATCAAAGTATAGAAAGTAAACATTATCATAGTGTTAAAAAATCTTAAAATATGAATATGAAAAACATGAATATAAAAAAATATAAATTTACAAATATAAATGAAAATTAAATATGAAATTAGCAATTTGATTTTAGAATTTACCACATTTATAAAAGTATAGAAAGTAAACATTAGTGTTAAAAAAATTTAAAATATGAATATGAAAAAGAATGTAAGTGTACAAATATAAATGAAAATTGAATATGAAACTAACAATTCAATTTTAGAATTTAACACATTTAAAAAAGTAAACATTATCATAGTGTTAAATAATCTTAAAATATAAATATGAAAACATGAATATGAAAAAAACAATGTAATTGTACAAATATAAATGAAAATTAAATATGAGACTAACAATTTGATTTTAAAAGCAGGGCTTGAATATCACTATCTACATAAATTTTTTTTTAAATATAAATATCAATTCAGAATCTCAGCTGTTTTGGTTACACGTAAGCACATTCCGATATGCACCTCTTTTTAATTGTATTAAAATTAGTGCAGCTCTTGCCTCCTCAACGGTATAGGTTAATATTCTTCTTCAACAACAACGACAATAATAATAATATTAATATTAATAATAATAATATTATTATTAATAATAATAATATCAATAATAATAATATCAATAATAATAATAATATCAATAATAATAATATCAATAATAATAATAATAATATCAATAATAATAATATCAATAATAATAATAATATCAATAATAATAATAATAATATCAATAATAATAATATCAATAATAATAATAATATCATCATCATCATCATTATTATTATTAAGTTTTTTTCATATTTCTAATGTATTTTCTATGCTTTTGTGAGAAGTATTATATCTATAAATGTAATTACTTTTTGTCCATAAAATGATCAGGTTTTGCACATTTTAATTAGATTCTTATTTATGTAATAGTTTATTGTGCCTGTTAACATAATCAAAGTAATCATACTTGATTATGATTCTTAAAAGTACTGTGTAAAATGTTTGATTTTTTAAAAAATATATAATTTCGTAATTGCTATTTTGAATTACTTGGCCTGTTTCTGATGTTTACTTTCCCTTCCCTTAAATAAAATTTAGTTTTATAGTATGCGTGATCCTCATCGAAGTTCAGAAGATAAGTAAAACGAACACTATTTTGCCAACGAAAACTTGAGTTGTAGTCAGCATTCGTATTTGTTTACAAACATGGACTTTATACGTGATGTGATCCGATTAAAAACCCAGAGCGGCTTATGCGATTAAAAAATTAGGTTTTCGACTCACCAACGTGATAAATGGGAGCTTGGCAGGGAAGTTACAAACAGGGTATTTTAAGGGAAGCTTAAACAATTAAAATGAACTAAATGGAACAGAATTAAAATTAAGTAAATGGAACGTTATGACACAGTGTTAAAAATTTTAAACTTTGGATATCAAAAATATGAATATGAAAAAATGTAAATGTACAAACATAAATGAAAATAAAATGTGGAACTAACAATTCGATTTTAGAATTTGAGACATTTATAAAAGTATAGAATTATACATTATCATAGTGTTAAAAAATAAAATATGAAAAATATGAATATGAAAAAAATAATGTAAATGTACAAATATAAATGAAAATTAAATTGAAACTAACAATTCGATTTTAGAATTTGAGACATTTATAAAAGTATAGAATTAAACATTATCATAGTGTTAAAAAATAAAATATGAAAAATATGAATATGAAAAAAATAATGTAAATGTACAAATATAAATGAAAATTAAATTGAAACTAACAATTCGGTTTTAGAATTTGAGACATTTATAAAAGTATAGAAATAAACATTATCATAGTGTTAAAAAATCATAAAATATGCAAAATATGAATATGAAAAAAAAATGTAATGTACAAATATAAATGAAAATTAAATAAGAAACTCGCAATTTGATTTTAGAATTGAACACATTTATAAAATTATAGAAAGTTATCATAGTGTTAAAAAAAATCTTAAAATATGAATATGAAAAATATGAATATGAAAAATATAAATGAAAATTAAATTGAAACAAAAAATTCAATTTTAGAATTTAGCACATTTATAAAAGTATAGAAAATAAACATTATCATAGTGTTAATCTTAAAATATGAGTATGAAAAAAATTGGAAATGTACAAATATAAATGAAAATTAAATATTTAACAATTTTATAAATGTGTTAAATTCTAAAATCAAAGTATAAAAAGTAAACATTATCATAGTGTTAAAAAATCTTAAAATATGAATATGAAAAAGTAATGTAAATGGGCAAATATAAATGAAAATTAAATATGAAACTAACAATTCGATTTTAGAATTTAACACATTTAAAAGTATAGAAAGTAAACATTATCATACTGTTAAAAAATCTTAAAATATGAATATGAAGAATGTAAATGTACAAATATAAATTAAATATAAAGCTAACAATTCGATTTTAGAATTTAACACATTTATAAAAGTAAACATTATAGTGATAAAAAATCTTAAAATATGAATATGAAAAATATAAATATGAAAAAAACAATGAAATTGTTCAAATATCAATGAAATGAAACCCAAATATGAAACAAAAAATTCGATTTTAGAATGCAACACAGTTAAAAGTATAGAAAGTAACCATTATCATAGTGTTAAAAAATCTTAAAATATGAATATCAAAAACATGAATATGAAAAAATAATGTAAACGTACAAATATAAACGAAAATGAAATATGAAACTAACAATTCAATTTTAAAAATAGGGCTTAAATATCACTATTTACATAAAATATTTTTTTTAAATATAAATATCAATTCAGAATCTCAGCTGTTTTGGTTACACGTAAGCACATTCCGATATGCACCTCTTTTTAATTGCATTAAAATTAGTGCAGCTCTTGCCTCCTCAACGGTATAGGTTAATATTGGAGGCTGAGCCAAAGAATTACCATCTATGTTTTTATTATTATTAAGTTTTTTTCATATTTCTAATGTATTTTCTATGCTTTTGTGAGAAGTATTATATCTAAAAATGTAATTACTTTTTGTCCATAAAATGATCAGGTTTTGCACAATTTTATTAGATTCTTATTTATGTAATAGTTTATTGTGCCTGTTAACATAATCAAAGTAGTTATATCTTGATTATGATTCTTAAAAATTGTGTAAAATGTTCGATTTTTTTAAAAAAATATATAATTTCGTAATTGCTAAAAAAAAATCTATTTTGAATTACTTGGCCCGTTCCTGATGTTTCCTTCCCCTTAAATAAAAATTAGTTTTACTGTATGCGTGATCCACATCGAAGTTCATAAGATACAAGTAAAACAAACACTATTTTGCCAACGAAAAGTTGAGTTGTAGTCAGCACTCGTATTTGTTTACAAACATGGACTTTATACGTGATGTCATCTGATTAAAAATCCAGAGCGGCTTATGCGATAAAAAAAATTAAGTTTTCGACTCACCAACGTGATAAATGGGAGCTTGGCAGGGAAGTTACAAACAGGGTATTTTAAGGGAAGCTAATACAATTAAAATGAACTAAATGGAACGGAATTAAAATTAAGTAAATGGAACGTTATGACACAGTGTTAAAAATTTAAACTTTGGATATCAAAAATATGAATATGAAAAAATGTAAATGTACAAACATAAATGAAAATTAAGTATGGAACTAACAATTCGATTTTAGAATTTGAGATATTTATAAAAGTATACAAATAAACATTATCATAGTGTTAAGAAAATCATAAAATATGAAAAATATGAATATGAAAAAAAAAATAATGTAATGTACAAATATAAATGAAAATGAAATACGAAACTCAATTTGATTTTAGAATTGAACACATTTATAAAATTATAGAAAGTAAACATTATCATAGTGTTAAAAAATCTTAAAATATGAATATGAAAAATATGAATATGAAAAATATAATGTAAATGTACAAATATAAATGAAAATGAAATTGAAGCTAACAATTCGATTTTAGAATTTAACACATTTATAATAGTATAGAAAGTAAACATTATAGTGTTAAAAAATCTTAAATTATGAATATGAAAAAGAATGTAAATGTACAAATATAAATTAAATATAAAACTAACAATTCGATTTTAGAATTCAACACATTTAAAAGTATATAAAGTAACCATTATCATAGTGTTAAAAAATCTTTGAATATTAAAAACATTAATATGAAAAAACAATGAAAATATACAAATATGAATGAAATGAAACCTAAATATGAAACAAAAAATTCGATTTTAGAATGCAACACAATTGAAAGTATAGAAAGTAAACATTATCATAGTGTTAAAAATTCTTTAAATATGAATATGAAAAATATGAATATGAAAAAAATGTAAACGTACAAATATAAATGAAAATTAAATATGAAACTAACAATTCGATTTTAAAAACAGGGCTTAAATATCACTATTTACATAAAAACATATTTTTTAAAATATAAATATTAATTCAGAATCTCAGCTGTTTTGGTTACACTTAGGCTCATTCCGATATGCACCTCTTTTTAATTCTATTAAAATTAGTGCAGCTCTTGCCTCCTCAACGGTATAGGTTAATATCGGAGGCTGAGCTAAACAATTACCATCTATGTTCATTTCCTCTGAAGGTTTATAGTGGCCTGGAGATGAAGGTTCAGGAGTACTTGAGCATGAACTATATTCATTGCATTTATAACTGTTCATTGGCATCGGAGTAGAGGATTTCAGTGGAAATATCTCTTTGATAAAAGATTCCTCAGAATGCACGGATTCTATTGAACTTTTTCTCTTTTGGTTATTCACTGTAGACAAGTTTTTTCTATTACGTATTTTAGCTACTCTTGCGGAAGTTTTCTGTTTGTACCTAAAAATTAATTCCAAAAAGAAAAATATGACATTTGACTATAAAAACCAAAAACATGTCTACTACAGAAATAAAATAAATATGAAAAAAAAATTTAAATAGCTTTTATTTAATAAAAATATATAAAAATGCACTAAAAATCTTCTGTTTATACCTAAAAATCAATTCAAAAAAGAAAAATGTGACATTTCAATATAAATTCAAAAACATGTCTACTTCAGAAATAAAATATGAAACATTTTTAAAATTGCTTTTATCTAATACAAAAGTGATAGAAATGCACTAAAAAGTAAAAAATTTTAAAACAGTGAGTGTGTGAGAAATGTGTAAGAAATCTATATGAAAATGGTTTAGTTTTGGAGTCCTACGGTCTACTTTTTGCAATACGAGAGCTAATGAGACCCAGACCTACTGCTTAAAGCCGATTCCGAACGGCTACGAACATCCATGCCCCAGTGGGGTTTGAACCCACGAACTCCGGTTCCGACGGCCAGCATACTAACCATTTGGTCATCGTCCTGCCTTATATGAAAATGGTAATGTTCTGTTAGAGAAATTGTGTGGGGAACTACTATAGGTTTTTTGGTTTGGTTTTGGAGTGCTACTGCCTATTGTTTTCCTCACGATTGCTAATAAGACCTGGACCTACTACTTAAAGCCGATTTCGAACGGTTACGAACCATGCTATCAGTGAGATTCGAACCCATGAACTCCAGTACCTAAGAGCAGTGCTCTACTATTAGGCCATCGTTTGGCTAACTACTATAGGATTAGTTTGGTTTGTAGCGCTACGGTCTACTTTTTTGGCAACACAAGAGCTAATGAGGTTGGGATCTACTGCTTAAAGCAGATGACTCAATATGAGTAGAGTATGCTCAACGAGGCGTAAAAGCTAAATTTTGTCTAAATTCTTTCAGAATCTATGTAGTAGACAAAAACATTCAGCTTTGTTTTTATGTATATACCGTTATTTTTGTACCCACAAAGTATTCTATTCACTAACCCATACTAGTACGTGACCCGTGATCAAGTATCAATTGTCAGAAACGTACGTGTGCCGCATACAATACGTTAATGTATGATAAAAAACAAAAAAATAAATACTATAAAATTTGAAGATTGAAAAATTAAAAAAAAATTAAAACTGAAATAAAGATAAAAATCTACGGAATTCAAATTTTATAGTAAAGTTCAGGAAACTGAAGAAAAGGAAACAAGCCTTCATGCCGCTTTTATCCTGATGCGTAACATGAATTAAATTTAAAAACTATTATTTTATAAAGAGAACATAACATCCCCTATATAATAATAGCCTAAGTTATCTGTCCGTTTGTCCTCGAATTTATGAAGCGATTAGACCTGGAATGGATACAAGCATCCATATTGGATACTTGATGAGTTAGGGTTAGCAAACGTCAAAGCAAGTCTTTAAAAGTTTGAAATCCATTTCCTTCCCCCTTTTCCGAGCATTTAATGCCATTATATCAAGCCATATATTCCTCGGTTAAGAGCAGGTGATTAAATTTATCTATTGATCACATAATAGGTAAAAACAACATTTTTTTCTAGCATTATGATGTCATTCCTTTAACCATCTCATTTAATCATTTCCTATTTTAAATTATCTAAACATTGTCTGCATTATTTTCAAACATTTTATCACTAAACTTAGATATGACGTAAATAATTTTCTTTTATGTTTGGTTTAAATAGTAGATTAGGTACATGTGATAATTTTAAACTTGACCATCGATTACTTTTTGTTGCAATGAAAATTTTATCACCGGCATTAACAACCAATCTCTTTTCAAAAGTCTAGGAGTCTATTTCACAGACTAATAAATATCTAGCGTTTAAGTTATATATCTTTGAAAATTGAGAAATTTGTTTTGTGTGTTTGTTTTTTGTATATTAGCACACGGTTTGACTAAATGAACTGTATTCACGGTATCGGAAGACTTTAGAGGAGTGGGAAGATAAACAGATTATTGGGCGTGTGGCAGATAATTCTCTTAGCCAAAAAACAAACCATTTTTTTTTATCTGCCTCTATAATAATATCTAAGATAATTTAAAAATATCTATAAAAAATCTAAAAAAATCTATAAAAAAATCTATAAAATCTATAAAAAAAATCTATAAAAAAATCTATAAAATCTATAAAAAAAATCTATAAAATTTGTAAAAAAAAATCTATAAAATCTATAAAAAAAAATCTATAAAAAAAATAATAAAAAAAATCTATAAAAAAAATCTATAAAAAATCTAAAAAAAATGTATTAAAAAAATCTATAAAAAAATCTATAAAAAAATCTATAAAAAAATCTATAAAAAAATCTATAAAAAAATCTATAAAAAAATCTATAAAAAAATCTATAAAATCTATAAAAAAATCTATAAAATCTATAAAAAAATCTATAAAATCTATAAAATCTATAAAATCTATAAAAAAAATCTATAAAATCTATAAAAGAAATCTATAAAATCTATAAAAGAAATCTATAAAATCTATAAAAAAAATCTATAAAATCTATAAAAAAATCTATAAAATCTATAAAAAAAATCTATAAAATCTATAAAAAAAAATCTATAAAATCTATAAAAAAAATCTATAAAATCTATAAAAAAATCTATAAAATCTATAAAAAAATCTATAAAATCTATAAAAAAATCTATAAAATCTATAAAAAAAATCTATAAAATCTATAAAAAAAATCTATAAAATCTATAAAAAAATCTATAAAATCTATAAAATATCTATAAAATCTATAAAATATCTATAAAATCTATAAAAAAATCTATAAAATCTAAAAAAATCTATAAAATCTATAAAAAAAATCTATAAAATCTATAAAAAAAATCTATAAAATCTATAAAAAAAATCTATAAAATCTATAAAAAAAATCTATAAAATCTATAAAAAAATCTATAAAATCTATAAAAAAATCTATAAAATCTATAAAAAAAATCTATAAAATCTATAAAAAAAATCTATAAAATCTATAAAAAAAATCTATAATATCTATAAAAAAATCTATAATATCTATAAAATCTATAAAAAAATCTATAAAATCTATAAAAAAATCTATAAAATCTATAAAAAAAAATTATAATATCTAAAAATATCTAAGATAATTTACAAATCTGGAAAATTAAAAATTTTACTAATTCCGTCATATAACGAGGTATAAGCTAGTATTTTATAAAGAGAACATAACATTCAAATATTAAAAAAAACTTTAGATCAAATAATGTAATTTTCGAAAAATTAATAAATTAACAAAGCAAATGCTTATCATATTTGAAATTTATTTTTGTTAGTTTACATATGTATGCCTACGGCTAATAGTTTGTTACTGTACTAACCTGTTCAACCAGTTAAGCTCCGATTTAGAACGAACCCATAAATGTGCCATAATTTCATGCTTGCCGTCTCTAATCAACTTCCGGAATGGGTGGTGAGGGCATGTTCTGCTCGAATGCGTAAACCTGACAGCGCAACCTGAAATAGAACAAAAAATTACTGATATTTTAATAAAAGACATCTGGTGGATTCGTTTATGGTCTCAGCATCATATCGAATACAAACAAAAATAAGAAATTGTTAATTTACCCTCCAATGTTGCTGGCATTACGGACTGATAACAGATAACAGTCATTTCCATGGCCAACCAAAAAGGTTTACAATTGCCAACAACGCTGAGTGGAGAGATTAACACTAGAATTACTGTGGTCTTTGTATACTAGAATTACGGCGAGTGTCATTTTGATCCCTTGATAAGATATTTGCATATTTCTCTATATGATATATTTGTGAAAAATAAATTAAAATAACGCAAATTATGACAACTACAGTTTGTTTTTAAAAATATACAGACTTTGCAGGTATGTAGGATCAATTAAACGATTTACTACGTTCTCTCCTAAACTTTGATCACTTGGTCTCATTTCATCTTTTCCTAAATAGGGAAATCCATTTAATAAGTATTTTGTCCTAACATCTACTTCTAGCCAAAATTTTATTCCGAATTTATCGAGCTTGTTAGGCATATACTGCAAAAAACGGCATCTTGTTTTTGTAGGGAATAACTGTTCATCAAACGTAATATTTTCATTTGGTTTGTAGCAAAGCTTACAGTTTTCTATAAAAGTATTCCATACCTCGGATATTAGTGTAAATTTATCACACTGCAAACGTGAAGACCTTGTTAGTTTATTTTCAAAACGAAAAAATTTCATAACTTCCGGAAACCTATCTCTGCTCATAGTTTCATGAAAAACTTTAGTCCCCAAGTCTTAAACCACAAACTAAGAATTGGTAAGCCCTTGGCGGCTAATGCCCCCTTACGTACAACAACGCTATGAATGCTTCCAGTTCTGCTAATAAAATAGTGAAAGAGTCATTATGAAGTTTACACTTGTCTTCAACATCAGTATATAGCCTGTCGTATTTCTAGGTATAATCATTTGTTAGGGCTAAAATAAAAATACGATTTTCTTGAAATCTTTACTATTTCGTAAATCACAATGATTTAGGAAAAGTCAAGAAAGGATTAAGATATTTGCAAAAAAATAGAAGAGCTGTCAGAGATAAAAGTTCGCTAGGTGTCAAAATGACTCCTTCCGTAATTCTAGTGTTAATATCCACAATCAACAAAAACATTAGAATATTTTACAAAGGATAGTATTACATAAACCAGGCCAAGAAGCCAAGAAATTTTAAAAACAGTATTTTTACTTACTCAAAGTCTAATGAGTTTCAGTGAAATTAATTTTTCGCTCCATTATTAAAGAAAACACTTATTAATTAACCTAACAATTATTTACAGTTTACATTTACTAACCATTAATTCATTAAAATATAGTTTTAAAATATTAACAGATTGACCCCTTGCTTGTGACGTCGGAACACGGTCGAATGAGCCAATTTTGGAATGCCTGACCCCAGTTTTGGTTTACTCCGGACGTTGCGAGTCGGTCACACGTTTGTTGTGACGTAACTTTGAAGTCAGCTGGAGGACATGACAGCAAACAATCAAATCTGGCGTCAAAGCGACGTTACGAATGTAGGAACCGATTTGCAACGTCTAGAGTAAGTTTCACAGAGGACAGTCAGGAGTGTTTTTCACACCAATTCGGTGCTAGTGTCCTCGGAGATAGTAATGCCAATTCTAAAATTTGCAGAGGTGGTCTGTCAGGGATGATTCACTGGTACTGGATTATAGAGAAGGGTCTCCCAGGCCTATTACCTCTAGAATCATTCTCTTGATTTCAGAGAATGGATTTTCTTGCAGACCTGGAGATAGCTGAAAATGTCTGGCTGAGCGACGAGTCGATGGAGCGCCGAAGAAGAGTAAAATCATGCTTAGCCAGCTAGTCTGCCCTTTCATTATCAGGTATGCTGCAATGGCTAGGAATTCATTGAAAGACGATAATTCAATCGGCACAGCTGAGTTCCTAAATTTTCTGCTTTACATTCTCTACTCTTTAAATCACTATTGCATAGCGAGCACCGAAATACACTTTGGTTTTTTCGCACAGTACTGAAAACTCTTTAACCCCTTCCGGTAAAATGACGAGTCTAACTCGTCATTAGTTTTTCATTCCATACCGCACAATGACGAGCTACACTCGTCATGCGATTAAAGTTACTGTTAAATATGATAATTAATTTAGTTTAAAATTTCTAGTGTACTGAATTTGGCAACACTTTTATCACTTGTGAAAATCACAAGTCACTATTGCATATTGTTTACTTAGAATTTCTTGGTACAAGTCATTGCCAAATTAATGAGTCAGAATAAAAGAAAACCTACTAAGAAATGCCGTGTGTGTCACAAGAATCAAATTAAAAGTGAGACTACTTGACGGTGTAAACAATTAAGAATTCCTTTGCACTTTGTTTTGAAAAGTACCACTAGCTTGAAGACTATTATCTGTATACCTTATTAATGTTTTGCTTTGATATTTTCTTAATTTTACCGTTTCTGATATTATTTAACACTATGTAAAAAGTAGATTTTAATTAAGAATATGTAACAATTGTAAAATGAAACAAGTTTTTTCAATAAAAATTAAATGGTTATTTCATGCACAGTTTTTCATTATTAAATCATACCGGAAGAGGTTAATATGCAGCATTAATGTATGGAAATATTAATATTCAGCAGTATTTTTTGCAAAAGTTTGTATTTAATTGCTAAATAGCAACCTTTTAGCAGTTCAAAAGTTTTGTCATTTTGCTGAGCAATATGAGAAGTTTCCAGAGTTAACCACTTTTCTCATTTCTTTGGAGCAGCTCCGGAGAATCTGGAGTAGTTGTCATGTCTGCTGCATTCATCAAATATCTTCTTACTTTTTTTCTGAATCACGTAGTATTTTTGAGCTCAAACTGTTTTATTTATAGGTCAAGGAATTAATCTGGCTGAATATTTGGTTTTCCTTTCATCCAGTATCGTTTCTCATACATTAAACGTTACAAATGGTAGAAGCATTTCCATTGCTTTGCACTTCAAAAATTCATACTCTGTAATAAGGCTCAATCCAAATTAAGGTTTCATTTTGAAACCTTAATATGCTGTCATATGATAATTATATAATTTTTTTGGACTGTTACGTTAAAATATGAAATTATTTTTGCTGACACTACATTAAAAATAGCTTTATGAATTAGTTTTGGAGCTTCCCTAGTTAAAACCGGTTCAGTTTTTACGATATCTATTGACCTTCAATCAAAATTAAGGTTTCATTTTGAAGCCTTAATATGCTATTTCATATTTCATATGCTAAATGAAATATGAAATATGATAATTATATAAATTTTTTGTACTTTTACGTTAGAATATGAAATTATTTTTGCTGACACTACATTAAAAATAGCTTCATGAATTAGTTTTGGAGCTTCCCTAGTTAAAACCGGTTCAGTTTTTAGGATATCTATTGACCTTCAATCAAAATTAAGGTTTCATTTTGAAACCTTAATATGCTGTCATTATATAATATTTTTGTACTGTTACGTTAGAATACGAAATTATTTTTGCTGACACTACATTAAAAATAGCTTTATGAATTAGTTTTGGAGCCTCCCTAGTTAAAACCGGTTCAGTTTTTAGGATTTCTATTGAACTTCTCTTAAAATTAGGTTTTCGACCCACCAACGTGATAAATGGGAGATTGGCAGGGAAGTTACAAACAGGGTATTTTAAGGGAAGCTTATACAATTAAAATGAACTAAATGGAACGGAATTAAAATTAAGGAAATGGGACGTTATGACACAGTGTTAAAAATTTTAAAATATGAATATCAAAAATATGAATATGAAAAAAATGTAAACGTACAAACATAAATGAAAATTAAATATGGAACTAACAATTCGATTTTAGAATTGAGACATTTATAAAAGTATAGAAAAACAGTGTTAAAAAATCATAAAATATGCAAAATATGAATATGAAAAAGAAATAATGTAATGTACAAATATATATGAAACTCGCAATTTGATTTTAGAATTTAACACATTTATAAAAGTATAGAAAGTAAATGTTATCATAGTGTTAAAAAATCTTAAAATATGGATATGAAAAAAAATGTAAATGTACAAATATAGGAAATTACAGAAACTATTTTTACTCGTCCTCATTTGCGGATTATAGAAATTGATGAGTTAAAAGTAATATTTTATAATCCTGTTACCTACTTTTCAAAAATTGCTTCTTAAATGATTGAAACTTGAAACGAGCCGCTTTTCCTAATGAGCTTAAGGCGATCTTGATGATGCTGGACATTACACTCAATTTTAATAATAGACCGGTGGGGGGATTTTTGCTTCCAATTCTGTATCTATGTTCCATATGGAGAACTCTTTATTTAGGTTTGGAGCGTTACAGTCAACTGGTTTTGCTACAAGAGGGCCAATGAGGTTTGGTTTGGTTTGGAGCGCTACGGTCTACTCTTTTGCACAAAGGCTAATGAGACCAGGACCTACTGCCTACAACCGATACCGAACGGCTACGAACATCCATGCCATAGTGGTATTCGAACCCGCGAACTCCAGTACCGACGATCAGCGCCCTAACCAATCGGCCAGAATGAACTTAGGACCTACTTGATGCCGATTCCGAAGGGCTATGTACATCCATGCCTGCATTGGTATTCAAACCTTAGAAATACCTGTACCGAAGATAAAAGCCGTATCTATTAAGCCATAGTTCGGTAACCTAGCGAGAGGAATAACAGATCCATAGATTTTTAGCCAGCCCGTCCTCAGGATATACAGGGAGATATTTAGTGCGTCTGCCAGTCACAGACTCGCACTTTGGGTTTTTACCACCACACTGATGTCTAGGACATCTTGTCCTCAATTTTTTTATGTGAATGATAAAAATATAAATACCTGTTGCAGGGCAGGCATAGGGCTTTTCACCAGTGTGCAAGTACGTGTGTGTGCGGAAATTGCCTATTTGTGTAAACGAAACAGAGCAGAAAGGATAGTCACATTTGTATGGCTTTATACCTAAAAAAATGAAAAGAACAGCATTATAATGGCAGTTATTTCTCACAAAAAATTACTAAATTCATTAAAATTAACATCTTGCATACAGTACAGATTTATCAGATTGTAGTAAAATGTATTTAAAACCTTTAAAGCATTTTAAAATGAAAAGTCAAAGCACACGTTCAAATGTGCTTGAATCCAAGTTTGAACCAAAGTGCAAAATATTATTTGCTTTAACGCTAGAACGTTATCCTTGTAATTCAGAGACTCAAGGTGGGATTGAGAGAGAAATTATTGAGAGAGAGAGTGTAACTGAGAGAGAGTGTAACTGAGAGAGAGTGTAACTGAAAGAGAGTGTAACTGAAAGAGAGTGTAACTGAGAGAGATTAACAAAATTAACAGAGGAATGTAACAGAGAGAGAGAGAGTTAACAGAGAGAGAGAAAGATAACAGAGAGAGAGAGTGTAACAGAGAGAGAGTGTAACAGAGAGAGAGTGTAACAGAGAGAGAGAGAGTGTAACAGAGAGAGAGAGAGAGTGTAACAGAGAGAGAGAGAGTGTAACAGAGAGAGAGAGAGAGAGAGTAACAGAGAGAGAGAGAGACTGTAACAGAGAGAGAGAGAGAGAAAGAGAGAGAGAGAGAGTAAGAGAGAGAGAGTAACAGAGAGAGAAGTAACAGAGAGAGAGAGAATAACAGAGAGATAGAGTAACAGAGAGAGAGAGTGTAACAGAGAGAGAGAGAGAGTGTAACAGAGAGAGAGAGAGAGTGTAACAGAGAGAGAGTGTAACAGAGAGAGAGTGTAACAGAGAGAGAGTGTAACAGAGAGAGAGTGTAACAGAGAGAGAGAGAGTGTAACAGAGAGAGAGTGTAACAGAGAGAGAGTGTAACAGAGAGAGAGAGAGTGTAACAGAGAGAGAGAGAGAGTAACAGAGAGAGAGAGAGAGTAACAGAGAGAGAGAGAGTAACAGAGAGAGAGTGTAACAGAGAGAGAGAGTAACAGAGAGAGAGAGTAACAGAGAGAGAGAGAGAGTAACAGAGAGAGAGAGAGAGTAACAGAGAGAGAGAGAGAGTAACAGAGAGAGAGAGAGAGTAACAGAGAGAGAGAGAGAGTAACAGAGAGAGAGAGAGAGTAACAGAGAGAGAGAGAGAGAGTAACAGAGAGAGAGAGAGTAACAGAGAGAGAGAGAGTAACACAGAGAGAGAGAGAGAGAGAGAGTAACAGAGAGAGAGAGAGTAACACAGAGAGAGAGAGTAACACAGAGAGAGAGAGTAACACAGAGAGAGAGAGTAACACAGAGAGAGAGAGTAACACAGAGAGAGAGAGTAACACAGAGAGAGAGAGTAACACAGAGAGAGAGAGTAACAGAGAGAGAGAGAGTAACAGAGAGAGAGAGAGTAACAGAGAGAGAGAGAGTAACAGAGAGAGAGAGTAACAGAGAGAGAGAGTAACAGAGAGAGAGAGTAACAGAGAGAGAGAGTAACAGAGAGAGAGAGTAACAGAGAGAGAGAGAGTAACAGAGAGAGAGAGTAACAGAGAGAGAGAGTAACAGAGAGAGAGTAACTGAGAGAGAGTAACAGAGAGAGAGTAACAGAGAGAGTAACAGTGAGAGAGAGAGTAACTGAGAGAGAGTAACTGAGAGAGAGTAACTGAGAGAGAGTAACTGAGAGAGAGTAACTGAGAGAGAGTAACTGAGAGAGAGTAACTGAGAGAGAGTAACTGAGAGAGAGTAACTGAGAGGATTGAGTGAGTATTGGTTTTAACGGTGCAAAATCCAAAAGAGTATATGCTGTGCCAAATAAATGAAAAAAATATTCCCTAAAACATGCAAATTATTTCCGGTACTTAGAAGAAAATAAAAATATTGAAAAAACAAAATTGAAAACGATCAAAATGATGCAGTATAAAATATAACAAGACGACATTGTTCCGTTTTAACGCTGCAAGCCCAAAAATTGTAAAATGTTTTTAAATAAATCATAAATTTTACCATTTTGAACTGAAAAGGAAAAAATATTTAAAAATACTCGACATCACCATGCGTACAGTCATTACAAACGTAATTAGAATAAATTAAAATTCCCACACGCCTGAATGGGGATTCAATCCTGGGACTTCTCGTACTGAAGTGCGCTGAGCTGACCACTGCGCCACAGATACGTTGGCAGTAAATAGTTTCAAGCTGTGTTATAATAATCACAATAAGCGTGCAAGTCTGGGTTTTTAATTAAAAAAAACCATTTTATATTGGATCAAATTGTGAATCTAAACCAGGCATGCTCAACCGGCTGCTCATGGGCCGCATGCCGCTCATTTAAAAACTTTGTGGCCCAGTTGAAATTTTCAACTGTCTATATAGTTTTAGTCATTTCGATTATATACAGTTGAACCATAGAATTTTAGCTGATAATGTTTGCAATAATAAATATCACATTGTGAAGACTCCCCTTGACAGCTGATCGGAGTACACCTGTTTACCCGGACAATAACGTGGCTTCGCAGAGTCTGGGATCTTGACAATAGGACTGAATAGACGAATACGCCCCTGATGGATCTCGTTAATGAATGCTCAGATATTCCGTGAAGGGACAGCAAGCGAATGAGAATTCAGCTAAAAAATATAACTGTAACTTTAGCTGGAGTTCTCAAGTAACTGGGATCTTAACTGACCCCAAAAAATAATAAGTAACTAAGGTATACTACAAATGTTTTCGTAAGTAACCTCTTGGAGGCTTTCGAACTCCAGATTCATAACATCAGTCTACGATAAAGTAAACGACTGATCTTAACTATTGTAACTGACCCCCCCCAGGTATAAAAAGCCTACAACTTTGCGACTCAGGGCTTTTCGTCATTTTTTACTTAGGTGTGTTGACCTCGAGGAGGCTGGTTTATTTTTTTTTTTTAACCGGAGCCAGCTTTCTAGTTCGGGAGATTCGTAAAGTCCGCTCCTATAGGGAGCGGCAGAGTCTCGGATACCGAACGGGGGATAAATTGGGTTTGATTGCACCCTGAAAAGCCTCCCCACTTGTAAGAGATTATTAAATCTCTTGTTTTCTTTCGACTGTGATCGTCGTGAGGAAGTTTTACCGGCAACCATCCTTTGCAGTTCTACATGATTTGGGAATTAACATTCCTTTGTAAATCGCCGTAGTTAATCCAGAATAAAAGTAAATTTCCAATTTTATCTTTGACTGTGATCCATGCTTCACGTTACCTCTCACTCGAGAGTATTGAAGGCGTCACAACATATTATGTACATTAAGACTTGATAGTAACCAACCTAATCCTGGTCTTTGAGTAGGGTTGGACAGGTTACGTTTAAATTTGAGTGTTCTAGAATATTCTGTCAATCGGCCATTACTTATACAGCCGGCTGACATGCATTTCATGCAAGTGCTCTGTCCGACCAGTCAGTGGAAGTTGTATGAAAACAAAGTTATAAATTATATTTATGGTTATTGTGAAGTTATCACTAATTGTAAAGAAATAATTAAGGTATTGTTTATTTAGAAAACGCAAGCTAAAGATGCGTTTGAAATTCTAACCTCAAAAATGTTTAATTTGATGTATGAAACAGTATAGAAGTGTTGCAACTCAAATTATACGTTTTTGTTGCTTACAAAAGTATTAGTTCACATTAGTCAAGAAAACACAGAAAAACGCATGATATACGTATAAAAAACTTTTATGTACAGTCGCAGCTGCCATTGTAAAAATGCATATTTTGAATATTGTACGATAATAAAATATTTTGAATAATTTGTTGTTTTATTTTTATAAGTGCGGCCCACCTCAGTTTAGTAAACTGTCTTTTGGCCCACCAATCGATTTCGGTTGGGCATCCCTAGATCTAAACAATTCTCGAATCAACTTAATTACATACACAAAATCCACCAAAATCAGTCCAGCTGTTTAGGAGGTGTTATATTACACACACGGTCAGAAAAATTTTATATATAAAGATATAAAAGAGATTATATAAGAGCATAAAGGTATAAAATCTAATATAGAACCGATAAGAAATATAGAATTTCAAAATTGTTAATAAGTGATAATGTAGCTACTTATTTAATTGTTTTTAATATTTAAACAGTTCTTTAATTTTTAGATTTGTTCATTTTTTTTCAATACAATAAGCTGAACAAAATATTTTTATTCAAATTGTACTCAATATTTAAAATTTAGGATATGAGTAACCTGAGAATACAGTTTAAGGTATCCGTTTACGTTCGGAGAACTTTTTTCTTTAAACGTAGAAACTAGTTCATGTTTTTACAATTTCAGAATTATATTTTATATTATCATCGATAATTGCAGTTAAAAAATTTATTACCAGAGAAGTTTTTAAAAAATTTCTAATAAATGAAGAAAATTTAGTAAAAAAATCTGGTTTTTACAAAAGGTCTAATTTTTAAAACATTATATTTGAATACTTTTTTAAAATTTGAGCAAAAAAGCCAAAGTGTTGGAGAGTAAATTATATATGCCCTAGTATTACCAGACATTTTCAAATCTGGTAAAAAATTAAAACGTAAATTAGAAGGCACCTTGTGGTTGTAGATATATTTTTCAACTTACAATGAAATTAAGGTATCCGTCTACTTTCGGAGAATTTTTTTTCTTTAAACGTAAAAACTAGTTCATGTTTTTACATTTTTAGATTTATTTTTTATATTATCATAGATAATTGTACTTAAAAATTTATTCCCAGAGAAGTTTTTATATAATTTCTAATAAGTGAAGAAAATTTAGTAAAACAATTTGGTTTTTTCAAAAGGTCTAGTTTTTAATAAATTAAATTATTTCAATATTTTTATGCAACACATTTCTTATACACCGGACTAGTGAATCACCTAAAATATTTGATTAGTTTACATTTGGTAAAAAATTTTGGTCCTTCAAAATCATACACATTGAATTTTTAATGAATGTTCATTACTTTTATATCTAACTATAACTGTAACATTAAAAATTATTCAAATTTAAAGCTTTTAGGTCATTTACTAGTAAATACTATCAAAAGCATTCATAATTTTCAACAAAATATTTTAAGAACTTTTCGAGAAATCACATTTCAAGTTTCACCATTTTATTAAAAATACCGTTCTGAGAAAAACGCATTTGAAGTTCATGAAAGCAACTTTAACTGTTAATAATTAAACTGTTATTTTACTGTTTTTTAGTTGGTTGGTTGGTTGGTTAGAATTTAGTGGCGCTAATTCCTGAAAGGACAAACTGCGCCAAACAAGACGAAATCAAAAAACAAAGTAACAGATAAATAAAAAAGAAAAATAAACACAGGAGAAAGGAATTTTGAGGATGAAATAGGCGAAACAATAAATTAAACGTTAAAAGCACATAAAAATCAAACAAACGGAGATAGAAAAAAATAGCAAATATATATAAGATAGATTATTACATTATAAGAAAATTGAGAAATTGAAAATCAAAAAATTGTTAAATTGAGAATCAAAAAATTGTTAAATTGAAAATCAAAAAATTGTTAAATTGAAAATCAAAAAATTGTTAAATTGAAAATCAAAAAATTGTTAAATTGAAAATCAAAAAATTGTTAAATTGAAAATCAAAAAATTGTTAAATTGAAAATCAAAAAATTGTTAAATTGAAAATCAAAAAATTGTTAAATTGAAAATCAAAAAATTGTTAAATTGAAAATCAAAAAATTGTTAAATTGAAAATCAAAAAATTGTTAAATTGAAAATCAAAAAATTGTTAAATTGAAAATCAAAAAATTGTTAAATTGAAAATCAAAAAATTGTTAAATTGAAAATCAAAAAATTGTTAAATTGAAAATCAAAAAATTGTTAAATTGAAAATCAAAAAATTGTTAAATTGAAAATCAAAAAATTGTTAAATTGAAATACAGATTAACATATAAAAGTCACAGAATTCAGATTTCATAATAAAAACCTGTACAGCGAAGAAAGGGAAACAAGCCTGGATGTGGCGTTTCACCGATGTTACTGTTTTTTGTTTGATCCATTCAGTTGTAAGTTACAGGGTGTTGAAAATGGAAGCCAACAAAGAAAATTCGGTACATTTTTACAGTTTTTCTGTGATAAAGGTGAAAATGCAAGCCAGGCATCTGAAATTGTGAATGGTGTTTATGGTGCCGATACTGTAACGGCTAATTACGTGCAATTTTGATTTCATCGATTTCGTTCAGGCATTTTTGATGTTAAAGATGCACCTCGCACAGGCAGGCCCGTCGTCGAAAATGTCGATAAAATCGCAAAAATAATCGAATTTGACCGGCATGTTAGTAGTCGTAGCATCACCCAAGAGTAAAAGATCGACCATAAAACAGTTTTAAACCATTTGTGCCGAGTTGTTTTCAAAAAGAAGCTCGATGTTTGGGTGCCACATCAATTAACACCAAAAAACATGATGGATCGAATTTCCATCTGCGAAGCCTTAGCCAAATGGAATGAAATCCATCCATTTTTTAGACAGATGGTGACTGGGGATGAGAAATAGGTCAAAAACGACAATATTGTGCGAAAACGATCGTGGTCAAAGCGAGGTGAGGTGGCTGAAACGGTGGCCAAACCAGGACTAATGGCCAGGAAGGTTCTACTGTATATTTGGTGGGACTGGAAGGGAATTATTTATTATGAAATGCTTTCGTATGGTCAAAAACTAAATTCAGATCCCTACTATCAACAGCTGGATCGTTTTAAGCTAGCGAATGACCAGAAATGACCAGAATTGACCAACAGAAGAGGTGTTGTGTTTCATCAGCACAACGCCAGACCACACACTTTGTAGTGATTCGCCAGAAAATCAGGGAGCTTGGTTGAGAAGTTTTAATGCATCCACCATGTAGTCCAGACCTGGCACCAAGCGATTATCATTTTTTCTCGCATTGCAAAACTTCCTGAGTGATAAGAACTTGGGATTAAGAAAAGATTGTGAAAATCTATTACTAGAGTTTTTCGCCAATAACGATTAAGACTTCTATGAGAGAGGCATTATGAAGCTACCTTTAAAATGGCAACATATTATACAGTAAAACGGAGTATATTTGACCCAAGTCAGACAATCCGAAACATGTTAAATAAAGTTCTTAATTTGAAGCAAAAATAATGGATTTCTTTTCCCCCAACCTAATATATAGGTGTTAATACGAGAGTAAATTATATCAAAGATTAACAAATCTTAAAATTGCTGGTATTGTTTACAACAATCTAATTTTCGTTTCATTCACCGATCTATATTTAGAAACAGGATGTGTGATTTAATTTCTAGGAAACCCTTGTATTTACTGACTACTTTAGAATCGACGAACTTCAAGCGCAGCAATCATTTTGACAGATTATTATGTTACTGTAGATACTAAACTATTTAAAAACAATTATAACAATGAAAATATCCATTTTCCTGTACAAATATCTATTACAATATCTATTAACCGTCTTCTGTACGATGCCTATCAACTATTGTTTTGAAAAAGTGATTTGATCCATTTATTATTGTGGGGAAACTTTACGAAAACTCTTTGCTCCCTTCGTATAACTGAATGAAATTTACGTTCGAAAATTTATGTAGGGAATTGAACATTGCTTTGTAAAACTAAATGTTTCGTATAACTGAATATTAGAATAAGTGAATAATTACATGGGTCTTGTGGTAATTCCGTCAGGGAACGAGAAATACTGCCTATAACTGATTAGAATAAGTGAATAATTTATTACATATGTCTTGCAATAATTTGCCCTGGAGCGAGAAATACTATGTATAACTGAGTATTTCGCATAACTGAGTATTTCGCATAACTGAATAATTTATTACAGATGTCTTGTGGTAGTTTCGTGAGGGAGTGAGAAATAATACTTATAACTGAATATTAGAATAAGCGAATAATTTATTACGTTCGTCTCGTGATAATTTCGTCAGAGAGCGAGAAATACTATGTATAACTGAATATTATAATAAGTGAATAATTTATTACATGTGTTCTGTAATTTCACCAGGCAGCGAGAAATACTACATATAACAGAATATTTCGTACAACTGAATATTAGAATAATTGAATAATTTATTACATGTGTCTTATGGTAATTTAGTCAGGAAGCAAGAAATACTACGTATGATTGAATATTTCATATAACTGAATATTAGAAGCGAATAATTACATGCGTCTTAAAGGTAATTTCGCCAAAGAGCGATAAATACTGCCTATAACTGGTTAGAATAAGTGAATAATTTATTACATATGTCTTGGAGCAATTTGTATGGTAGCGAGAAATACTACGTATAATTGAATATTTCGTATAACTGAGTATTTGAATAAGTGATTAATTTATTTCAAATGTCTTGTGTTAATTTCGTCAGGAAGCAAGAATTACTACTGATAACTGAATATTTCGTATAACTGAATATTAGAATAAGTGAATAATTTATTACACTTGTCTTGTAATTTTATCAGGGATCGAGAATATACCATGTATAACTGAATATTTCGTATAACTGAATTAGATTAAGTAAATAATTTGTTACGTATATCTTATAATTTCGTCAAGGAGCGAGAAAATACTACTTATAACTGAATATTTCGTGTAACTATTTGAATAAGTGATTAATTTATTACATGTGTCTTGTAATTCCACCAGGGAGGAGGAAATACTACGTATAATTGAATGTTTCGTATAACTGGATATTAGAATAAGTTAATAATTACATGCGTCTTGTGGTAATTTCGTCAGGGAGGTAGAATTACAGCCTATAACTGATTAGAATAAGTGAATAATTTATTACATACGTCTTGTAGTAATTTGTCCGGGAGCAAGAAATACTACGTATAACTGAATATTTCGTATAAGGCAGTTTTGTATAACCGAATTTCTACAGTATATATAATTACAGATATATGCCGCTATTTCCTTAGCATGATGCTTAACAAAAACAAAACAATGCAACTAACACAATAATCTACTCTGAATATACAGAAATAAATTCATTAAATGAATAATAACAGTACTTCAAGCAACTTATATGTTTACTATCAAAGTTTTTATCCTTTGCACACCTTTTTTTAATCATACGTACAATCTTCTATATATTTTTACATAATTGGTGGATTGTAGTACTACGATATGCTGTTTTATTACATGGGGGCTAATGAAACCGGGACCTAACTGCTTAAAGCCTATTCGAAACTGCTACGAACATTTTGACAGGAGTGGCATGAAAGGCCACAAACTCGCTACTGAAAAGCAGCGACCTTCCCATTCAACCATCGTTTGGCAAAAAATTAGCTAAAACATACAGCCAAAAAAATTGTTCCAGCATTCTCCACACTTCTTCTAACATATCATAATTCGTACCAGATAATTGTACAAGTTGATAGCAGTGGATAGCTATGATAATGTATGCCCATTTACATTTAAATACTTTGTAAAACATTCGGCAAGCCATCAGTGGCGTAGCAAAGAAGGATGCATAT
>CM063507.1:46140829-46148329 GCA_032207245.1 Pardosa pseudoannulata | reverse complement strand
AGTACTTGCACTTAAACTTAGCTATCGTATTTCTGCCTTCTTCTTGTCTAGCGAGCAGAGAATCCTTCGATGGCCTTCCTCTTTTAGGTTTAAAAGTGTCCTGGGTCATTGTAGCAAAAATCCAAGAAAAACCAATACAAAATAACGTGCAAACGAAAGTCTAAAGCAGAGACTGAAGCCTAAGCACTGCGTAAATGTACAAGCAAGTTATAAACATTTTACGTGGTATTGAAAAGTATTGTGGCAACCCTGTCCAAATGCTCAGACACACCAAATTATCGCCAAAATTTAGACGGATGAAATTTGACTTATATCAGTGACTTTTGTAGCAGTTTGGCGCAGATTTAAAGGAGAATTTTAAATCGGATTATTATTTTTCTCCTTAAAATTATTCCCTATAGAATAATAGCCTAAGTTATCTGCTCGTCTATCCTCGAATTTATGAAGTGTTTGGACCTAGAATGGCTAGGGGAATCCATATAAGGCTATTTCATGCAGTAGGGCAAATTCTCAAATTATGACAATTCTGGCTTTAGTTTGAAGCGGAAGGGCAGTTTATTGTTTGTCTATTGGCTGTTGTAAACATGAAAATGAATGGGAAGGGCATTATAATAGTTCGTGACGTTGCGACAAATTGCTTTATTGTATTCTTGACGAGTTAGAGTTAGCAAAATTTAAAGCGAGTAAAGTTTATTGTTTCCTAAACTATCGATCCGATTCTCAAATAAATTAGTATAAATGTGCTTCATGTCACAGCTAAAAATACTGTCTTCTTTAAAGCGTCCGAATCTACCTTTTCGATCGTTTAATCCCATTATTTCAAGTCCTATTTTCCCATGTTAAGATCAGGCGATTAAATATATCAAATTATCCCATAAATAGGCAAGGGCCTTTATCATCAAAGTCGTTTAACAGATAACCGCTATTTACCTCTGTTTAAACGGAGAATTGAGTCTCTCCATTGGTTGGAGCATGTTTTAATCGCGATTAGCAGTTAAACGACTTTGGTGAGTCTGGTCTGGTTAGGAGTGCTACGGTCTACTCTTTAGCAACACGAGGGCTAATGAGACCGGGACCTACAGATTAAAGCCGATTCCTAACGGCTACGAACGTCCATGCCACATGGGACTCGAACCCACGAACTCTTATATCGAAGGCCAGCACCCTAGACCAGGGGTCGGCAACCTGTTTGTCCTTAAGGGCGCAATATTAAATTTGAAAATCACCGAGGGCGCATATTTTACAGATAATCAACAGGTATAAATAGGCATTAAAAAACAGATTTTTTATAACTTTATTTTGTTGGTGTCATACATAATAATACATATAATTCAGTGTGAAACTTGGGTGTCCATATTTTCAGCTAATTGCTTATAATTGGGGATATATTTTTAGTAAAAAACTTTGCTGGTTAGTTATTGAAGATTTTAAAGAAATAATTTTTTTTCTTCTAATTTCAGAGTTCATTGCATAGTCACTGTCAAAATTGGTAGGAACGGTCTTAAATTGTCGTTCAATATTACTTTTCTTGGGAATCGCAACACTATTATTACACAACAAAAAAATACACTTCCCTTTGTAATCAACGAAACAATATAGATGTTCCCATTCATCGTTAAAATAATATGTTCTTTTTCTTTTACATTTAACCATGAAGGGTTTTGAAAGAAAATAATTATTTCGGATTACTTGGTAGTTTTAAATGCACGGTCTACACGTGGTCTATTCGAAATACGATCACACACTAACAAAATATACGTTCGTGTTATTAGATAAGCTCAAGGTTAGTAAACTGCTAATCTATGCACAATCCTAAACTCAAATGACTACATGATGTATATCGCCGTTTGACAAGAGTAAGTAAATCGCTCTGGTTATCATACATTTACATTAGTCCAGCGAGGGCGCATTAAAAGTCTCTCAGGGGCGCCATGGCGCCCGCGGGCGCCGCGTTGCCTACCCCTGCCCTAGACAATCGGTTATCGTTAGGCTACGACTTTGGTGAGAGCAGTCTTTAAAATTAACATTTTTTTCTAGCCATATGACGTCATTCCTTTAACCATCTCATTTAATCATTTCTTATTTTAAATTATTTAAATATCGTCTGCATTATTTTCATACGTTTGATCACTGAACTTAGATATGACGTAAATACGTTTTATTTTATATTTGTATTAAATAATAGATTAGGTACATATGTGATAATTTTAAATTGAATCATCGATTATTTTTGTTGCAAGATAATTCTCAGCCAAAAAATAAACCATTTTATCTGCCTCATAGGGTACTTTACATTTCTGGTAAATTAAAAATTTTACTTATTCTGACATATGACGGGCTATATGCTAGTAAAATATAGTTATGCCCCTCGATATTTGTTTTGATGCTTACTATTGATTTTTTAATGTAAAAACTTGTCTAACTTAATAATGATGACTATTGATTGTCATGATTTTAATTTATTTTACATGAGTTTTTAAAAATATATTTTAGTTTTTAAATCTTTTTTTATAATTCTAGTTTGATATAATGTATTAACTAATATTAATTTTTAAATATGAGTTTCATTTAGAAATCACGATCACACAGACCAATTATGACAGACATGCAGTTTTTTTATTTCAAATATTAATAATTGTCGCCAAAAAGGCGATAAATATTAAACTATGGTAAACCATCAAAAAATATCATAGTCGTATCTCGATTAAGAATCACATACTTCAAAAGTGATTCGATTTGTTTGGAGTGCTATGTGTTAATTTTTATGCAACACAAAAAATAATTAAAACCGAATACACTGATCGATCAGCTACGGACATCCATGTAATCCTGAAGAGAGAAAAATTAATTTCTATGAGTTCGAATTGAAGTTTTAAACAATTTCACGAAGTGTTTAGCATTTTTAGAGTATGTGTTGTACTCTAAATGTTGTTAAAATTTGAGTAAAAGACCGGTCGATTTGCTGGATTGTAAATTATATATGCTCTAGTGTTTAACCGGCAAATTCAAACCTGGTAAAAAATTAAAAGACACATTGTGATTGTAGATATGTATTTCAAATTGCAATGAAATTACGCTGATCTGTTTTATTCCCCTTTTTAGAGTGTGTACTGCACTCTAAATGTTGTTAAAATTTGAGCATGAAATCCAAAATGCTGGAGAGTAAATTATATATGCCCTAGAATTACGAGGCAATTTCAAACTTGGTAAAAAATTAAAACGTAAATTTAAAGACATATTGTGGTTGTCGATATATTTTTCAACTTACAATGAAATTACGCTGATCTGTTTTATTCCCCTTTTTAGAGTGTGTCCTACACTCTAAATGTTGTTAAAATTTGAGAATAAAAGCCAAAGTGCTGGGGAGTAAATTATATATGCCCTAGAATTACCAGGCAAATTCAAACCTGGTAAAAAGTTCAAACGTAAATTAAAAGTCATATCGTGGTTGTAGATGTATTTTTCAAATTACAATGAAATTAAGGTATCCGTGTACTTTCGGAGAACTTTTTTCTTTAAACGTAGAAATTAGTTCATGTTTTTACATTTTCAGATTTATTTTTTATATTATCATAGAGAATTGCACTTAAATAATTTATTCCTGGAGAAGTTTTTATAAAATTTCTAATAAATGAAGAAAATTTAGTAAAAAAATCGGGTTTTTTCAAAAGGTCTAATTTTTTAATAAATTAAATTATTTCAATATTTTTTGACGCAACACATTTCTTATACACTGGACTAGTGAATCACCTAAAATTTTTGCTTAGTTTACATTTGGTAAAACATTTTGGTCCTTCAAAATCATACGCATTGAATTTTTAACGAATTTTCATTACCTTTATATCTAACTATGAGTGTAATATTATTAAAAATTATCCCAATATAAAGCTTTTAGTTCCTTCACTAGTAAATACTATCAAAAGCATTCATAATAATTTTCAACAAAATATTTTAAGAACTTTTTGAGAAATCACATTTGTTGTTTCAACATTTTATTGAAAATACCGTTCTGAGAAAAACGAATTTGAAGTTTATGAAAGCAAATTTAACTAAAAACGTAAATTAAAAGTCAAATCGTGGTTGCAGTTATATTTTTCAAATTACAATAAAATTACGCTGATCTGTTTTAAGACGCTTTTTAGAGTGTGTGCTGCACTTTAAATGTTGTTAAAATTTGAGTATAAAAGCCAATTAAAGTGCTAGAGAGTAAATTATAAATGCTCTAGTATTTACCAGGCAAATTTAAACGTGGTAAAAAGTCCAAACGTAAATTAAAACTCATAACGTGGTTGTAAATATATTTTTCAAATTACAATGAAATTACTCTGATCTGTTTTAAGACGCATTTTTAGAGTGTGTGCTGCTCTCTAAATGTTATTAAAATTTGAGCATCAAACCTGGTAAAAAATTAAAACTTAAATTAAAAGAGATATTGTGGTTGTAAATATATATTTCAAATTGCAATGAAATTACGCTGAACTGTTTTAGAGTGTGTGCTGCACTCTAAATGTTGTTAAAATTTGAGCAAAAAAGCCAAAGTGCTGGAAAGTAAATTATATATGCCAGAGTATTACCAGGCAAATTCAAACCTGGTAAAAAATTAAAACGTAAATTAAACGACACATTGTGGTTGTAAATATATTTTTCAACTTACAATGAAATTACGCTGATCTATTTTAAGACGTCTTTTTAGAGTGTGTGCTGCACTTTAAATGTTAAAATTTGAGTAAAAAACCAGTCAAATTATTGGAGTGTAAATTATATATGCCCTAGTATTTACCAGGCAAATCAAACCTGGTAAAACAATCAAAACGTAAATTAAAAGTCATATCATGGTTTCAGGTATATTTTTCAAATTACAATGAAATTACGCTGATCTGTTTTAAGACGCATTTTTAGAGTGTGTGCTACACTCTAAATGTTATTAAAATTTGAGCATCAAACCTGGTAAAAATTAAAACGAAAATTAAAAGACACATTGTCGTTGTAGATATATATTTCAAATTGCAATAAAATTACGCTGATCTGTTTTAAGACGTTTTTTTAGAGTGTGTGCTGCACTCTAAATGTTGTTAAAATTGGAGCAAAAAAGTTAAAGTGCTGGAAAGTAAATTATATATGCCAGAGTAATACCAGGCAAATTCAAACCTGGTAAAAAATTAAAACGTAAATTAAATGACACATTGTGATTGTAAATATATTTTTCAACTTACAATGAAATTACGCTGATCTATTTTAAGACGTCTTTTTAGAGTGTGCATTTTAAATATTAAAATTTGAGTAAAAAACCAGTCAAATTATTGGAGTGTAAATTATATATGCCCTAGTATTTACCAAGCAAATTCAAACCTGGTAAAAAAATCAAAACGTAAATTAAAAGTCATATCTTGGTTGCAAGTATATTTTTCAACTTACAATGAAATTAAGCTGAACTGTTTTAAGACGCCTTTTTATAGTGCATACTGCACTCTAAAAAGGTTCTCTTGTTGAAATTTGAGCAAAAAAGCCAATCAAAGTGCTGGAGAGTAAATTATATATGCTCTAGTATTCACCAGTCAAATTCAAACGTGGTAAAAAGTTCAAACGTAAATTAAAAGTTATATCATGGTTGTAGATATATTTTTCAAATTACAATGAAATTACTCTGATCTGTTTTAAGACGCATTTTTAGAGTGTGTGCTACACTCTAAATGTTATTAAAATTTGAGCATCAAACCTGGTAAAAAATTAAAACTTAAATTAAGAGACATATTGTGGTTGTAAATATATATTTCAAATTACAATGAAATTACGCTGATCTGTTTTATTCCCGTTTTTGGAGTGTGTGCTGCACTCTAAATGTTAAAATTTGAGCAAAAAAGCCAAAGTGGTGGAGAGTAAATATGTGCCCTAGTATTACCAGGCAAATTTCAAGCCTGGTAAAAAATTAAAACGTAAATTAAAAGACGCATTGTGGTTGTAGACATATTTTTCAACTTACAATGAAATTACGCTGATCTGTTTTCAGACCTCTTTTTAGAGTGTGTGTTGCACTTTAAATGTTAAAATTTGAGTAAAAAACTAGTCAAATTATTGGAGTGTAAATTATATATGCCCTAGTATTTACCAAGCAAATCAAACCTGGTAAAAAATCAAAACGTAAATTAAATGACACATTGTGGTTGCAGATATTTTTCAACTTACAAAGAAATTATGCTGATCTGCTTTAAGGCGCTTCTTTAGAGTGTGTGCGGCACTCTAAATGCTGTTAAAATTTGAGTAAAAAAGCCAGTCAAATTGCTGGAGAGTAAATCATATATGCTGTAGTATTTACCAGGCAAATACACACCTGTTAAAAAGTTAATTAAAAGTAATTTAAAAAGACATATTAACTGGCGTATTATTAGACGTAACCTAGTTAAACGTAAATTAAAAGACACATTGTAATTGTAGATATATTTAACAAATTACAATGAATTACGCTGATCTGTTTTAAGACTCCTTTTTTGAGTGTGTGCTGCACTCTAAATGTTGTTAAAATGTGAGCAAAAAAGTAAATCAAAGTCCTGGAGAGTAAATTATAAATTCTCTAATATTTACCAGGCAAATTCACAATTGGTAAAAAAATTAGACCTTAAATTAAATGACAGTGCGAATGTGGTTGCAGATATAATTTTCAAATTACAATGAAATTACACTGATCTGTTTTAAGACGCATTTATGTATGTTAGCTAAATTATGGATTTTTATCTACGTGGGGACTACAATATTATGCATTGTTTTACATATCTAAATACTTATATTTTATTATCCCCTATATAAGAATAGTTATCTGTTGTCTGTCCTCGAATTTCTGAAGCGGTTGAACTTGGAATGGATGAGACCTTTATATTGGATTCTTAGTGAGTTAGGGTTAAAAAATTTAAAGCGAGTAAAGTTTATTTTCTCCTAAACTATAACCCAATTCTAAAGTAAATTGGTATAAATATGCTTCATATCGCAGTGAAAAATATTATCGTTTTTAAAACGTTCGAGATCCATCCCTTCACCCCTTTTCGAGCGTTTGATAACATGATTTCAAGACCTATTTTCCCCGGGTAAAAGCAGGCGATTAAATTTATCAATTTATCACATAATAAATAGATAAAATAACATTTTTTCTAGCATTATGGAGTCTTTACTTTAACCATCTCATTTAATCATTTCTTGTTTTAAATGATTTAAATATATTCTGCTTTATTTTCTTGCGTTTTGTCACTGAACTTAGATATTACGTAAATAATATTCTTTTATATTTGGCTTTAACCCTCCGAGTGGAACACACCGATTAAAAAAAGTCTCCAAAATACACTAAAGTTTTATTGTGTCAGTGACCAAAGTGTTCTATGATTTTTTACTTCACCTTTTGTCGACTAGATTGGAATACGGGAAACCCATCCTCGTTATTGTCCCTTTACTTCCGGTTATAAATCGATATATAAATCGACATTATAGATTGTTAATTTTTAATACACATAAAGC
>CM063507.1:46105829-46133329 GCA_032207245.1 Pardosa pseudoannulata | reverse complement strand
ACTTAGCAATGGAAGCACGATTGTTTGGGAAAAAAGGACAATCGTAACACTTGCCTACCGGGCCGTGGGCATCATCGATGACCTCTACAAAGAAAACTGCTTCAAGCATGATTTTATAACTTATTTTATCTCCTGCAAATAATATTTCAGCTTATGCATCACAGCTTATGCATCATTGCCACGGGTGCCGAAGTACCTAAGCTCAGCTCTGTAATTCTGCTTTACTATGTCTCTCCCACACAATATTGGCGTTGAAATTCTTTTCTGGAGCCATCTGGTTTCTACGCGTGATCTACGCTCATGTGTTTGGGAACTCTCAACCCGGATTCCCGGGAATGAAACCATAAAATTGTGTTTACATTTCTCGTTTCTGTGATTGAAATCTTGACAGTTATAGAAAGAGAAAAACTTTAATGTGTGATGATATTTATTATTATGTACTGCAAAACATCGCCAGTATAGAGAATGTGCACTCTTGTAACTGCATTTAGACTTTTGCTGAAATGCTTCCTAAAATAACTAGATGTTACAAAAATAATAATCTTCAACAGCTACAAAGTCCCAGACACTAAAGTTACAGAATAATTCGGTTGTTGTTTGTAGTGTCACTTAGACGAGCCAAGCGCGATACTAACCGGCTATATGAATTAAAGTAAAAGATGAACATTTCGTTTCTCACGAGCACCGCTAGGGTGAAAAAATGACTTCGAGTAACACCACCAGAGTAAGTCCTCTTAATTTAGAAGCGGGCACCAAACAGAAGATCCCCAGACTTTGCCTGCCACCCACAAGGGTACCTCGTAATTTAGAAGCGGGCACCAAACAGAAGATTCCCAGACTTTGCCTGCCACCCACAAGGGTACCTCGTAATTTAGAAGCGGGCACCAAACAGAAGATTCCCAGACTTTGCCTGCCACCCACATAGGTACCTCGTAATTTAGAAGAGTGCACCAAACAGAAGATCCCCAGGCTTTGCCTGCCACCCACATAGGTACCTCGTAATTTAGAAGCGGGCACCAAACAGAAGATTCCCAGACTTTGCCTGCCACCCACAAGGGTACCTCGTAATTTAGAAGCGGGCACCAAACAGAAGATTCCCAGACTTTGCCTGCCACCCACATAGATATCTCGTAATTTAGAAGCGGGCACCAAACAGAAGATTCCCAGACTTTGCCTGCCACCCACAAGGGTACCTCGTAATTTAGAAGCGGGCACCAAACAGAAGATTCCCAGACTTTGCCTGCCACCCACAAGGGTACCTCGTAATTTAGAAGCGGACACCAAACAGAAGATCCCCAGACTTTGCCTGCCACCCACATAGGTACCTCGTAATTTAGAAGAGGGCACCAAACAGAAGATAACCAGGCTTTGCCTGCCACCCACATAGGTACCTCGTAATTTAGAAGAGGGCACCAAACAGAAGATCCCCAGACTTTGCCTGCCACCCACAAGGGTACCTCGTAATTTAGAAGCGGGCACCAAACAGAAGATCCCCAGACTTTGCCTGCCACACCCATAGGTACCGTTTTAGAACTTGGAAGACATTGCAACCCCTAACCTAATTTAAGTGTGTAGACGACTTATACGAGTGCTGTCTTCAACTTAACATTTCTTATGCAAAACATTGCAAATAGGCATTATTTCTTTTGAGTTTTATTATTTATCAAATCTGCAATGAAACAAAAAATTTTGCCGAACGATCTCAGAATGGCAGAGTGCTTCTCTTTTCGCACCGGAGTTCGTGGGTTCGAATCCCACTTAGGCATGGCTGTTCGCAGTCAAACAGAAAATTCCCAGACTTTGCCTGCCACCCCATAGGTACCGTGTTAGAACGTGTAGGATATTGCAACCACAAACCTATTTTAAGTGAGCAGACGATTTATACGAGTGCTGACTACAACTCAACTTTTCTAATGTAAAACATTGCGAATAGACATTATTTCTTATGAGTTTCGTTATTTATCAAATCTACAATAAATCTAAATTTTTGCCAAATGTTGGCCAAATGGTAGAGAGTTAATCTTCGGTACCGGAGTTCGAATACCGTGGACTCGAATCCCACTAAGGCATGGTTGTTCGCAGACATGCCAAACAGAAGATCCCCAGGCTTTGCCTCCCACCCCCATAAGTACCGTTTGAGAACTTGGGGGATACTGCAACCACAAACCTATTTTACACGTGTAGACGATTTATACGAGTGCTGACTACAACTCAACTTTTCTAATGTAAAACATTGCAAATAGACATTATTTCTTTTGAGTTTTATTATTTATCAAATCTAAAATAAAACTACATTTTTGCCACACATTGGCCAAACGGTAGAGTGCTGATCTTCGGTGTCTTAATTCGTGGTTTCGAATCCCATTGCGGCATTGTTGTTCGCAGCCATGCCAAACAGAAGATTCCCAGGCTTTGCCTACCATCCCCATAGGTACAATTTTAGAACTTGGGGGACATTGCAACCACAAACCTATTTTAAGTGTGCAGACGATTTATATGAGTGCGGAATACAACTCAGCTTTTCATAGACAAAACATTGCGAGTAGGCATTATTTCTTATGAGTTTCATTATTTATCAAATCTACAATAAAACCAAAATATTTGCTGAACGATGGCCGAATGCCAGATCTCTGTTCTTCGGTGCCGTACTTCGTGGGACAGATGGACAGAGAACAGGCTATTATTATATAGGAGATTCAGGATCAACTTCAGGTACGGAGACTACTACATCTTCACTATGACTTGAATTCTCAGAAGGTTCCTAATCTCTACTATCGTTGCCATCATTGTCAAAAATCCCGTCAAATTCTGAATCACTTAGATTTGCTCAGTACTCAATTTCATTTTAAGTCCCTGGTCCTTTCTTATCCATATTAGCAATATGGATAAGAAAGTCCGTCTCTGGAAAGTCCGTCTCTGTCCGTCTCTGGAGAGGGCGGTCCCTCCTTCCGGAACAATGGGAGTTGGGGCTTAATTTTTTATCTTTTCCCCACTTCCCGACCAGGCTGCACGCGATTCAACTGCCAAAGTCTTCGTTTTGCCCGACCGCCGAGTCACCGGAATTTTTTAACAGAAGACCGTCGTCCGAACGGCGTTCCACAAAAATCGCTGCGGTCGGTCGGGAAACGAGCGTGTAGACCGTTAAAGGACATGAAGAGACAAATAAAGTAACACAGACACGTTTTCGAGTGGACGGAATATTTATTTCACCAGTTACACGGTTTTCGTCTTCTTTCCCAAAAAGCGAGCGGGGTCTTCCGGGTCACTCGTCTAGTACCCAAGTAGGACGTCTTGAGCGAATATTCGAAAAATGTTCCACCGGAACATCGAATCTTCAAGAGGAATGTGTGTGGTGAGTCTACTTTTCTGAAAAGGGTGAGCCGCTCCCGCAGGCAGTGCGATAGCGGGCCGACTCGTGGACCGGGCGGAATAAATTCCGGACCTCGGACCTCTGTTCAAAAATTAGTTTAATATCGTTGCCACTACTTGAGCGGCATATCAGATATTAAGCTGATAAGAACAGATACTACACTTTGATCTTAGCCAAAAGCTTTGATCTTAGCACCTCATATCACGGGATCATTAAAATTATTCATTTTCCAAGTTTGTAAAGTACCCTATAAGGGAGGTAAAAAAATGGTTTGGTTTTTGGCTGAGAATTATCTGGTATACGCTCAACAATTTGTTTACCTTCACTGATCGCATGTTTCTTGCCGACCTTAATTTATCTTGTTAAATTACGTGATAGGATGGACAGCAGAGGTTTTAATATTGACGGTGATTATTTGGCGGAATATATGAATGATGTCCAAAATTGAGCGAATCGATTACAAACCGAGTAGTTATGTTTAAAAAACAAAAACACGAACGAACAATCTTCATTTTCAAAGATATATAACTTAAACGATAGATATTTATTAGTCCTTGAAACAGACTCCTAGACTTCTAGAAAAAGAATTTGTTGTTAATACCGGTGATAAAAGTTTCATTGTACTAAAAAATAATCGATGATTCAATTTAAAATTATCACATAAATACCTAATCTATTATTTAAACCAAATATAAAAGAAAATTATTTACGTAATATCTATGTTCCGTGATAAAATGTATGAAAGTAATGCAGACGATATTTAAATAATTCATTAGCCCTGTACATAAAAGTTGTGTTATATATATATCATAACTACAACGACAATAAACATTAACTATACTGTATTTATAATCACCCCTTTCCTCCCTAATCATGAGGGTTAAAATATTATTTTTATATTTATACTATAAATATTATATTGTAGCTTATTCACAAGCACTACCTATTTGCAAATTAATGTAAGATTTGTTTTTGTATTTCACTAGAGATTTTGTTAATATCAACGGATAATGTAGTCGAAACGCATTGTAGCTGATTGGTCATATTTTTATCAAACTACCTGCTGCGACACTTTGTTTTTACCAGGTTTCATTTGGAAAAAAATGATTCGGAGCGATAAGTAGTTCCAAATGCTGATATAATGCATATTGCCATAGTCTTAAATTTGGAGATTTAACTTCGGCGATACATTTTTGATAATACCCAATCTTATTCTCTTCGTAGAGGTATTTTAGCTTAATGTTTGATTGCAATTCTATTAGCTCCATTTGTTGACCACTGACCGATTGGTTAGGGCGCTGATTGTCGGTACCAGAGTTCGTGGGTTCGAATCCCACTGTGGCATGGATGTTCGTAGCCGTTCGGAATCGGCTTTAAGCTGTAGGTCTCGGTCTCATTAGCCTTCGTGTGCAAAACAGTAGACCGTAGCACTCCAAACCTAACCAAACCAAACCATTTGTAAATTTGGAAGTGCTGATTCAGCCTCTACATTAAATGGAGCTAAGAATTTAAAGATTTCCTCAAGCTTTTGCATGTATGAGTATCTAGTATTGAATTCTTTAAGTAATTTTGAGATTTCAGTAGAATATTTCAAGAAGTTTTTATGGTCACTTTTATAGTAATTTAATAATGGGAAATGAATCAAACTATTTGACCTTAACCCTTTAAAGATCACGATTAAAATTTCTTTTAGATTTAACGGAATTAGATTATAAACGTTGTCTGTGAAGTTTATGTTGAAGCATAATGAAAAGCCGCAGATCGCAAACACCTTTTATTGAAAACACCAAAATAATCATCAAGAAATACCAGGTACATTGGCCTTTTATAGTTTTAAGATCCTGCGTCCAGCAAATCAAATTACAGGCACAAACAAAACAAAGCCAATCAAAACACAAAAGGATCAACTAAAGAAAACCTCGTACGTCAAAGAAAGCTATTACTTATATACAACAATAATCGGCAAAGTCGTCAAGTATGAGTGCGATTATATATTTCAACAGTTTATAAATTGAAACCATATGAAAACAAATTCTATATCCCTTTGGGAAGAGGGATTTTTTTTTGAGGGGTAGTTATCAAAATGATGTAACAAATAGGTAACTACACAATTTTTTATTGTTTTTTTTGGGTAGGTATTTTTAATTGAAGTCATAAGGAGAAAAATCAAATTCGAGATTTTTCATATAAAGCAACTAAAGAAAACCTCGCATGTCAAAGAAAGCTATTACTTATATACAACAATAATCGGCAAAGTCGTCAAGTATGAGTGCGATTATATATTTCAACAGTTTATAAATTGAAACCATATGAAAACAAATTCTATATCCCTTTGGGAAGAGGGATTTTTTTTGGAGGGGTAGTTATCAAAATGATGTAACAAATAGGTAACTACACAATTTTTTATTGTTTTTTTTGGGTAGGTATTTTTAATTGAAGTCATAAGGAGAAAAATCAAATTCGAGATTTTTCATATAAAGCAACTAAAGAAAACCTCGCATGTCAAAGAAAGCTATTACTTATATACAACAATAATCGGCTAAGTCGTCAAGTATGAGTGCGATTATATATTTCAACAGTTTATAAATAGGAACCATATGAAAACAAATTTTATATTCCTTTGGGAAGAGGGATTTTTTTTGGGGGGTCATCAAAATGATGTAACAAATAGGTAACTACACAATTTTTTATTGTTTTTTTTGGGGTAGGTATTTTTAATTGAAGTCATAAGGAGAAAAATCAAATTCGAGATTTTTCATATAAAGCAACTAAAGAAAACCTCGCATGTCAAAGAAAGCTATTACTTATATACAACAATAATCGGCAAAGTCGTCAAGTATGAGTGCGATTATATATTTCAACAGTTTATAAATTGAAACCATATGAAAACAAATTCTATATCCCTTTGGGAAGAGGGATTTTTTTTGGAGGGGTAGTTATCAAAATGATGTAACAAATAGGTAACTACACAATTTTTTATTGTTTTTTTTGGGTAGGTATTTTTAATTGAAGTCATAAGGAGAAAAATCAAATTCGAGATTTTTCATATAAAGCAACTAAAGAAAGTCTCGCATGTCAAAGAAAGCTATTACTTACATACAACAATAATTGTCCAAGTCGTCAAGAATGAGTGCGATTATATATTTCAACAGTTTATAAATAGGAACCATATGAAAACAAATTTTATATTCCTTTGGGAAGAGGGATTTTTTTTTTGAGGGGGGGGGGATCATCAAAATGATGTAACAAATAGGTAACTACACAATTTTTTATTGTTTTTTTTGGGTAGGTATTTTTAATTGAAGTCATAAGGAGAAAAATCAAATTCGAGATTTTTCATATAAAGCAACTAAAGAAAGTCTCGCATGTCAAAGAAAGCTATTACTTACATACAACAATAATTGTCCAAGTCGTCAAGAATGAGTGCGATTATATATTTCAACAGTTTATAAATAGGAACCATATGAAAACAAATTTTATATTCCTTTGGGAAGAGGGATTTTTTTTTTTTTTGGGGGGGGGGTCATCAAAATGATGTAACAAATAGGTAACTACACAATTTTTTATTGTTTTTTTGGGTAGGTATTTTTAATTGAAATCATAAGGTGAAAAATCAAATTCGAGATTTTTCATATAAAGCAACTAAAGAAAACCTCGCATGTCAAAGAAAGCTATTACTTATATACAACAATAATCGGCTAAGTTGTCAAGTATGAGTGCGATTATATATTTCAACAGTTTATAAATAGGAACCATATGAAAACAAATTTTATATTCCTTTGGGAAGATGAATTTTTTTTATGGGGGGGGGGTCATCAAAATGATGTAACAAATAGGTAACTACACAATTCTTTATTGTTTTTTTTGGGTAGGTATTTTTAATTGAAGTCATAAGGAGAAAAATCAAATTCGAGATTTTTCATATAAAGCAACTAAAGAAAACCTCGCATGTCAAAGAAAGCTATTACTTATATACAACAATAATCGGCTAAGTCGTCAAGTATGAGTGCGATTATATATTTCAACAGTTTATAAATAGGAACCATATGAAAACAAATTTTATATTCCTTTGGGAAGAGGGATTTTTTTTTTTTTTTTTGGGGGGGGGGTCATCAAAATGATGTAACAAATAGGTAACTACACAATTTTTTATTGTTTTTTTTGGGGTAGGTATTTTTAATTGAAGTCATAAGGAGAAAAATCAAATTCGAGATTTTTCATATAAAGCAACTAAAGAAAACCTCGCATGTCAAAGAAAGCTATTACTTATATACAACAATAATCGGCTAAGTCGTCAAGTATGAGTGCGATTATATATTTCAACAGTTTATAAATAGGAACCATATGAAAACAAATTTTATATTCCTTTGGGAAGAGGGATTTTTTTTTCGGGGGGGGGGGATCATCAAAATGATGTAACAAATAGGTAACTACACAATTTTTTATTGTTTTTTTGGGTAGGTATTTTTAATTGAAATCATAAGGTGAAAAATCAAATTCGAGATTTTTCATATAAAGCAACTAAAGAAAACCTCGCATGTCAAAGAAAGCTATTACTTATATACAACAATAATCGGCTAAGTCGTCAAGTATGAGTGCGATTATATATTTCAACAGTTTATAAATAGGAACCATGAAAAACAAATTTTATATTCCTTTGGGAAGAGGGATTTTTTTTGGGGGGGGGGATCATCAAAATGATGTAACAAATAGGTAACTACACAATTTTTTATTGTTTTTTTTGGGTAGGTATTTTTAATTGAAGTCATAAGGAGAAAAATCAAATTCGAGATTTTTCATATAAAGCAACTAAAGAAAGTCTCGCATGTCAAAGAAAGCTATTACTTATATACAACAATAATTGTCCAAGTCGTCAAGAATGAGTGCGATTATATATTTCAACAGTTTATAAATAGGAACCATGAAAAACAAATTTTATATTCCTTTGGGAAGAGGGATTTTTTTTTTTTTTTTTGGGGGGGGGTCATCAAAATGATGTAACAAATAGGTAATTACACAATTTTTTTATTTTTTTTTGGGGTAGGTATTTTTAATTGAAGTCATAAGGAGAAAAATCAAATTCGAGATTTTTCATATAAAGCAACTAAAGAAAGTCTCGCATGTCAAAGAAAGCTATTACTTATATACAACAATAATCGGCTAAGTCGTCAAGTATGAGTGCGATTATATATTTCAACAGTTTATAAATAGGAACCATATGAAAACAAATTTTATATTCCTTTGGGAAGATGAATTTTTTTTATGGGGGGGGGGTCATCAAAATGATGTAACAAATAGGTAACTACACAATTTTTTATTGTTTTTTTTGGGTAGGTATTTTTAATTGAAGTCATAAGGAGAAAAATCAAATTCGAGATTTTTCATATAAAGCAACTAAAGAAAGTCTCGCATGTCAAAGAAAGCTATTACTTATATACAACAATAATTGTCCAAGTCGTCAAGAATGAGTGCGATTATATATTTCAACAGTTTATAAATAGGAACCATGAAAAACAAATTTTATATTCCTTTGGGAAGATGAATTTTTTTTATGGGGGGGGGGTCATCAAAATGATGTAACAAATAGGTAACTACACAATTTTTTATTGTTTTTTTTGGGGTAGGTATTTTTAATTGAAGTCATAAGGAGAAAAATCAAATTCGAGATTTTTCATATAAAGCAACTAAAGAAAGTCTCGCATGTCAAAGAAAGCTATTACTTATATACAACAATAATTGTCCAAGTCGTCAAGAATGAGTGCGATTATATATTTCAACAGTTTATAAATAGGAACCATATGAAAACAAATTTTATATTCCTTTGGGAAGATGAATTTTTTTGGGGGGGGGTCATCAAAATGATGTAACAAATAGGTAACTACACAATTTTTTATTGTTTTTTTTGGGTAGGTATTTTTAATTGAAATCATAAGGTGAAAAATCAAATTCGAGATTTTTCATATAAAGCAACTAAAGAAAACCTCGCATGTCAAAGAAAGCTATTACTTATATACAACAATAATCGGCTAAGTCGTCAAGTATGAGTGCGATTATATATTTCAACAGTTTATAAATAGGAACCATATGAAAACAAATTTTATATTCCTTTGGGAAGAGGGATTTTTTGGGGGGTCATCAAAATGATGTAACAAATAGGTAATACACAATTTTTTATTGTTTTTTTGGGTAGGTATTTTTAATTGAAATCATAAGGTGAAAAATCAAATTCGAGATTTTTCATATAAAGCAACTAAAGAAAACCTCGCATGTCAAAGAAAGCTATTACTTATATACAACAATAATCGGCTAAGTTGTCAAGTATGAGTGCGATTATATATTTCAACAGTTTATAAATAGGAACCATATGAAAACAAATTTTATATTCCTTTGGGAAGATGAATTTTTTTTATGGGGGGGGGGTCATCAAAATGATGTAACAAATAGGTAACTACACAATTTTTTATTGTTTTTTTTGGGGTAGGTATTTTTAATTGAAGTCATAAGGAGAAAAATCAAATTCGAGGTTTTTCATATACAGCAACTAAAGAAAACCTCGCATGTCAAAGAAAGCTATTACTTATATACAACAATAATCGGCTAAGTCGTCAAGTATGAGTGCGATTATATATTTCAACAGTTTATAAATAGGAACCATATGAAAACAAATTTTATATTCCTTTGGGAAGAGGGTTTTTTTTTTTTTTTTTTTTTTGGGGGGGGGGTCATCAAAATGATGTAACAAATAGATAACTACACAATTTTTTATTGTTTTTTTTGGGGTAGGTATTTTTAATTGAAGTCATAAGGAGAAAAATCAAATTCGAGGTTTTTCATATACAGCAATTTTTAACTAATATATTTCAAAGGGAAAAATAAATTATGCAAAATTCTATTATTAATTACTACATCAAAGAGTCAATAACACAGAAAATCGGAAAAAAAATCTTTCGTATGTTTTTAAAAAGAAGATATAAAAGTATTAATAGGTGGTATCGCTGTAAAACCACTGCAGAGTCAAAATGACTATATAGACAGTTGAAAACTTCAATTGGGCTGCAAAAAGTTTTTAAATGGGCAACATGCAGCCCATGGGCCGCAGGTTGGGCATGCTTGTACTAAACACGAACCCCTGTCCAAGTGTTGTTTACTTTTCTAAAATTCTGCATCTATTCTACAGATAATCAATGAATAAGAGCTAGATGTTTTCCTTGAAAGTAAATCCTATCATGCTTTTAAATAGGTCAGTAAAACAAACCGAACATTTTTGTACCCAAATAAGCAACTTTAAGGTATCCGTCTACGTTGAAAACATCAATTTTTGCCAAAAATCATATTTGTTTTTTATTTCTCTATTGTAAAATTTCAACTTTTAGACTTCTAAATCTGGTTTTGTTTTGTGTCTACGGCATTTTAAAGAAAAGTTACAGCTGTTTAAACATCAATGACAGCTGTCAAAACAAAACGGAAGTTGCGGCGTCGGAACCGGAAGTTGTGAATTTAAATCCTTTTAAAGAACATTTTTTAGACAAAACTTTTTAAAATTTCATGAAGACTAGTTTAAACATTTTTCTAGTATTTTTAATAATTAGCAACTTGGCAATTAGAAAATTTTGAAGTAAGAAAGTGTGGGGAATTTTAAACATGTATTTTAATTTTTTAATAGTTAAAGTTGCTTTCATAAACTTCAAATGCGTTTTTCTCAGAACGGTATTTTAAATAAAATGTTGAAACTTGAAAAGTGATTTCTCAAAAAGTTCTTAAAATATTTTGTTAAAAATTATAATGAATGTTTTTGATAGTATTTACTAGTAAATGACCTAAAATCATTAAATTTGGATTTTTAATGATGTTACACTCATAGTTAGATATAAAGATAATAAAAATTCGTTAAAAATTCAATGTGCATGTTTTTGATGAACCAACATTTTTTTACCAAATGTAAATTCAGCAAAGATTTTAGGTGATTCACTAGTCCAGTGTATAAGAAATGTGTTGCATAAAAATATTGAAATAATTAAATTTATTAAAAAATTAGACCTTTTGAAAAAACCCGAATGATTTTACTAACTTTTCTTTATTTATTAGAAATTTTATAAAAACTTCTCCAGGAATAAATTTTTTAAGTGCAATTTTCTATGATAATATAAAAAATAAATCTAAAAATGTAAAAAATATGAAGAAGTTTCTACGTTTAAAGAAAAAAGTTCTCTGAACGTAGATGGATACCTTAAGATTTGTTAATCTTTACGGCTACATCTCAAAGACAGGATTTTAACGTTATCAGCATTTCTTCGGACACATTGCAGTCAATTGTAGAACTCCCGATTTCAGATGGTAGCTGAATAGGATGCACGTTGTGTAGTATCATAAACTAGAGCAAATGTTGGCTAAATACGAGACGCATCTAGAAAGTAAGTTTCCCTATTTAACCCTTTGAAGGTTAGGGAAACGAGAAGTTTTCGTTTACTTAATTCGCGCAGCATTACGAGTAAACAGTAGTCGAAAGTGGCAGCTGTTTTCCCCAGCCGTTCTTCCGAAAATGTCACCCTTCTCTGGCGATGCCGTAGATAGCTCGCCTCAAGCGTTTTAAAAGTTTCTTAAAGTATTTGTAGTACATAAATAACAGTTTTTACGCACTTTAAAATAATTAATAAATGATAATTATTAAATAGTAAATTATAAATAATTATAATCAATTATATAAATAATAATAGTTAATTATAAATATTAGACAAATATTAAATTGAAAGGACTAAATAAATACAACTAATGTAATACTTTATGAAGCTTGAATCGTCTTCTGAGCTTGATATACTGTGACCAAAGTCTTCATCAGACTCGAAACTTGATAAGCTTTCTGTATCACAATTATAATCATCATCATAATTATGTAACTTTCGCTTTTGAGCCATTTTCTTTTACAAACACCCTAAAACAAGCGCCAAAATACGCATAAGAAGAAGAAGGTAAAAACAAAAAAATTCCCCTTCATTATGAAAATAAATTTATGGAACCCGTACTGCCATCCGTAGGCAGTAAAACTAATTAAATTTCGCGAGTCGGAATCGTTTGTAACATAATCAATGCAGAATAATAACGGTGAACGAGCTCAGTTCGTCAGCGCGTATTGGGGAAAATTTTCACTACGCGAGTAGTGCTCGTTTCTAACCATTTCGGTCAAAATTTTGCCCACGAGTGGAACTCGCGGGCAAAATTGCTCGCATTATGAAGCAAGATTCGATTGCGAGCTGAACTCGTTCATAACCGTCAAATGGTTAAAAGAAAAAAAGAACTCACACTTTCATGGACATATTTATTGGCAACAAGTACAGCAATGTTTCAGCTATTTTTCAACATAGCCACCACCAGAATGGAGACACTTGTCGTATTGTGGGATCAACTTTTGTATACCGCTGTCGTAGAACTCTTCCGCCTGTGAATGGAACCCAGCCTTCCTGTCCCAAAGCACCGTGCACCCTGTCAGTACCGACAGCGTCTATTCGAATTTGGTCCTGACCGAAGATCCACTATGAAGCCAATGCATTGACAGCTGCTTGGTTTAAGGGGTAAAGTGCGAAATCCATGTCTCACTGCCAGTGACGATCCTGTCGAGGAACTCGTCCCCGTCATCGTGATACCGTAGCAGAAATGTCAGTGCTGCTCAGAATTGAATTTTGTGTTCGGGCGTCAGATTCAACTCATAGACCTGACAGAGCTGACGATGAATTTCAACTGGTGCAATGCTTTGTGCATTCAAGATCACCAACCGAGCCTTGCAGGCAACGGGAGAACGAATTAGAGTTTCCATTTCGGACCACTGCTACCCTGCTACTGGCACGAATTGGGACTTGTCCAGCTGGCATATGATTAATATGTCATAGATCTGTTATGACCGCTCAGTTGACACGTTAATTACGTTTACTTTAAAGGGGAAAACATCGGGACACTTTCACGGGAAAACCCGACCTTTTTGAGTCGAATATACCAAACGTATGACATGCGACGATATCAAGAATTGGCTAAATCTGTGATTACATTTGTATCTTATGTAAATTAGACTACAAAGTCCAAAAACAACTATGTAGATCTTTAATATTATATTTAATAATTTGGTGTTAAATAATTAGATATTTATTATTTAATTTAATTTAATATTTAACAGAATATTAGTTCTAACTGGCATCACTATGTGTGTGAAATTTTCTTAAACATAGTCCAGGAAAAAGTTTTATATTATAAATCATAAAAATACCTGTAAATACTCTTATCTCTTTGAATTTCAGGAAAGAGTAACGAAATACAACGAAATGTATCAGTAGCGATGGATCCACTTTGAACGATGTAATTTTTCTCTTCGTCGTATAACATGAGACCCTGACCGTACGGACTCGAATATACCAAACGTATGACATGCGATGCTGACCAAGAATTGGTTAAATCTCTGTGTGATCGCTTTTGTCTTAAGTAAATTAGACTACTACGTCCATAAGCAACTATCTTGATGTTTAATATTATACATAATAATTTGATGTTATATAATTTGATGTTTAAACTTTGATGTTTAATTTTTAATTTTATTTAATATATAATAGAACATATAAGTTCTAACAGGTATCACTATACTATGTGTGTGAAAATTTCATAAAAATATTCCAGCTCAAAGTTTCATGTTATATCTCATAAAAATACTTGTAAATTCTCTTATCTTTTTGAATACAGGAAACAGTATCGAAATACATCGAAATGTATCAGTAGCGACGGATCCACTTTGGAAAATGTAATTTTTCTCTTCGTAGTATGACATACAACGTCGACCGTACAGGAACGTATATATCAAACGTAGGACATACAACACTGACCAAGAACGAATTAAAGCTCTTAGGTATAGCTTTTTGTATCGTAAAGCAAATTAGACTAAAAAGTCAATAAGCAACTATGTTCATGCTATTATACTTAATAATTTGGTGTTTAATATTAGATGTTTAATACTTTATTTATTTTAATATAATATTTAATAGCATATATCAGCTCTAACAGATATTATTATGTGTGGGAAAATTTGATGAACATAGTCCAGCGCAAAGTATTATATCATACTTCATACAAAATACTTGTTAATTCTCTTATGTCTCTGAATACAGGAAACAGTAACCAAATACATCGAAACGTATGAGTGGTGATGGATACACTTTGAACAATGCAATTCTCTTGGTGGTATGACATACAACTCCGACCAAGAATTGGTTAAATCACCATGTGATCGCTTTAGTATCTTATGTAAATTAGACTACAAAGTCCATAAGCAACTATGTTGAAGTTTAATATTATATTTAATAATTTGGTGTTAAATAATTTGATATTTATTATTTAATTTAATTTAATATTTAATAGCATATAAAATTTCTAACAGGTATCACTATGTGTGGCCGAACGACAGCCGATTGGTTAGGGTTCTGGCCTTCGGTCCCAGAGTTCAGTTCGTGGATTCGAATCCCACTTGGGCATGGATGTCCGTAGCCGTTTACAATTGGCTTTAAGCAGTAGGTCCTGGTCTCATTAGCCCTCGTGTTAAAAAAAATGGACCGTACAGCTCCAAATCAAACCAAACCATTATGTGTGTGAAACTTTTATAATCATAGTCCAGCTAAAAGTTTCATATCATATATCATACATATACTTGTAAATTCTCTTATCTCTTTGAATACAAAGAACAGTAACGAAATACAACTAAATGTATCAGTAGCGATGGATCCATTTTGGATAATGTGATTTTACTCTTCGTCGTATGACATGCGACGCCAACCGTACGGACTCGAATATACCAAACGTATGACATGCGACGCCGACCAAGAATTCGCTAAATCTCTATGTGATAGCTTTTGTGTCTTATGTAAATTAGACTACTAAGTCCATAAGCAATTATCTTTATGCTTAATATTAGACATAATAATTTGATGTTTAATATTTATTTTTATTTAATATTTAATAGAATATATAAGTTATAACAGATATCACTATACTTGTGAAAATTTCATAAAAATAGTCCAGCTCAAATTTTCCTGTTATATATCTTACAAATACTTGTAAATTCTCTTATCTCTTTGAATACAGGAAACAGTAACGAAATACAAAGAAATGTATCCCTGGCGATGGATCCACTTTGGACAATGTTAATTTTCTCTTTGTAGTATGACATACAACGCCGACCGTACGGGAACGTATATATTAAAGGTACGACATACAACACTGACCAAGAACGAAGTAAAGCTCTTAGGTATAGCTTTTTGTATGGTAAAGCAAATTAGACTAAAAAGTCAATAAGTAACTATGTTCATGCTATTATACTTAATAATTTGGTGTTTAATATTAGATGTTTAATACTTTATTAATTTTAATAAAATATTTAATAGCATATATCAGCTCTAACAGATATTATTATGTGTGGGAAAATTTAATAAACATAGTCCAGCGCAAAGAATTATATCATACTTCATACAAAATACTTGTGAATTCTTTTATCTCTCTGAATACAGAAAACAGTAACGAAATACATCGAAACGTATGAATGGGGATGGATAAACATTGAACAATACAATTCTCTTGGTCGTATGACATGCGACGTCTCCTGTTTGGACTCGCATATACCAAACGTATAACACGCGACACCGACCAAGACCTTTTAAAGCTCTGTACGATCGATATAGCTTTTTGTATCTTATGTAAATTAGACTACAAAGTCTATAAGCAACTATGTTGATGTTTAATATTATATTTAATAATTTGGTGTTAAATAATTTGATATTTATTATTTAATTTAATTTAATATATAATAGAATATATGAGTTCTAACAGGTATCACTAGGTGTATGAAATTTTTTTAAACATAGTCCAGCGAAAAGTTTCATATTATATATCATAAAAATACTTGTAAATTCTCTTATCTCTTTAAATACAGGAAACAATAACAAAATGCAACGAAATGTATTAGTTGCGATGGATCCACTTTGAACGATGTGATTTTTTTCTTCGTCGTGACATGTGACGCCAACCGTACGGATTCGAATATACCAAACGTATGACATGCGACGCCGACCAAGAATTGGTTAAATCACTATGTGGTCGCTTTTGTATCTTATGTAAATTAAACTACAAAGTCCATAAGCAAGTATGTTGACGCTTAATATTATATTTGATAATTTGATGTTAAATAATTTGATGCTTAATGTTTAATTTAATGTAATATGTAATGGAATACATATACTTGGGAATTTTCTTATCCCTTTGAATAAAAAGAACAGTAACGAATTACAACGAAATGAATCAGTAGCGATGGATCCACTTTGGACAATGTGATTTTACTCTTCGTCTTGTGACATGCGAAGCCGACATAAAAATTGGTTAAACCTCTTTGTGATCGCTTTTGTATCTTATGTAAATTAGACTACAAAGTCCAAAAGCAACTGTGTTGATGTTTAATATTATATTTAACAATTTGATGTTTAACATTTGATGTTTAATATTTGATTTAATTTAATATTTAATAGAATATATAAGTTCTAACAGGTATCTACTATGTGTGTGAAAATTTCATAAAAATAGTCCAGCTCAAAGTTTCATATTATATATCATACATATACTTGTAAATTCTCTTAGCTCTTTGAATACAAAGAACAGTAACGAAATACAACAAAATGTATCCCAGGCGATGAATCCACGTTGGAAAATGTAATTTTTCTCTTCGTCGTATGGCATGTCGACCGTTTTGACTCGAATATACCAAGCATATGACATGAGACGATACCAAGAATTGGCTAAATCTGTGATTACTTTTGTATCTTATGTAAATTAGACTACAAAGTCGTTAAGCAACTATGTTGATGTTTAATATATTAAAAATTTTGATGTTTAATATCTGATATTTAATATTTAATGTTTAATATTTGATGTTTAATATTTTATTTAATATAATATTTAATAGAACATATAAGTTCTAACAGGTATTACTATGTATGTGGAAATTTCATAAACGTAGTCCAGCGGAAAGTTTCATATTATATATCATACAGAAATACTGATGGATCCACTTTGGGCAATGTGATTTTTTCTCTTCGTCGCATGACATGCGACACCTACTGTTTGGGCTCGCATTTACCAAACATATGACACGCGAAGCCGACCAAGCTGTAGGCAATCGATATAGCTTTTTGTATCTTATGTAAATTAGACTACAAAGTACGCTCAATGTTTCATGTTGTATCTCATACAAATACTTGTAAATTCTTTTATCGCTCTGAATACAGGAAACAGTAACGAAATACAACAAAATGTATCCCAGGCGATGAATCCACGTTGGAAAATGTAATTTTTCTCTTCGTCGTATGGCATGTCGACCGTTTTGACTCGAATATACCAAGCATATGACATGAGACGATACCAAGAATTGGCTAAATCTGTGATTACTTTTGTATCTTATGTAAATTAGACTACAAAGTCGTTAAGCAACTATGTTGATGTTTAATATTATATTTATTAATTAGATATTAAATGATTTGATGTTTAATATCTGATGTTTAATATTTAATGTTTAATATTTGATGTTTAATATTTTATTTAATTTAATATTTAATAAAATATATAAGTTCTAAGAGGTATTACTATGTGTGTAACAATTTCATAAACATAGTCCAGCGAAAATTTTCATATTATATATCATACAGAAATACTTGTAAATTCTCTTATCTCTTTAAATACAGAAAACGTAACGAAATACAACTAAATGTATCAGTAGCGATGGATCCATTTTGGATAATGTGATTTTACTCTTCGTCGTATGACATGCGAAGCCTACAGTTTGGACTCGCATATACCAAATGTATGACATGCGACGCTGACCAAGAATTGGTTAAATCACTATGTTATCGCTTTTGTATCTTATGTAAATTACACTACAAAGTCCATAAGCAAGTATCTTGACGCTTAATACTATGTTTAATAATTTCATGTTAAATAATTTGATGTTTGATATTTTATGCTTAATATTTAATTTAATTTAATATTTAATAGAATATATAAGTTCTAACAGGTATCACTATACTATGTGTGTGAAAATTTCATAAAATGTCCAGCTCAAAGTTTCATGTTATATTTCATACAAATACATGTAAATTCTCTTATCTCTTTGAATACAGGAAATAGTAACAAAATACATCCCTGGCGATGGATTCACTTTGGACAATGTAATTCTTCTCTTCGTCGTATGACATGTTGACCGTTTTGACTCGAATATACCAAATGTATGACATGCGACGATTCCAATAATTTAAATCTGTGATTATTTTTGTATCTTATGTTACTTAGACTACAAAGTCTATAAGCAACTATGTTGATGCTTAATATTCTATTAAATACTTTGAAGTTAAATAATTTGATTCTTAACATTTTATTTAATTTAATATTTAATAGACCATATAAGTTTTAACAGGTGTTATTATGTGTGTGAAAATTTCATAAACATAGTCCAGCGAAAGGTTTCATATTATATATCATACAAAAATACTTGCAAATTCTCTTATCTCTTTGAGTACAGGAAACAGTAAAGAAATACAACTAAATGTATCTACAACTACATAATACAACTAAATGTATGAGTTGGGATGGATCCATTGGACATTTCTTTGAGTCGTATGAAATGCGACGCCTACTGCTTGGACTCGCATATACCAAACGTATGACACGCTACGCCGACCAAGACTGTTTAAATATCAGTGCGATCGATATAGCTTTTTGTATCTTATGTAAATTAGACTACAAAATCAATAAGCAACTATTTTGATGTTTAATATTTTCTTTCTTTTCATTTACACATTTTACAAGGAAGTCAAGCCTATTTTCAGACGAAAGGTTAGTCAAAAAGTCAGGTGTAAAAATATCAAAAATACAATCTCGAATTTAAAAGCAGAGGATATTTATGTATTGTCGCGTTTTAACTCCCAATGGAGGCTCCTACAAACTTCTTGAAAAGATAATTTAAAGAATGAAACATTATTTCTTATAGTATACCTTTTGCTTTCCATTTTTCATTTTAAAATTTTATCGATGCTTTCAAAGCCGAGATCATATTTTCAATTACACAGTTTAGCTTCAATCTGTATAATTTAATAAGTTCTTCTCTTTCTTGGTCAAATATCTCTTTTTGGTTTCATGGAACGGTTACCAAACAGTTCGTTCTATATATGGGTATTCTTCTGTATTTTTACATTAATATACAATAAGGAAGCTTACATGTTTAGCTCAGTTTTGTTTAACGATCTTGACAAAAATCTAGCAAGCATGCGTCTTCAGAAGCTCAACACGTTACAACACGTTGTCTCGATGCTGTTGAAGTGAAGTACAAAACACGTAAAGTTGATCCCTGAATGTCAAGGAAATAAAATATTAGCTAGTCGTAGCAAATATTATCACGTTCACAACAAACTTTGAATATCGAATTGAAAGCTTCGACATCGAATTGAACATCCAAAAGCTGATTTGAGTTGTCCAATAGATTGCGAATGCTTTCCACCAACAGTCTTTTTCGGATATCTAATTTTTTTTTCTGTACAAATGCTTGAAAAATGTAACTTAGAAGTTCATCTTCAAAGTCGTTTATTTGGCACGTCTCCTTTAAGGTTTCAGATCCCTTTCACACCTCGGTTTTTCTCTTACAGTTCTCCTCTTGAGCTGCTGGAACTCCTCTCCTGAGGTTCCTCAGCCTCATTTTGGTCTTGTTCCCTGCTTTCGTCCAGTATTCCGCTGCCATTGCGCTCCTGTCGCTTGCCGCTGAATCTCTCACTCCCCATTCCGTCTAACTCTTGTATTATAAGGGGGCCTGGTTCCTTTTCCAAGACAGTTTCCCTGGGTGGCGACACATTCTGTCTGTTCTTTGCCTCGTCACTCTCGTTCGTCTCTGACTTCGCATTTTCAGAATCTTCTACCTTGTTATCTTGTTGCTCGGCTTCGGCCGTCGGTGGAGATTCGCAGTCCACCGCGTGCACTTCCGCCTGAGTTTCGATGGTGACGTTCTCGTCGTTGGAATCGGAATCGTTGTCCAGAATTTTCTGCTTTCCGATTTCGGGGGAAGTGGGTTTCCCTTCCCCGTCACCTTCCTCTGATTTCTGCGAAGAAACTTTCTCTTGTCCATCACCATCATCATTTTCTTCTTTTCCGTTCTCTTGTGAAGTATTCTCGGCTTTGGAGCCTTCTTCACCAGTTTCTGCTGTTTCTTCCTTCTGTTCTCCAGGATCATTTGCTTTCTCTTCTTCGTTTGTTGCAGTCTCTTGTTCTTCAGTTTCACCAGGTTCTTTTGTTTCTGAATTTTCCTTCGCCGACTCTTCGTTCTCGTCTTTCCTTCAGGACTTCCTTCTTCAGCATTTGAAGCACCTGTATCTTTATTTTCTTCCTTCTCTGACTTGCTTTTTGCAGATTCTTCAGCCGAATCAGGTTGACCGTCTTTTGAGACTTCTGATTCGTCCTCTTTGGCATTTTCAGTCTCCTCTTCATTGGGATTCTCTGGATTTTCCTTCTTGGAACTGCTCTCGTCTTCAGCACACTTTGTATTCCCGGCATCGGCATTACTTTCCACATTTTCGTTTTTTCCAGCATCTTCAACTTCCTGATTTGAACTTTCTTCTTTTTCTGGTTGTGGAGATTCAGAATTGTCATCTTTTGGAGATTCATCCTCTGGGTTATTGGGTTCTGCAGTGGCTTGCCTCTCATCTGAGACGTTTAAGTCACCTTCAGGGGCTTCGATATTATCTGATACACCTGACGTTTGCTCTTCTGATGGACTTTTTTGCGTTTCCTCCCTATTTTCTTCAATTTCTGTCTCTTCTTGCTTGGGCTCTGTATTATCCTCTCCCTTTTCTTCTCCTTTATCACTTCCAACTTCAGCTTCTTCAGTTACTTCTGCATCTTTAGCATCTTCAGTTACTTCTGCATCTTTAGCATCTTCAGTTACTTCTGCATCTTTAACATCTTCAGTTACTTCTGCATCTTTAGCGTCTGTGGCATTTTCTTCATCCTTAGCTTCTCCGGCACTCTCTGCATCCTTTGTTTCTTCGACACTCTCTGCATCTTTAGCTTCTCCAGTACTCTCTGCATCTTTAGTTTCTCCAGCACTCTCTTCATCTTTAGCTTCTTCGACACTCTCTGCATCTTTAGTTTCTTCAGCATTATCTGCATCATTAGCTTCTTCGGCACTCTTTGCATCTTTATCTTCTTCGACACTCTCCACATCTTTAGCTTCTTCGACATTCTCTGCATCTTTAGCTTCTTCGGTACTCTCTGCTTCTTTAGCTTCTCCGACACTTTCTGCATCTTTAACTTCTTCGCCACTCTCTTCTTTAGCTTCTTCGGCACTCTCTGCATCTTTAGCGTCTTCGACAACGTCTGGATCTTTAGTTTCTCCAGCACTTTCAGGATCATTAACTTCCACATTTTCTGTATCTTTGGATTCCGATTTTGCCTCGCTGACATTTTCGTCTTCTTGGATTTCCTCTTCATTTTTGGGCTCGGAGACAGCTTTATCAGATTCATTTTCCGGTAATTCTTCTTTCTGGCTGGTGTCTTCGGCTTCTGCATTTTCCTTTTCACCCTCCTTTGTTTCATCCTGGGCAGAATACGTACTCTGTCGTACAAGTTTCGGTTTACTGTCATCTTCATTAGCCGAGGCATTATCAGTTTCCATTTCGATGCCTGATTGCCTTTCTAGAACTGCTTTTTCTTTTTGGGTTTCATCGGCGGCACTAAGCAACACCGAAGCCTGGGAATGGGTGTTGTCGTCATCAGCTTCATCTTGTAAGCTCTCTTCGCTCTTCAAAGATTCTGGGGGTTTTGATCCTTCATTCAGTGTATCGTCAGTAATTAAGTCTTCGATGTCTCTGCCAGTACTGTCTTCATAGTCGTCTTGGGTCTTTTCTTCCGTCACCACATCTTCCTTTTCCTGTACATCTTGGTCTGGGACACCATTTTCTTTATCACCCTCATCTATGCCTTCGTTGTTACCAACTTCATTCTCTTTATCCTCGTCTACTACATTTTCTGTTGTTTTATCATCTCCTGCCTCAGTGCCAGATTTACCATCTTCGATAGTAACATTTAACTCATCTTTGTTTTCCTCTGCATTACTATGCATGCTTTCAGCTTTTTCACTCTGATTTTCTGCTACTTCAACTTCTTTCTCTTCATCTACACCTTCCGTCTGCTTTTCTTCTTTCAGATTTTTAGCTTCAGTCATTTCCTGTAGTGCTTGTCTTAATTCATCTATTACGTTGTCCTCTGTGACGAAGATTATTCTCACCTTTTCACTCAGAGAAGAATGGAATAGTTTTTCTTCTTTTACCTCTTTGGTCTCTGAATCTGATTCTGATTTATTCTCCCGTACCTTGCAGACAAAACTCAGGTTACCCAACTTCAGTAACTCTTCCACTGTGCTGTTAATCAGGAGTGAAAATGGAAATTTAAATACGAAGAATCCATTTGAGTAAGACACAGAATCTTGCTTCAGAATACCGCTAAGCATGCTTAGTGCTTCGTCGTTATCAAACTTATCATCGTCACTGCCGTCATTGCGCATAAGCTCGAGAAAGTCTATGAAGCACATTTCCAGATCATTTGCTATTAAATTTCTTATTTCATCATAGTCAACGTTTATGTTTTCAAAAGCGAATACGAGGGGGATGTTTGGTGTTACTGTGCTCAGTTTTTCTTCATTGCTTTTCTCTGTAGCATCTTCATCATTTGTTGGTTCGTCTTCGTTTTCACCACCTTCATTTTCATTTGTTTCAGATTTTTCATTTTCTTTATCAGGAGAATTACTGCTTTTCAATTCATCCTCGCCTTCCTCTTTTATATCTGTTGGCGAAGGACTTTGCACATTTGATTCCGTATCTTTTGGAACGTCATTGTCATCTTTTTCTGCTTCTGTTTCGTCTGCAATTTTCTGCATTTCTTCTCCATCACTTTTCACTGCTTCTTCAACACTTTCACTCTTTTCTGTCTCTTTTACTTCTTCCTTTTCACTCTTTTCAGATTCTACTTCTTCCACTTTTGCATCTTCTCCGCTCTTATCTGATGTTGCTTCTTCATCTTCTTTAGCTTCAGCTTCTGCTTCTTCGCTCTTTCCTGCATCTGCTACACTGTCGCCTCCTTCACTCTTCACCGCTTCGTCATCACATTCGATCTTTATCGATTTCACCTCACCTTCTTGTAACTCTGCTTTTAAGTAAATTGGTCCTGTCCCAGAAACCACCACCTTATCCTCATCACCAGATTTTGCAGATGCATCCTCTTCCGTTTTGTCAACTTCCTTTCCTTCGTCTGTTGCTTCTGCAGGTTCATCTTTCTCTTTGCCAAGTTCATCGACGTCCGCCTCAGCATCGACAACTTTGGGCTTGTTCGCCTCTGCTTCTATGGACTTGATGTCTTCTTCCGTGGCATCTCTTATCTCTACCGTGGACGGTCTCTCTATCCTGTCTGGCGATGGAACCATCGCGTTGTTGAAAGAACCTTCTACCTCCCCATCCTTCTTAATCACTTCGACAGTATCCTCATCGACAAAGTCCTTCCTGGTCTCGATGACCTTATCGACAGCAAGGACTAGATCATCGATTATCTCCTCGATGTCCTGGTCTCCCATGACGACGGTCAGCAGCTCCTTCTCGTCGAAGTATTCCGCCACGGATATGATGTCCTGCTTAAAGCGCTCGAGTTCTGCGTCGATTTCCGATGTCCGGACAGCTCCGCTCGCCACCTCGTGTTCCAAGAAGTGTCTCAGCGCTTCTTCTTCGAAATCGACAAGGACAACACCGTCCATCCTCACTCTGCGGCTCCGATACTCTTCGATGTCACCCCTGTTCCTCGGAAAACCAGCCACTGAAAAAAAAAATAATGACAATTAATATAAAGTAGAATAGACAATAAACCTTTTATATAAAAGTAGAGTCAAACTTTTTTTTTTCTACAAATCTCATTTTCTGCGAACTTTTTCTTGGAATCAAGGGCATTTTGCGAATTTATTCTTAAAATAACCTTCAAGGGTGAAGTGCATTTTCTATTTTGCGCAGTTTTTGTTATCTATATTTTATTTTCAATTTCTCAAAATCTTTTCGGATATTTCAAGCTTTTATGTAAAACATTTTATGTGACCATTGATCAACTCAGTTCGGGCAACCGAAATGCGCCAATTTCGGAATGTCCTAACTGAGTTAGGACAGGAGAAAAAACGGTATTTCAATTCCGTGAAGCCTGAAATCGGTTCCTAAAATTCATACTATTTATTTGTGCCATTTTCCCAATAAATAGAAACAGTTTCTCGCCATTTGTCTCAATTTCTCGGATACTATCAAGGATTTGTGAAATTTGAAAGGATCTTTGTGACACGGAATTCGTGAAAGTTGATACAGATAAAAATATTGTTGTATTATTTTATTATATTTATCCAAAAAAATTATTTCATTTGATCTATTTTGCTGTCATTTGAGCAAAAATTTTTGCAATTCATTAACATTTCACATATATGTGAAAATATTAAAAAAACAGTTATTTCGTTTAAAAATTTTTTTTTTTTTTCAATAAATAATCTATTTCTAACAATTTGATGATAATTAAACAGAAATTTTTTTCCCATTTTTGGAATGTTTTTCTCAAATATAATCCACAGGTAAAAGGTTAAATTGTATGATACAGGGTGCTAAAAAATAATTGGTATATTTGAAAAATCAATAATAAAAGCGGGCAGAGAAGCGGACAGAGATAGAAATACACAGTTTATTGCAATATGCTTGGGACAATATTAAACTTTTGGCAGACAAACTTTTAAAATTAGTTACAATGTTCCACAACAGATGACGCTGCAGTCTGAAAAAAATCTAAACTACGATATTCTCCAGGTATCCACCATGCGCAGCAATAATATAAAGTATATGATAATATCTAATAATATAAAGAGCGAAATTATCAGAAACCCGTGTAAACGTCTCAGGCAGGATGGATTCACATGTAGAACAGATGTACTGTTCCAGTTATTCAATTGTTTCTGGATATTGGCGGTACACCTGGTGTTTTAAGAGTCCCCACAGACAAATATCGTAGTTTAGAATTTTCAATACTGCAGCGCCATCTGTTGTGGAATATTGTAACTAATGTTAAAGTTTGTCTTCCTGAAAATTTACTATTATCCCAAGTATATTGCAATAAACTGTGAATTTCTATCAATGTCCGTTTAGTATTTATTGATTTTTCAAATATACTGGTCATTTTTGAAACCCCCTTTAACTATAATTCTTATGCATAAAAAATAAGAAAGAAAAAGTACATTTTCTTACTAAATATATTCAATAAAATACTCTTTTTAAAAAAATTGTAAAGAAATATCTAAGAAAAATCCTTTATTTTCGTCTCAAGCTCGAAAAGTTCGCTGAATTGACTGACACGGTCTTGCATGTGTGAGAGGCAATCACGAGCTAGTTGGTGTAGAAAAGTGTAAGAAAGGTCCCCATATCAAAGTTATCATTTCGGTTTTTGGTTTTAATAATTGTGGAAAGAATTCAGTCTCAATGATGCATGGTCTTGATTTCATGAAAGTGGCTTGGAAAGTTAATACAGTCAGTACCAGCTATATGGTCACCCGCTTATAAGAGCATCCCGTTTATATGGTCAGTTTTGTAAAGTCTCGTCTAACTGAATAGGGAATATGTGTTACAGCCACCGCTGATACAGTCATTTTCTTTTCTTGTTACCGGTTATATGGTCAATTTCATGTTTACAACAAGTTTCCGGTTTTTTTCTTTTTTTTTAAGAAGTCGGTGCTAAATCAGAGAGGACCTGAATTCAAGCCTTTATTTTCCCCCCTTTCCCCCTTTCTTGCTTGTGTAGATTCATCGTCGGAGTTTTCCACCTCTCTCAGTTCTCCTCCCCCTGTGATACCAAGTGGACATCTGTCTGTTTATTGGTTGAAGTTATCTCTCTCATATATGAACTCAGGTGTTATTTTACTAATTCAGAAGCAGCAGATGATAAGCATTTAAAAGCTATTGGGGACTTAGAAAAATGTGTGTTAACCAACAAAAAGAAGGAAACTTATATAACTGATTATTTTTAAATACATTGAACATGAATGCACGTATGTACGTGTGCTGTACTTTGATTAGTAACTTAAGCTAATAAATCCCCCCCTCAAATAAAAAATATTGCATATTTTTAATGTAGTTTTTACTTCTCGAATTAATTTTTAAAATGTTCTTAAAAGTATAACTATTTGTTTATTAGGTGAATATAATCCTGCCAAAATTCAATAGGGTTGTATTATTCCTTATATATGGTCACTCCGCTTATATGGCCTAATTTTTCTAGACCGCTGAGCTGATCATATAACCGATACAGACTGTATTAGAAAATTAAACATAAATTAGATCAGTGATTCTCAACCTGTGGGGCGCGCCCCCCTAGGGGGGCGCGAGCACACTAATGGGGGGGCGCGAGCATATCCAAGAGAAAATGTTATTTAAAAAAATTGATTAAGTGACTGAAAAGAAAGAACACACACACACATACAAAACAAAATACATTTCGACATATTTAATAATTAACTTATTAAATTAAAACAACTTACTAAATTAAAAACAAATTTAATAATTATTAGTGACTTCCTTGGGCCTGTCTTTCAGAGCAAAGTTTTTCGAAGGAGGGTTTAATATTAGAAATAGACACTCTGTTCTTTTTCTATATTTAGCTGAGATCTATATTTTGTCTTCAAAGAAGCCACCGCAGAAAATCCAGTTTCACAAAGGTAAGATGTTGAAAATGGTAGTAGAATGCGAAATGCCCTTGTTTTTAGTGCAGAAAACTCAGCATCCACTCCTGCCCAAAATTCAAAGAGTGATTTATTACTAAATTGTCTTTTGGTTTCGCCGCTTGCCGTGAAGTCTATGAAGGTTTCTTCCTCTTCAATTGAGAGTCCTTCGGGAGTATTTTGAAATGGATCCCTCACCCACTTGTAACTTGATATCAGTTTGTCGTCAGCAAGAAAGTACTTTTTAAAATTCTTTGCTAGCATTGCTAAATGATTTTCAATGGTTGCAAAAACAACTTTTAC
>CM063507.1:46093329-46100829 GCA_032207245.1 Pardosa pseudoannulata | reverse complement strand
ATATATATATATACATATATATATATATATATACACATATATATACTATATATATATATATATATATATATATATATATATATATATAAATATATATATATACATATATATATATATATATATATATACATATATATACATGCATAGATATACACACATATATATACATATACACACACACACACACACACACACACACACACACACACATATATATATATATATATATATATATATATATATATATATATATATATATATATATATATATATATAGCTTCACTAAACACGTAATTGTTAGTTTTAAATTGTACGAATTATTTATTAATAATTAAATACTGAACAAAATTTGTAAATATCTGTATATGCATATGCATATACATAGTAAAACAAAAAGTATAATAAATAGAAAATTAAAGACAGAAATTTAATATTACTTACTATGTAATGGCAGTTACATAGTGGTAAATAATTATAATCGATAAAAGGAATAAGTATCATAACTCCTTCAAGCTTAAATATGTAAAACAGATAGGAAGAAAGATGGATTGGGTGTAGAAGGTTTACGACTTCTGTACATGGCTAAACAATTGTTAGAACAGGTCTTAACGTTCCCGTACACCCAACAGATCATAAGAATAACAAAAAGTGATTAGAACAAGACAAGTATAAAGCTATACAAAAACCCAACTTATCCAGTATTTATTTTGTTAATGTGTCAGTCAAAATTACAGTTTGTTTAATTACAGTTAGCCTCGTGAGTAAAACAATAGATGTAGAGCTCCAAACCAATCCATACACACGTATTCAAATATAACTCCGCATCAAATTATAATGCAAAATTATACTGCTTTTTAATCTGCTATCACGAGCAGTGCATTTTTGTATGACATTTTATGGATTCTAAAAGGCAAATGTTAACTTCAGCCCTTAAATGACAATATTTTTCACACCTTGCAACAGTGCCAATTTGTACCAAACTTATATAATCTCTTGATTATTTAACCTTTATTCGGGAATTCTAATTTGTCGAACTCAGTGCAACAAAGGAATCCCTTATCGTTACTAAGTAATTACTTTAAACAGTGATATTCATTTTTCATCCCTGACAGATTAAATGTAGCACATAATGGGTGTAGAATTACGTGGTATGTTGCAATGAAAGTTTCTGAACTTGAATGATACAAGCTGCTTATTAAAATAAAAAAATAATATTTAACTCATTAACGCTTTGGTCATTTTTAGGCACTACGGAAGAAAATATTTTCCAGTCCTTGTACTTAAGAAATAATTAATATATAAAGGTATTAAAGAAGCGCAGAAATGAGAAGTCAAAGAAATAAATAATTAAATATTATGCTAAAAATTACTGAATTGATTATTCTATGAATATTCGATAAATAATTCAGGAGATGAATATTCGATGAATAATTCAAACAATAATTCTGTGTATACACAGAATTATTTTTCACATCGCTTTGCATATATAAAAACAAAAAATATGTAATTTAATTAAAGAAGAGCAGGAATAGGTTGTCAAAGAAAAACAAAATTAAATATGATGATGAAGAATTCTTTGCTGATTTTTCTATGAATACTCTATGAAAAACTAAAGAATATACATAACTGTTTTTTTATACACTTCTTTTAAAAGAAACAAATAATATGTAATGGAATAAAAGCAGATGTAGTTGTGAAAGTAAAAAAAATTAAATATTGTGCTGAAAATTACTGTGCTGGTTGTTCTATGAATATTATGAATAATTAAAATACACAGAACTGTGTTTTATCTTTAGATAAAATAAACAAAAAATATGTAATGGAAGGGAAGAAGAGCAGAAATAGTTTGTGAAAGTATAAAAATTAAATATTATGCTGAAAATTGTTGTGTTGTTGATCTATGAATATTCGAGGAAAATTAAAGAATACACAGAATTATTTTTACATCGCTTTGCATAGAAGGTTTACGACTGCCATACACGGTTAAGAATTGTTTGAACAGGCCTGAACGTTCCCGTACTCCTAGAGGACCATAAGAATAACAAAAAAGAATACGAGTGATTAGAACAAGGCAAGTATAAAGCTATACAAAAAGCCAACTTATCCAGTATTCATGTTGTTAATGTGTCAGTCAAAATTACAGTTTGTTTAATTACAGTTAGCCCTCGTGAGTAAAACAGTAGAATGTAGAGCTCCAAACCAATCCATACACACGTTTTCAAATATTAACTCCGCATCAAATTATAATGTAAAATCATACTGCTTTTTAATCTGCTATCACGAGCAGTGCATTTTTTGTATGACATTTTAAAAATTCTAAAAGGCAAATGTTAACTTCAGCCCTTAAATGACAATATTTTTCACACCTTGCAACAGTGCCAATTTGTACCATACTTAGCTTATTCTCTTGATTATTTAACCTTTATTCGGAAATTCTAATTTTGTCGAACTCAGTGCAACAAAGGTATCGTTTATCGTTACTAAAGTAATTACTTTAAACAGTGATATTCATTTTTCATCCCTGACAGATTAAATGTAGCACATAATGGGTGTAGAATTACGTGGTATGTTGCAATGAAAGTTTCTGAACTTGAATGATACAAGCTGCTTATTAAAATAAAAAAATAATATTTAACTCATTAACGCTTTGGTCATTTTTAGGCACTACGGAAGAAAATATTTTCCAGTCCTTGTACTTAAGAAATAATTAATATATAAAGGTAATAAAACAAGAGCAGAAATGAAATAGTCAAAGAATTATAAATTAAATATTATGCTAAAAATTACAGTGTTGTTTGTTCTATGAATAATCGATAATTCAAGAGATGAATATTCCATGAATAATTCAAAAAATATTTATGTGTATACACAAAATTATTTTTACATCTCTTTACATATATAAGAAACAAAATATGTAATGGAAGGGAAGAAGAGCAGAATAGATTGTCAAAGAAATAAAAATTAAATATTTTGGTGTCCCTTACTGTTCTATACATATTCTTGTAATAGTTAAAGAATACACAGAACAGTTTTTTACATCTGTTTACATGTATTAGAAATAAAAAATATGGAGAGAAAGGGAAGAAGAAGCATAAATATTGTTCAAAGAAAAAAATATAAATATTATGCTGAAATTACTGTGCAGAAATGTTCAATGAATATTCCATGAAAAATTAAAAAATACACAAAACTGTTTTTTTACACTCTTTACATTATAAAAGAAGCAAACAATATAAATGGAATAAAAAAAGCTGAAATATATATCAACGAAAAAAAAATTAAATATATGCTATAAAAACTCTGCTGATTGTTCTATGAATATTCCATGAATAATAAAAAATACATAAACTTCTTTAACATCTGTTACACGTATACAAGAAGCAAAAAACATGTAATGGAAGGGAAGAAGAGCAGAAATAATTGTCAAAGAAATAAAAATTTAAATATTATGCTGAAAATTTCTGCCCTAATTGTTCTATGAATTTTCTATGAATAGTTAAAGAGTTCACAGAACTGTTTTTTTTACAACTCTTTACGTATATAAGAAATGAAAAAAATATAAAGGAAGGGAAGAAGAGACTAAATAGGATGTCAAAGAAATAAAAATTAAATATTATACGGAAAATTACTGTGCTGATTGTTCTATGAATATTCCATGAATAATTAAAATAATACACAGAACTTGTATTTACATCTCTTTTTAAATGTATAAGAAGCAAAAAATATGTGATGTTAAGGAAGAAGAGCCGAAATAGGATATGAAAGAAATAAAAATTAAGTATTAATGCTGTAAATTGCTGTGATGATTTTTCTATGAATATTCGATGAATAATTAAATAATACACAGACTGTTTTTTACATCTCTTTACATATATAAGAAATAAAAAATATGTAATGGAAGGAAGAAAGAGCAGAAATAGGTTGTCAAAGAAATAAAAATTAAATATTATGCTGAAAATTGTTGTGTTGTTGATCTGATTTTTTGAATACATGGAATATTCGATGAATATTCGAGGATTAAAGAATACACAGAACTGTTTTTTTTTTACATTTCTTTACATATATAAGACTCAAAAAAAAATATGTAATGGAAGGGAAGAAGAGCTGAAATAGGTTGTCAAAGTAATAAAAATTAAATATTATGCTGAAAATTGCTGTGCTGATTGTTCTATGAATATTTGATGAATAATTAAAGAATACACGAGACCCGTTTTTTACACCTCTTTCACATATATAAGAAACAAAAAATATGTAATGGAAGGGGAAGAAGAGCAGAAATAGGATTGTCAAAGAAATAAAAATTAAATATTATGCTGAAAATAGCTCTGCTGATTGTTTTATGAATATTCGATGAACAATCAAAGGGTACAGAGAACTATTTTTTTTACATCTCTTTACATACATAAGAAAAAAAAATATGTAATGGAAGGGAAGAAGAGCTGAAATAGGTTGTCAAAGAATAAAAATTAAATATATTATGCTGAAAATTGCTGTGCTAATTGTTCTATGAATATTCGATGAATAATTCAAGAATACATAGACCCTGTTTTTTTACACTTTTTATATATATATAAGAAACAAAAAATATGTAATGGAAGGGAAGAAGAGCAGAAATAGGTTGTTGAAATAAAAAAAAAGTTAAATATTATGCTGAAAATTGCTGTGATGATTGTTCTATGAATATTCGATAAATCATTAAAGAATGCTTGGAAATTATTTTTTTACATCTCTTTGCATACATAAGAAACAAAAAATATTTAATGGAAGGGAAGAAGAGCAGAAATAGATTGTCAGAGGTTTAACAACTGAAAAATATATTAAATATTACTGTGCTTATCTTTCTATGAATATTCTATGAATAATTTTACATGAAACTAGTTTTGATATCTCCTTACATTAGAAACAAATAATATGTAATACAATTGAAGAACATAAAAAAATAATTTGTCAAAGAAACAAAGGTTGTATAACATATTTAAAAATGCTGTGGTCATCTTTCTATCAATATTGTATGAATAATTAGAGATTACAGAAACGTAATCTAATAAAAAAGTAGTCAAAAATAATTTTGGTAAAGAGAAATGAAGTTCATTATAGCATGATCTCCCGAAGTCTTCTAAAGGTAAAAAGCCGTATATCACAATTTATATGTGTGTGAGGCAGCCAATCAAGGTTCTTATAGTTAATTACGAGTGGGATGCTTGATGATGTGGAGGAAGAGAAGTTAATTATATAAAGAATTATATAAGAAGAGCGGGGATCAGCAAGAAATAATTTTGGTGTTTTGATACTTCGCTAATTCGATAGAAAGAACAAAAGATATTCTACAAGTTTTGCTATAAAAAGGATAGAATCACCGAAAATTATTTTAAGATAGATTTATAGTTACGTTGAGTACTTTTTTTTACGTTAAAATATCATTACATATACATCTATATGTAATAAGACGGACTTCACAATGGGTGTTGCAGTCATGGCACATAAAAATGACACCGTTTTCAGCTAAAGACCTTTATTAAGATAACTTTGGAGGATGGGTTCCAACTTCATCATAGGGACAGGACAAACTGGGGGGTCAGCTAGCATGAGGTTATAAGTAAAAAGGCCCTTAACACCTGGTCAACATCTGTTGGAAAATCTCTAGAAAAATCTGACTCCGATAGCGTGCATCTCCTTTTTGTTTGGGAACTTCCTAGATTGTCCGCTAGGGCAATGTAGAGTTATACTTTTTTACTCTAAATATCATTACATATACCTATATCTGTAATAAGACGGATTTCACGATGGGTGGTTGCAGTCACGGCCCATAAAAATGACTCCGTTTTATTTAAAGACCTTTATTAACAGAACGTTGGAGGACGGGTTCCCACTTCATCATAGGGACAGGACAAACTGAGGGGTCAGCTAGCATGAAGTTATAAGTAAAAATGCCCTTAACACCTGGTCAACATCTGTGGAAAAATCTCTAGAAAAATCTGTCTCCGATAGCATGCATCTCCTTTTTGTTTGGGAATTTCCTAAATTGTCCGCTAGGGCAATGTAGAGTTATAATTGGTTAGATTCCTTCTCTGAGGGCGTAAACTGTAGCTCCAGTGGTCAATTTAGGTTAGGGGTTAAAAAGGGGAAAGCAAAGGACGCGGGAATTTTTAGCCCTTGACTTAAGATTTGAAAACCCCTGAGAATTTTCTCGGGGTGTCTTAGGGGTTTACGTTAAAATATCATTACATATACATATATGTGTAATAGGACGGACTTCACGATGGGTGGTTGCAATCAAGGACTTTTAAATGCTTCAGCTAAAGACCTTTATTAACATAACATTGGACGACGGGTTCCCACTTCATCATAGGGACAGGACAAACTGAGGAGTCAGCTAGCGTGAAGTTAAAAGTAAAAAGATCCTTAACACATGGTCAACACCTATGGAAAAATCTCTAGAAAAATCTGTCTCTGATAGCGTGCATCTCTTTTTTTTGGGAATTTCCTAAATTGTCCGCTAGGGCAATATAGATTTTATAAATGGTTAAAGCCCTTCTCTGAGGACGTAAACTGTAGCTCCAGTCGTCAATTTAGGTTAGGGGGTTAAAAAGGGGAAAGCAAAAGGACGCGGGAATTTTTGTCCTTGACTTAAGATTTGAAAACCCCTGAGAATTTTCTCGGGGTGTCTTAGGGGTTTACGTTAAAATATCATTACATATACATATATGTGTAATAGGACGGACTTCACGATGGGTGGTTGCAGTCATGGCCTTTAAAATGACACCGTTTCAGCTAAAGACCTTTATTAACAGAACGTTGGAGGACGGGTTCCCACTTTATTATAAGGACAGGACAAACTCAGGGGTCAGCTAGAATTAAGTTATAAGTAAAAAGGCCCTTAACACCTGGTCAACATCTGTGGAAAAATCTCTAGAAAAATCTGTCTCCGACAGCGTGCATCTCCTTTTTGTTTGGAAATTTCCTAAATTGTCCGCTAGCAATGTAGAATTATAATTGGTTAGATCCCCTTCTCTGAGGGCTTAAACTGTAGCCCTTGTGGTCAATTTAGTTTAGGGGTTTAAAAGGGGAAATCAAAATGACGCGGGAATTTTTTGTCCTTTACTTAAGTTTTGTAAACTCCTGAGAATTTTCTCGGGTTGTCTTAGGGGTTTACGTTAAAATATCATTACATATACATATATGTGTAATAGGACGGACATCACGATGGGTGGTTGCAGTCATGGCCCATAAAATGTACACCGTTTTAGCTAAAGACCTTTATTAACAGAACGTTGGAGGACGGGTTCCCACTTCATCAAAGGGGGTTGTCAGCTATCATGAGGTTATAATAAAAAAGTCCCTTAACACATGGTCAAAATCTGTGGGAAAATATCTAGGAAAATCTGCCTCCGACAGCGTGCAACTCCTTTTTGTTTGGGAATTTCCTAAATTGTTAGCTAGGGCCATGTAGAGTTGTAATTTGTTTAGACTCATTCTCTGAGGTCGTAAACTGCAGACTCA
>CM063507.1:46062579-46093229 GCA_032207245.1 Pardosa pseudoannulata | reverse complement strand
TGTTAAGTTCTTTATGAACTTGCTAACAAAAAATAGCGACATCACTGGTTATATCATTCTTATCAATTTTGTAAATGTAACTTCAGAAATTTGGAATACTGAAAAAATAACAATTTCTTTAAAAATTTATTTTCTTTAAAAGTTTTTTCATCATAGTTTAATTTTAACATATTATTTTATCAATTTTTTAAATAGATATAAGTTCGAAATTTGGATAACTTTGTATTTTTCTGAAAGCAAATTTAATTGAAAAAAATAAAGTTATTATGTTTTATAACATATAATGGTTTGCTTTGGAACGCTACAGTCTACTTATTTGCAACACGAGGGCTAATGAGACCGTGACCTACTGCTTAAAGCCGCTTCCGAACGGCTACAAACATCCATGCTATAGTGGGATTCGAACACACAATCTCCGGTAACGAAGATCAGCGACCTAACCATTCGGCCATCGCCGGACTTTGCTACATATAATGGAAGAAGAAAGATTTTATTAATCACAATAAACTTTAATGAGAATTTTCCTAGTTTCTTGGAATTTAATGGCGCTAAATTTTATTGGGACAACCTGCGCCAAACAAGACATTTTGCATGTGTGTGTGTGTATATATATATATATATATATATATATATATATATATATATATATATATATATATATATATATATATATATGTATGTAATGAGACGGACTTCTCGATGGGGTAGCAGCCATGGCCATAAAAATGTTACCATTTTAGCTAAAGACCTTTATTAAGATAACGTTGAAGGACGGGTTTCGACTTCATCATAGGACAGGACAAACGGAAGGGTCAGCTAGCATGAAGTTCTATGTACAAGGCCCGTAACACCTGGGTCAACATCTGTGGGAGAATATCTCTAGAAAAATCTGTCTAAGACAGCGTGATCTCCTTTTTATTTGAAAATTTCCTAAATTGTCCGCTAGGGCCATGTAGGATTATAATTGGACAGGCCCCTTCTCTGAGGGCGTAAACTGTATCACCAGTGGTCAATTAGGTTAGGGGTAAAAAGGGGAATGCAAAATGACGCGGGAATTTTTAGCCTTTGTCTCGGGAGTTTCGAAACCCCCTGAGAATTTTCCTTACATATATGTCTTTGCATATTGGACATAAAGAAACTGCTAACATCTGCCCTTTTTGTGTCCGTTCTGAGTAACTGATCGAGATGAGATTGCAAATGTAGTTAGTTATTCGGAGGCATGCGCTCGAGATTCTGAAAAAGCCAAAACAGTGGTGCTCACGGTACGGTTATAGTTACATGAAAATGTCGAATGGTAACATGTATTTTTTCCTGTCGCAAAATGTTCAGCGCATGCGAAAAGCGTTGGAACAGACAAATATGTCCAGTGACGGACTAAGGCTAAAGCTTGCCGTAGGCAACATTGTAATTCCGGGCCTATTTTTCAGTCATGACACATATTTTGCGTTTGGTAGTTTGGTTTTAAAGCATATAGTATGTAGTCCTATTTAATTATTGGATTCCAAGAAAAAATAATGTACATGTACAAAAATTTTGTTTAACACTTTGACTGCCAAGCCAAAATTGCAAATGTTCACAACGGGGCCAAACTTTTTTTTGTGTGTAATTTGTATTTTTTCAACATAAAACTATATATAAAAACAATATTTCAAAACAAACAATATTTTAAAACAAACTCTCTCTATTTATATATATTCCCTTTTTTGTTGCATGTTCCAAATATTTAATTTTTCATAAAACTTAGCTCATAAAATCGTCACATATACCAATTTGCGCAAACCACGTATACCTAACACATCGTAGGGAGCCCAACAATCAAACTCCAATACGATTTTCATGTAACTGATAACATCTTTGATAGCCATGGCCTGAAGTGTTAAAACACCATGGCTATCATATCGGATAGCCAGTGTCTCAACGGAAATATCACTGGATATCACATATGATAGCCATGGCAGTCAAAGTGTTAAAACAAACAATAATACTTAAATAAATATACCCAGACTGATTAGTTATATTGCCTTTTTTCTCACTTTGAATTTTGCAAACTCGTCAATTAGTTTGTCATAATTAATAGAGTTATTTAATAACTCTTTTTTATCTAAAGTAATGATAAAATATTTAGTTTTTGTTGGCATAATATGGATCTAAAAAAATTTTCTATTCTGGCCATTACTGAGAATGATCTTTCACCGCTTGCATTGCTTATTAGAAGGGTTAAATAAATTTTTGTTGGCATAATGTGGATCTTAAAAAATTTTCTATTCTGGCCATTACTGAGAATGATCTTTCACCGCTTGCATTGCTTATTAGAAGGGTTAAATAAATTTTTGTTGGCATAATGTGGATCTTAAAAAATTTTCTATTCTGGCCATTACTGAGAATGATCTTTCACCGCTTGCATTGCTTATTGGAAGGGTTAAATAAATTTTTGTTGGCATAAGGTGGATCTTAAAAAAATTTTCTATTCTGGCCATTACTGAGAATGATCTTTCACCGCTTGCATTGCTTATTGGAAGGGTTAAATAAATTTTTGTTGGCATAATGTGGATCTTAAAAAATTTTCTATTCTGGCCATTACCGAGAATGATCTTTCACCGCTTGCATTGCTTATTGGAAGGGTTAAATAAATTCTTGGAATTATGCTTAAATTAAGGAATATTAGAATAATATTTTCCTGAATAAATGACCACATGGATACAGGCGAAATAATATTTTCTTTACTTATAAAAGTCTTAAATTGTAATACCTAATTTTTCAATTCTTTTAGGTTTAAATCTTGTTCATAATATTTTAATTCCTCTATTGAATGTCACTAACATCAGTATCATAAAAAATTGGTTTGAATTTATCGTTAATAGTTTTATATCCCTCAGATCTTTTTTTAATGTTGCTAATTAAAGAATCGCATACAACAAAAAAAAAAATTATTAACTTTAAAATGCCCCGATAGTTAGTGATATCTAAATCTATATTCTGGAATTTCATCGTGAAATTGTCATATGCCGATTTTCGAGCCGATTTTTTTTATCATGCTAATATACCTGCAATATCTGGGTTAACTTTTTCTGGCATGGATGTTCGTAAATTGTCCAAATCATTCTAACAGCTTTGTAGGTCCCGGTCTCAGGTTGATTGCAAGTAGACCGTAAATCACTCCAAACAAACCGAACCAACCCGTCATATGACGGGATCAGTAAACTTTTAAATTTTCCAGAATTGTAAAGTACACTATGAGGCAGGTAAAAAAAAATGGTTTGTTTGTTTGGCTGAGAATTACCTTTCAACAAAAATAATCGATTAAAATTATCACTATGTACTTAATATATTATTTAAGTCAAATAAAAAAGAAAATTATTTACGTAATATCTAAGTTTAGTGATAAAACGTATAGAAATAATGCAGAAAACATTTAAATAATTTAAAATAAGAAATGATTCAATGAGGTGGTTAAAGGATTGAAGTCATAATGCTAGAAAAAAATTGGTATTTTTACCTATTTATTATGTGATAAATTCATCAATTTAATCGCTTGCTCTTAAAATGGGGCTCGATATAATGGCATTAGACGCTCGAAAAGGGGACGGGGTAGATTTCGAACGTTTTAAAGAGGACAGTATTTTTTGCTGTGATACGAAGCTTATTCATACCAATTTACTTCAGAATCGGATCTATAGTTTAGGAAAAGATAAACTTTACTCGCTTTGAATTTTGCAAACCCTAACTCATCAAAAATCCAATATGGATGCTCTATCCATTCCAGGTCCAACCGCTTCATAACTTCGAGGACAGACGGGCAGATAACTTAGGCTATTATTACATTACGAGAAGAAAGTTTAAGGATACACAACATGAAATGTTTATGTGGCCAGGGACATCCGACCAGAAAGTAGAAAATGATCTCCAATTAAATTTAATATTTACTCAATATCACAATCACAAACAAAATCACAATTTGTGGTATTTTATATTGTATATTATTTTAGTTAAATAATGCAATACTTTTATAAAAACTTACATTTTTATTTTAGAAATTCCAGAAAGTATTAACTATGAATCCAAAACAACCTATTTGCAATCAAATCTAGGTACTTAAGTCTTAATTGCACGATTTTCAATCGCCATTCACATAGGATGCAATACATTCATGAGATACTGATTTTTAATAAGAGTCAAGGTAATTGGGTTTGACGAAGTACCTAGCAAAGTGTAAAATTTAACAAAAATTAAACAAAAATTTAATACACTCCAGCTCACAAGGAAGCGAGGTGGTGAGGACGTTCTCATAAAAAATTATGAATAAACAACGCGTTGTCTAATTAGGGGGAAATTAGACTGTAATCTTGATAATGCCCATTATGTATGATTAACAACAAAACATTGATTCAACAACATGAACCTCAGAAATTATAAAAAAGTAATGCAATAATAAAAAAAAATAGGAACAGTAAAAAGTTGCAAGTTTAACTTTTTAAACACGAGATTACGTGCATAATAAAGGCTTGAAAAGCTCAAGGAACTCTCGTCCACACTTGTCGACTTTATCAATCAACGATTCGGCATAATTTTGATACGTTTCAACGATAATTATCAATATCACGTTTTTCTATTAAATAAAAATAAAAAAAAAAATTAAAATTAAAAACGTAATTTTCGGACCCCAAAAATTACGGACCCTAGGCACGTGCCTATATTGCCTAGGACTTATCTTTTACACGATAAATGGCAGATCTCCTGGGATAACATTTCTTCAAATAAACTGCTGGAAATTAAAACCAAGATAATTAAATGGCCTCAACTCCCTTCTAGGAGACATGACGTAATACTCACTCGTTTACGAGTGGGTCATTGCAGGCTCACCCATGCCCATTTCTTGCTGGGTGAAGCTCCTGCACAGTGTGCGTATTGCAAGACTCCTTACACAGTCGCACATATTTTAACGTCCTGTGTTTGTTCTAAATCAATATATATAAAATTTTTTGGTAATCCATCTCCTAATCTTAATTTAATCATCGGGGAAACTCCACATCCAAATTTGTTCCCCTTTCTACGTCGAACTGGCTTTTATACCGAAATATGATTTTTGATTGTTATTCAATTTTCTAATATTCAATTTTTAATCTTTCAATTTTCAATTTTTTCTTAATTTTTTAGTTATTTCTAACTTAAAATCTTAATTCTTCACTCAATTTCCAATTCTTGTTAATTTGTATATAACTCAATCTTTTTTTGTGTGTTTTGTGTTGAATGTTATATATATATATATATATATATATATATATATATTTCTTACTTTAATCCGTTTTAGAACCTTTCATTTTATATTTTGTCAATTTTTTTTAATCTAAATTTCGTCTTTTGTTTATTGCCACATCTTGTTTGGCGCAGTTTGTCGCAAGAGGATTTAGCGCCATTAAACTTCAATCAACCAACCAACCAACCGCCCCTGACCGTGATCAAACCCACTAAAATATTATTTTAAATTTTTTATTTTGATTGCATTGTTAACTTCAATTTAACTTTAGATTTATGTATATTTATATATACTATTAAATTTTATGATTATATTTAAATTTAATAAACAAGTTTTTATTTCCTACATATGGTGCCTGCTTTATTAATTTCTACTACGTGATTCTTAAGAGAGAGATCGGTATATAAAATTAACCATAGATAATATTAAACGCAATTTTAATATTTGATATAATTATCTAATATGGAAAGCAGGGGGCGTTAGAATTTTTTCCCTTGTAAAGGGGGCAGTGGACCAAGGAAAATTAGAGTACTCTGGTATAGTAGCTATATAAGATAAAAAAAAAAAAAAATACTACTTAATATTTCGGAAAACAAAATCAAACTGCTGTCCAGTTGGACATGAATTAAAAACTGTGAATAAAATTTCTATTAATTTCATGTCGAAAGCTTCAAAAACCAGCTTCTTTAAACAGTAAATTTTGCAAAATTAGACACCTTGTCGTTTATTTTTATTTATTTTTATTTATTTTTTAAGAAAGGGGTTGGGGCAGAACTTATATAACTCCAAATTAAATAAGACTTTTCTATCTATTATCGCCTAACGATGGCCGATTGGTTAGAGTGCTGGCCTTCGGTACATTGTTCGTAGGTTCGATCGAATCAGTGGCATATGTTCTCGGCTTTAAACTGTAGGTCCCGGTCTCACTAGCCCTCGTGTTAAAAAGTAGACCGTAGCACTTCAATCAATTATGAAAGATATAAACTTATATTCATTTTAATATTAAATAAACAAATATCTATATTTTAAATAAAATATTTGATATTGCTAATTTCTACAATATTAAAATGAATTTCCCCCATTAAGTTTAAATAATTTTTAAATTTCATTCTAATATATACACACTAGAGATGCAACGGATTGCATTTTACGGATATCGGCCAAATGTCAGTATGTTTCGCCCTTTTCTTTTTAACCCTTCCGGTAAAATGACGAGTTAGCTCGTCATTAGTTTTTCATTAATAGCACAATGACGACTACACTCGTCATGCGATTAAAGTTACTGTTAAATATGAATTTAGTTAAAATTTTCTAGTGTATATTTGGCAACACTTTTATCACTTGTGAAAATCACAAGTCACTATTGCATATTGTTTACTTAGATTATTAAATTAATGAATCAGATAAAAGAAAACCTACTAAAAAATGCCGTGTGTGTTACAAGAATCAAATAAAATAAAGACTACTTGGCGGTGTAAACAATTAAGAATTCCTTTGCACTTTGTTTTGAAAAGTACCACTATTGAAGACTATTATCTGTATACCCTATTAATGTTTTGCTTTGATATTTTCTTAATTTTACTGTTTCTGATATTATTTAACACTATGTAAAAAGTGGATTTAATTAAGAATATGTAAGAATTGTAAAATGAAACAAGTTTTTTAAATAAAAATTAAATGGTTATTTCATGAATTTTTCGTTATTAAATCGGAATTAAATTTATTTTCAATAAATCAACTTAATGCACTTTATTTTTGCAACTAAATTGCAGTATTTTTCTCACCTTTATATTTTTTAATTAGTCAGCTATAACTTATTTTAAATTTTCTTTAATTTTAAGTTTCAGTGCTAAATATCTCAATTTGACATTATTCAGTTAGAAAAATCAAATCTGAGTAAAAGCATTTTTAATACCTTATTTCTTTAACGGCTTCGGTACCGTTCATAGGTTCGAATCCTATTGTGGCATGATATTCGTAGCCGTTCGGAATCGGCTTTAAGCTGTAGGTCCCGGTCTCATTAGCCCTCGTGTTGCAAAAATTAGATCGTAGCACTCCAAACCAAAACAAACCTTCTTTAACGGTTCTTATGTTTGTGTGTAAAAAATTTCAAGAAAATATTCTCACTTTTTTTTTTTTTTTTTTTTTTTTTTAGTAAATTGTCTTTATTCTTCAGTTTTGTCTTTTGGGTTCTCAGATGCAAAAACACAATTTTGCAGTTGAGACTGAAAAAAGAATGATTTATGAATTTTTGTGATGAAACGTTATAAATAAACCTAATTTTTTTCCATAAAGCTTTTTTTATACGCATTGTTTATTATATAGTATTAGTATTTTGTTTAGAATTTAGCATTTTTTTTTGTTATATTTATCTTACTTTTGCGTGTATAATTTTTTAAAAATTTTAAGCGGATAATTTTTATCCGTCTCTAATTATCCGGTAACAGATATCATCAATATATTTTAACCAATATATTCTAATATTATATGTAATAAAAAAAGAAATAGTTTTTACTCTATACACTAGATCATGTAGTAAGAACATCAAAAACTTAACATTTTAATTTAAAAAATTAAATTTTTTTTTTTTTTTTTTTTTTTTTTTTAAATTTGAAAATTACATTTTTTTATTGCATTTTTTTGTTCATTTTACTTTTTTAAGTAAAAGATATCTGTTAAAATTAACATTTCTAATATTTTTAAATTTATTAAAATTTTTTTTTTTAAACATCAAACAGTTTTAGTTTTTATATCCAAGTAATTTTAATTAGTAAAGAAATTATATTAAATTTTACAATTTATTTTAAAAAAATTGTCTGCTTCTGATTATCTGTTTTGGAGTCACTATTAAGGTCATATAAATTTGTATATTATTTACAGATAATTATTTCTATTTAAGTTCAACAAAAATATATGCTCTGAATTTTCTATTATTTAAAATGTAAAAAAATATGTATTCAATTCATCAAAAAAAATTATATTATAAATACCAGAAATATAACTGAAAAAAAAATTAAATTTCTGATACAAAACATCAAAAAAGGGTTTGCTAAGAAAAATACATAAACTGCAAACTTCATTTTTTGGACATTTATATGAATATTTGTTACAACATTGAAAAAATACAAAATTCAAGCGAAATAAAATAATTTGTAGAAAATTCGGGGCAAAACAAAAAAAAAAAAAAAATACAAAAAAGATCAAATAAAAAATCATAAAAAATGTGATGTACAAATAGAATTTAAAATAAATGAGAGATTTTTACTTTTGAGTTAATTTTAAATTTTTTTCTAATTAAAAAACATTCTAGAAAAAACACAAACATTTTGTTTAAAGTGTTTTATTTAGAATATTTTTATTAGAGATATCTTTTTAATTTTATCTATAAAATTCTTCAGTTGAATTAACATAACCATGTCAAATTTAGAATTTAAACCTCATTAATTATAAAATTTGAAATCTTTTTCAAACATTAGGTAGATAAGATCAAATAGGTACGCCTAAGAACAATCTGCCATATAACTTACAGAGTTATCGAGTTAATTTAAGAACTAGTTTAAAAAATAAATAAAAAAGAGAAATAGTTCTCAATAATTTAGTCCATTAAATTGACGAATTTTATTGATTGCATAAAATTAAAAACATCGCTAAAAAGAAAAAAAATCTTTAGAGACATTTTTGTTTAGAGATGTTTTATTTAGAATGTTTTTATTTAAAGATATCTTTTTTAATTTTATCTAATAAATAAAATTCTTCAGTTGAATTAATACACAACCATCTCAAATTTAGAATTTAAACATATCAAAATTATAAATTTGATATTTTTCATGAGAGAAGATCAAATAGGTACGCCTAAGAACAATCTTTAAAACTTACCGAGTCATCGGTTAATTTAAGACTAGTTTAAAAATAAAGAGAAAATAGCTCAATAATTTTTATTAATTGAAGATTTATTGATTGTAAAAAAATTATCGGAAAAAACATTCTTTAGAGTTTTTGTTAATTTTATTTAGTTTTTTTAAGATATCTTTTTAATTTTATCAATAAATTCTTCAGTTGAATTAATACACAACCATATCAAATTTAGAATTTAAACATCATCAAAATTATAAAATTTGAAATATTTTTTCAAAATGAGGTAGAAGATCAAATAGGTTCGCCTAAGAACAATCTGTCATAAAACGTACAGAGTCATCGAGTTAATTTAAGAACTAGTTTAAAAATTTAAAATAAAAAATGAAAAAGAGAAAATAGTTCTCAATAATTTTAGTTCATTAAATTGAAGAATTTTATTGTTTGCATAAAATTAAAAACATATCGCTAAAAAGAAAAAACATTCTCTAGAGACATTTTTGTTTAGAGATGTTTTTATTTAAAGATATCTTTTTAATTTTATCTAATAAAATTCGTCAGTTGAATTAATACACAGCCATGTCAAATTTAGAATTTAAACATCATCAAAATTATAAATTTGAAATATTTTTTCAAAATGAGGTAGAAGATCAAATAGGTTCGCCTAAGAACAATCTGCCATAAAACTTACCGAGTCATCGAGTTAATTTAAGAACTAGTTTAAAAAATTAAATAAAAAAGAGAAAATAGTTCTCAATAATTTTAGTTCATTAAATTGAAGAATTTTATTGTTTGCATAAAATTAAAAACATATCACTAAAAAGAAAAAACATTCTTTAGAGACATTTTTGTTTAGAGATGTTTTATTTAGAATGTTTTTATTTAAAGATATCTTTTTTAATTTTATCTAATAAATAAAATTCTTCAGTTGAATTAATACACAACCATGTCAAATTTAGAATTTAAACATCATCAAAATTATAAAATTTGAAATACTTTTTCAAAATGAGGTAGAAGATCAAATAGGTTCGCCTAAGAACAATCTGCCATAAAACTTACCGAGTCATCGAGTTAATTTAAGAACTAGTTTAAAAATAAATATATAAAAAAAGAGAAAATAGTTCTCAATAATTTAGTTCATTAAATTGAAGAATTTTATTGATTGCATAAAATTAAAAACATATCGCTAAAAAGAAAAAACATTCTTTAGAGGCATTTTTGTTTAGAGATGTTTTTATTTAAAGATATCTTTTTAATTTTATCTAATAAAATTCGTCAGTTGAATTAATACACAGCCATGTCAAATTTAGAATTTAAACATCATCAAAATTATAAAATTTGAAATACTTTTTCAAAATGAGGCGAACAAACGAAATTGATGTAAAATGTGTCCTTTTTTTTAACTAGATATTTTAAATTTACTCGATGGTTTAGTAAGTTTTTGGGGAGACTGCATATTTTGCAGTTTGGAAGATAAATAATATTAGCATTCGTATATGTAGTGTTAACTCATTTATACGAAATGTCCAGTTCACTAGGCCTACCAATAAATGTGTAATAACTGATATTGCTCCCATCAACTATGTGGTAAAATGTAAAGTATTTCCTAGAAGCAAACTAACAATATTCACGTGCCAAAAATTTCTTTTTATCTTTTCAGTTTCTGAGAACAACGAAAGCGGCTTCCAAGATGAAAGACAGCAGCGACAGGTGTAGAATGTGAAGAAAATGAGAATGCAAATGAGGAAACCCACCCCGACCCCCTCTTGGCGGCTTATCTGGTTTTTCACCTGCTTGAGCAACCTTTCTTTTGTCCAGTGGAACACCTAGTGGCCGACCTTAGAGGGTGTTGGCTGACCTCCAGACTGACCCTTAAAACAGTTTTTATATGACTTAACCACACGGATAGTTTATAAACAAATTCCACGTGGAAAATGGTTTTTCCACGATTTCTACAGAAATTCTCTCTTTTTTTTTTTTTCAGACATGGGCAAGTCTGGCGAAGGGTCTAATCCGTGGAGTGAACGATATCCATCGCATAATATTCAAATTATTTCGCTGGATATTGATTATTCTGAGTGGAAGCTGAAAAGCAAAGCAGGCAGAGTGCTTCCCGCATTAATTTGAAAAGCACTCGTGCATGCTTCACCATTCAGTCAAAATTGTTTCTCCTGCTTTTTCCGCTCCATTAATTTGAATATCTTTGAGTTAGAGACGAAGATTTAATGCTTGAGTCCTAAAAGGATCAAAATTCCTACGTCGTCTTCTTTTTCTGCACTCATAAAAGGAATAAACATATTTTATACCAATATCATAGTTTGAATGTCCTGAAATTTTCAAATTCATTTATGCTTCTCCAACTGCTATCTCGGATACGTCTTCTGTACATATGTATGCTTATACATATGCATGTATGTTGTATACACACACACGCAGATGTGTGTGTGTGTGTGTGTGTGTGTATATATATATATATATATATATATATATATATATATTTAATATATATATATATTATATATATATATATATATAATTTATATATATATAACAATTTTATAAATATGGAAAATCATATTTAGAATGAATTATTATTTTGTGATGGAAATATGATTTTCTAAGTAAATATATGAGTAATAGTTATATGCTGTACCAATTATGAAAAATAAAGAAATGCCTCTGCAAGAGAATTTCCTTTGTGAACGGAAGCGGCTGCATATTTTTCCCTTTTGTCCATGAGTTTATAAACATTTATAAAGTATTTTTTATCGTAAATTCTTGTAATTTCTCTAAAAGCATACATTTCATTTGTATATACATCAGAATTTTTATTCATATATACTTTAACAAAATATTTTTAAAGTCATGGAAAAAGGATCTGCTAAAATCAGGGAAAGTCATGGATTTGAAAAATTGTATTTTGGCAGATATGTATATATATATATATATTTATATATATATATATTTATATTTATATATATATATATATATATATATATTTATATGCGTGTGTGTGCCACAGTAATGCCCAAAATTGGAGAAGCCTTTTGAAAAAATCTCTTTTCGATGTTTCAGATTTCACAGTATTAAGTTTTGTGGTATTAAAGTTGTGGCGGGATTATGCATAACCCTCATTATCTAATGATATTAATGTCAAGATTGTATAGTTTATATGTTCTAATTTGAATGTTTCAATGGGGGTTGGTTTTAAATGATTCAGAAATTTCCAAGAAATTTAGAAATGTAATTTTTTTTTTTTAAATCGAATGTTTAAAGGTTACGAATTTTCTTTAATGCAACTTAGACATTTATGTTTATTCGTAATTCAACTATTACAGGTGTAATAGTTGAATTACGAATGACGTTTCCGTGCATGGCAGAAAAAATTGCAGTTAACATAAAAAGAAAATATGAAATGTAGCAAACACTGAAAATTGCGTAAGGAAAGAAAGTTTGAGCATAAAACTTTCGGATAAAGCGCATATTTTTACGCATAATGCGCAAAGAGCGGCATTATTAAAAAGTTTAGAAATTTATGTAAATGAAAATATCAGACAATTTCTAACTTTTTTTTTTCGGGGGTTCATACTTAGTTGACAGGAAAATATCAGACTTAATTTGTACCTTTTTTTTTTTTTTCCAGGATTCATGTTTAAGCGTAAGGACCGGATAAAGCACGTATTTTTACACATAATGCGCAAAAGTTGGATGGTATGTAAATTCAACAGGTAAAATTTTACAATCTATTGATTGCACTTTTACTGCAAGAGCAGCATTATTAGAAAGTTTAGAAATTTAGGTAAATGGAAATATCAGACATAATTTCTTTTTTTTTTTCGGGGTTCATACTTAGTTGGCAGGAAAATATCAGACTTAAGTTGTACCTTTTTTTCAGGGTTCATACTTGGTTTGGTTTTGGAGCGCTAAGGTCTACTTTTTGCAACACGGAGGCTAATGAGACCGGGATCTACTGCTTAAAGCCGATTCCGAAAAGCTACGAACATCCATGCCATAGTGGGATTCGAACCCACGAACTACGGTTCCGAAGGCCAGCACCCTAACCATTCGACTTCATACTTAGTTAGCAGGAAAATATCAGACTGAAGTTGTACCTTTTTTTCAGGGTTCATACTTAGTTGGCAGGAAAATATGACTTAATTTGTACCATGTACAATGTTTTGACAGTATATATAATATTCTGTATTAGTTTTAAAATATTAATAATATTTTAAAACTGATACAGAATTTTAACTGATATAGAAATTATTTAAAACTGATACAAACTTTATTAATAATTTAACGAACTTTTATTGGAAAATTTTTTAAGATATTTTCATGTTTTAACTTAAAAGTATGTAAATTTATATTATTTTAAAATTTTGTTAAAATATATAGTTCATATGTTCTATTTATTTAAAAATGTGGTTAATATATATCTATGTTCTTGATTATCTCTTTTTTGGAGGCTCCGCAAGTCTTTATCAGCCTCTAAGTACAGACATTATCATCCTACACGTGTTTCAATATTCAAGACCTTTTTGGTCTACAGTGATAGATAACAGTACATAATAGCAGTATCTGAGGTCTTGCACACTAGCAATGTTATCGTCCTCATTTAACTTTGTAGCATGAGGTAGCGCAGCTACGTTACCTTCACCCCAGGTGTTGATTAGCTGGACTTCCAAAGTGACCACGACAGGTTTGGTGACATAAGTCTAGGTCTTGCTCTTAAGTTCTTGGAACAGTTCATAGTGTTGTCCTGGTGTATCTATCTTGTGCTTGTTGATCGTTCTCGACTTCCCGGCTTGCCCTTCGATTTTTACCGCTTGTTTCAGATTACGTAGAAACTCGTTGGATTAGAAGAGCAGGATTTGGCATCAACATAAGTAAAGGTATGTACAGTTTTATTTTATTTTACGGGAACTGGGTTCGTAATGCATTATTGTATTAGACCAAACTAAATGAAAATTTAATATGTTATCAACAATATTTTTATGTGAAGTGTTCAAAATTTACGATAAAATCTTAATAGTTTTATTCGAATAATTTCACATCGTTTGAAAATTCCACGTGCAAGACGTGCGTTAAACATTAAATACTCTGAGGTCTGATTTGGCAGTACAACATATTGATTAATTGTATTTTAATCAAATTGATTATTGATAAATTATTAATATTATTTGATTAATTGTATATCATCAAATTGATAAATTATTAATATTTGATTAATTGTATATAACAAATTGATTAATTGATAAATTAATATTTTATTAATTGTATATAACAATCAAATTGATTAATTGATAAATTATTAATATTATTTGATTAATTGTATATAACAATCAAATTGATTAATTGATAAATTATTAATATTTGATTAATTGTATATAACAAATTGATTAATTGATAAATTATTAATATTATTTGATTAATTGTATATAACAATCAAATTCATTAATTGATAAATTATTAATATTATTTGATTAATTGTATATAACAATCAAATTGATTAATTGATAAATTAATATTATTTGATTAATTGTATATAACAATCAAATTGATTAATTGATAAATTATTAATATTATTTGATTAATTGTATATAACAATCAAATTGATTAATTGATAAATTATTAATATTTGATTAATTGTATATAACAATCAAATTGATTAATTGATAAATTATTAATATTTGATTAATTGTATATAACAATCAAATTGATTTTTGATAAATATAATTTATTTCATTTTTTTTTTTTTTAATTTTTTTTATTTAAATTAATTATTTATTTTTTTCTGTTAATGTATTTTTTGAATATTTTTTAATAAAAATAATTTTAAAAAATCACACAAAATTTCTGTAAAAGTAATTATAATTTTAATTAAAAATTATATTGATTAATTAGATAAACTAGAAAAATTATTAAATTTATTATTTGATATAATTTACCATATATTTATAATCAATATGATTAATATATAATTATTATATTAAAATTTGATTAATATATATCAATTGATAATTTTATTGGATTAATTGTATATAAATCTAATTGATTAATTGATAAATTATTAATATTTGATTAATTGTATATAACAATCAAATTGATAAATTATTAATATTATTTGATTAGTTGTATATAAAAATCAAATTGATTAATTGATAAATTATTAATATTATTTGATTAATTGTATATAACAATCAAATTGATTAATTGATAAATTAATATTTTATTAATTGTATACAACAATCAAATCAATTGATAAATTATTAATATTATTTGATTAGTTGTATATAACAATCAAATTGATTAATTGATAAATTATTAATATTATTTGATTAATTGTATATAACAATCAAATTGATTAATTGATAAATTAATATTTTATTAATTGTATACAACAATCAAATTAATTGATAAATTATTAATATTTGATTAGTTGTATATAACAATCAAATTGATTAATTGATAAATTATTAATATTTAATTAATTGTATATAACAATCAAATTGATTAATTGATAAATTAATATTTTATTAATTGTATACAACAATCAAATTAATTGATAAATTATTAATATTATTTGATTAGTTGTATATAAAAATCAAATTGATTAATTGATAAATTATTAATATTATTTGATTAATTGTATATAACAAATTGATTAATTGATAAATTAATATTTTATTAATTGTATACAATAATCAAATCAATTGATAAATTATTAATATTATTTGATTAGTTGTATATAACAATCAAATTGATTAACTGATAAATTATTATTATTTGATTAATTGTATAAAACAATAATTTTAATTGATAATTTAATATTATTTTTTTAATTGTATATAACAATCAATTGATTAATTGATAAATTATTTATTTTATTTTTGATTATTGTATATAACAATCAAATTGATTAATGTAAATTATTAATATTATTTGATTAATTGTATATAACAATCAAATTGATTAATTGATAATTATTAATATTATTTGATTAATTGTATATCACAATCAAATTGATTAATTGATAAAATTATTAATATTATTTGATTATTGTATATAAACAATCAATTCTATTGGTCTCTATTAAAAAATATAATGTTTGATTTCATTTTTTTTTTTTTTTTTTAATATTTTTTTTTTGTTAAATGTTTTTATTTATTTGAAAATTAAGGTGATTATAAATAAAAAATAAGTTTTCTAAAAATCACACAAAATTTTTATGCGCTACTAATAAAAAAAAAAATTATATTCTTAATTTTTAAAAATTCTCTTCGAATTTTCGGGAAAATAATCTGTTCTTTATAATTTTCGGAATAAACTCACATAAATTTTCAGAAATATTGGAAAATTTCGGATAAGAATCACCCCTGGTTTGAAAGAAAGTATACCAAAATTTCTCGCAAATAATTTAAAATTAAACATGTTTTATTTTCACTTTTTTTTAAGAGAGAGATAGTATCCTAAAAAATATGCTATTTTCTACGTAGTACAATTAAAAAAAAAAAATTTTAATGCAAACCGCTAATTAATTCATAGATTAACTTTGAGTGTGAGTACAAAATTATTTTAATATCATGAGTAGATAAAATACAATAATAAAGATTTAAATTTTTCAAAATATATAATTTTAATTGATTAAAAAAAATCTGGCAGTCGAAAAATATATCGAATTTTGGACCCTTCCGAATTTTGAACATTCGGATTTGTGGCTCTCTACAGTATGACACAAGTATACATAGTTCATTTTTTGCAATTTACAATTGATACTTTTTTATTGTACATTATAACATTTACATTACTAATTATTATATATTTTACAAGTAATGTTTTGTAACATTATTAGTACATTTATCTACAACAGACCATATTTGTTTTGAAAGGGTATTTATAAAATGAGTGACAGTCTTATTATATATTTCTATAGTACATGCTTGCTATGTTCAAAATATTGTTATGGCTGATTAGTCAACTTGATTCTTAAAATTTTTATATGTTTGAGTGACTTTGTCTACTATTTTTCCTACTTGAAATGGCTATTAACTTCTTCAAGTATTGGGATTTGAATCCATAGAATTGTTCAAAATATTATATTTATAAAGCAGACAGATATATTCAAAATACTATTAATCTGAACAGTCAATAATTCTTTTCTCAGAAAATTCTTAGGATTAGATAATGTTTAATGCCTTTCTATTTTTTAATATTGATTAAATAAAATTGGGACCTAATTCTTAAAGTTTCAAAGGCTATAAACTTCTTCACCTGTAATGAGATTCGAATCACAGAATGGTTCAAATTTATTATTTTGAATAGTCAACTTGATTCTTTTCTTAGAGAATTTTTGGTAATGTTTGAGTAAATGATCTATTTAAATATTGAGAACAATAAAACTGGGCCTACTTCTTAAAGCCATTTCCAAATGGCTATTAACTTTTCTCCAGTAATGAGATTTGAACCCAGAGAAAGGTTCAAAGTATAATATATTTGAAATAGTCAACTTGATTCTTTTCTCAGAGAATTTAGGTTGTTGTTTACAGTACCATGGTCTATTTTTTAATATTTGAGTTAAAAAACAGGGGACCTACTTCTAAAGCATTTCCAAATGGCTATTAACTTCTTAACCAGTAATGAGATTCGAACCCAGAGAAAAGTTCAAAATAGTAATATATTGGAATAGTAAACTTGATTTTTTTTTTCTCAGCGAATTTCAGTTAGTAATGTTCACAGTACCCTGGTCTCTTTTTTTAACATTTGAGATCAAATAAAACAGGGACCTACTTCTTAAAGCAACTTCCAAATATCTATTAATTTCTTCTTTAGTAGTGGATATGAATCCACAGCTTAGGATACTGGAAGGCAGTATAACCAACTTAAAGTTCTAATTTTAATAATTTAGAACCATTTAGCAAAATTTAAAACTAAATTTTTAATAGTACTTAATAATGCAGTAATTATTTTAAAGATACATAGCATATATTGCTCTTAAGCAATTACATCTGCCTTTTTTGAAACATTACAGCAGTTGAATTGGAAGTTCCATAAGCTAGAAGACTAATCAACAATCAAACTAATCGATACTAAATATTGGGGAAAATCAAAAATTCTAGATTTGGGATAGACAATAAATCTGAAACTCTAGGGGAATGTGGCACACAATCCCTGTGTTTGTCTTTGTCTAGAACTATTTTAGTGATGTTAAATGAAATGACCACTTTCCAAGGTTTGGAAGTATTACTAAGTTCAAAATTCTAAAAAATCGTTTCGTGGAATGAAAATTGACCACATATGTGGGTGTGTCATCTGCCACAGACAAGTGTTCTCAGAATCATAAATGTTTCTTTTATCTTTAATTATTATACTTCATCATTTTTTATTTTGGGGTGCTATATGAATATTTTGAGGCAGATTGTCTTCTAAAATAACTTCAACTTATTACGTTAGACTAGATTTTAGTATATAGCTAATTGTGAGAGAAATTCAAACGAATAAATATAAAAACTGTTTTTAATGTTAAATTTACTATTAAATTCATTGTATAGATACTTCATATTCATTTCTAAGCTTCAAATTTGTTCATTACATACTTTTTTAATCATTTTGTTGTTTTAAAGCATGTTGATGGTACTCATTACATAAAATTCATAATAAGTCTTTTTGGTTGAACATAATTTCTGGCTATCCGCTGCCACTTTAGCAAAATATTACACAAATGGAAGAAATATCAGGAATTCTGGACTACAGTAAACAGTTCGTTGGTCATTTTCCAAAGCTAATTCACAGATAAAAGCTTTAAAAATAGCAAGGTTTAACAATTGGTTTTCATAATTTATTTTGCTAGGCAGTTTTTCTCATACCCAGGCCATTATCACACAATAGACCTCTGGTGGCAGTGCCTTTTTTCATGTTTGTAAAGGTGAAAACCACATATAATCAGGATAATAGTGCATCATCTTAAAACTGGAATATTGTTATTCCTTCAATGAGAGATTTGGGAAATGCATGACTTTTGTTCTATTTAATTTATGTACAGTTATTATCATAATTCCTTTATATAAAAAATTTTAACATTGAATTAGCAAACAGATTTAGAAATTAGCATTAGAGTATTTCAAAATAAAACACCAAATTTAAATGTAATCATTATTATCTTGTTTTTCCATTTAAAAATTAGGACTTAGATTTTTTAATTTTACTTATAAATCACAAGTTCTGTGGTGCAAAAAATAATAATAAATAAATAATTCAAATTGATAATATTTATGGTTTAAAATTGATAAAAATCTGTTATTAATAGGCTTTCATAAGATAAAAAGAGCACAGGTTTGTTAATTTAATTATTGGTAAATAACAGTAAAATTAAAGTAAATAGGTAAAATATTAAAAAAATTATGTACAATTTACAAAATATATTTTAGTGTAAGTTTGTAATTTTTCTCCATTAATATGTGTAATAACTAAATTTTTGTAGGGCTTAAGTGCCCTTATAATCAGGCCCTGGGTAAATGATAAAGATTTAAGACATTGTTATTTAACAGTAAATAACAAAGTATCATCATTCTGTTAAAATCGACATTAAACAGTAGGTTATTCATTATTTGTAACATATAAGTAATTGAGCAGGATTAAGCATATGCCCTAGTAAAATTTGGTATTATCATAAATTTTATAATATTTATTCAAAATTGTAAAATGTTTTTTGTTTAATTCTTAAGTAATATTCAAAATTACTCAGAAATTTAAAACAGTTATGTTGATAATATCTAAACACACTCAAGTTTACATTTCATATATAAATTTTTTCTTATTTTTTTGTGCTACAAAGCATTGGCATGATTTAAATCTTTTTTTACTTCTTTTAAACCATATTCCAAAACAATATTAAATAACTAGATTTTTTGTTTTTAAATAAATAGTTTCATTAAATAATTTAATTTGTTCTTTAATTTTAGGTAATCACTGTGTAAATATACTAGATAATTGATGTTACTTATAACAAACTATTTCATGTATATTGCAAAAAATATAAAAACACAACAATAATTTAAATTAGAATTCAGAAAAAAATCAAATCTAGTTTAAATCGAAAAAATCTGATTTAAATCAAATAAATCTGATTGTTTTGATTTTTTTTTTAATCATATTTTTTTCTAACCCTGCTACAAAGGTATGTAAACAAAAAAAAATTAATATAAACTTTCCTCCAAAAATATTCGTTTGTATCCTTTTATTTTTATTTATTTATATTTTTGGGGGGCTTTGAAAGGAGGGCAGGGGGGGGGGCGAAAAGACTACCAGGCCCTGGGCCCAACTTTGCCTTGATCAAGCCCTGAACTGTAGAATTCCAAACCAATTAATTAAATAAAAAGCCAAATTCCAACATATTGAGGTAGGCAGTATCACTCCATGATTTTTCAGAAAAAAAGTCTATAAGAGCTCATAACAATTTTACTGCAAAAAGGAAATGTTACAAACTGAAAATTCAAGTTTTCTTCATGATGACATGCATAAAATTTTCTGTTTATAGTTAAAATATTAAAATTTTAAATTAAATAATATTCTTTTTTTTATATAATACTGTATACATAAAGATTATTCCCAAAAAGATAAAGTTTACTATATTTTAGTGTATATAAATGAAAAATGACTTTATTTATTTATTTATTTATTTTTAGAAAGCTGTAAGATTGAAAATGGAGAACTCAGACTTGATAAAATATCAACATGTGTCAAAGTATAAACCAATTCTTAGATAGGAAAATTACTTATGGGTATTTTTCTTTCATACATTAGTAGCATTTTATGAAAAATATTGTGTATTTTCTTTCAACACAGTAAATGAACATTTTTTCAATAAACTAGCCAAAAACAAATTGTATCTTTTGATATATAATATTTTTTTGATTGTGTTGCATTTTGCAACATGGAATGTCATTTTCAGAGAATTTTTATTTTTACATCTATTCTGTAATTCTAATTAAGAAAATTGCTTGCAAAATGATATACAAAATTTTAATTTTTATATCACTTTCATGTATATTTGATCAAAGTTAAACACTGAATTTTTTGTTTTTAAAATAAGGAAATATGAGTTTTTTTTTATGAACGTAATTTTGTGCAAATATTTTGCAATATTCCTCAGAATAAATAATATTTTGTACATAGTAAATAAATTTCTTTATCAGTATATTATTTATTTTTAAACTATTATTTACATTTTATAAAATGCAGTCTAAATTTGAAAGATTTTATTTAAAGGTTTTTGAGGTAAAAGAATTAATGATAATAAGATTAAAGAAAAAAATTTTGCTTATGAACACAAAATATTTTATAAAATAAATATTTATTAATAATTTTAAAATAGACTTATTATAAAATAAAATCTTTTGTTTTACTTTTTCATATTTTTTTTTTAATAGAATTTATATCATATTTTTTAATTTTTACAGAAAGTAACATGGCTATTAAAGTTTTCAAACATTTTTTTTTTTAATTTATATACGTCTAATATTAATCTTATATTCATATATCTCCAATGTTTAGAATTTTTTATTTTTTTCCCAAAATTTTCACATTTTTCAAACATATATATTTTCACACATTGTTTGTCTATATTTACACTATTTATTTTTTATATTTAAATATTTATTCTCAGTTAATGATATGAATTTTTAAATAAAAATTGAATTGAATATTTACATATTTAAAAATCCTCATTTTTTTCATTTTTTTCTTGTTGTAGAGCTAAGCAAGACATCTACAAATAAATATTCAGAATTTTATTCAATTCTTAATTTTTAATTGAATTATTTTGTAGCAATAATGCTTAATTATGTTTTTATATTTCAGTGAATTTTAAAGCAAAAATAAGAAAAATAGTAGCTGTAAAAAAATTCGAACTGAAAAAAGGTGTAATAAAATTTTTCTATAAATGTCTCTTCTATAAAAATCTTTTTTTAATGATAATATTTTGTACATACAATTTTGTGTATTTTTTGCTTCGATATCTTGAATTTTTTAGATTAAAAATTTAAGATTTTAATTTTAACTTTTATTTTTATAAAACTACTTCATTTTTATCAAATCTTAAAAATATAATTTTTTATTATTATTCATGTTTCATTTTTCTTATATGACAAATATATAATCTGAATTGATTTTTTTTAAAGTATAAAGTCAGCTGTTTTCCTATTAAACAGTCTCTAATTGAAATAAATTTTTTAAAATATTTGCATATTTTCAAGTTTAATATTTTGTAAATTAATAGAATAAATTTCTTTTTAGTATATATTATTTTTATATATATATATATTATATATTTATATTATTTATATCAGATAAATTGAGGAAGTATTTTTAATATTTTTTTATTAAATTTATTTTTTTTTTTGTAAAAAAAATAATTACATTTTTCAAAATTATTTTTTAAATATATATTTATATTATTTAATTTTTAAAAGATTGAAAAAATTATAAAAACACCTTTTGTTCTTTCATTCATATTTTTAATAATTTTTTGTCATATATGATTTTTTTTTTATTTTTTTCAATGGTCTTTAAAAGTTCTTTCTTTTAAACAATTTTTGATTTAAAAAAAAATAACCATACGTCTAATACCATAATTTTTAACATAACCATTTATCCCAAAAAAAAAAAAAAAATTGCATAAAAAATTTAATTTTTCTCAATTTTATTATTTTTTTACAAACATATATATGTGTATACAAAAAAAAAATATTAATAAATAATTATTATTTAAAAAGCACATATTTTAGAATTGATATATGATTTTATAACAAAAAATGTTATTGAAACTTGCATTGTTGATATTTAACATTTTAAATTTCATTTTTTTTAGAATCCAAAAATGTCATTTTTTATTAATAATTTTTAAAATTCTTTAAGACATATCAGATTTTTTTGTCTTTTAATTTTTTTGTGTTTTAAAGCAAAAATAATGTATGTCATTAAAAATAGTAGCTGTAAAAAATTCGTATGAAAAAAGAGGCATATTTTAGTAATTTTCATATAAATGTTTTTCTAAAAAATATTTTATTAATTTGCACTCTGTTGATATTGACATTAATTTAAATTTCATTTTTTTAAATTCTATAAAAATGTCTTTTTTAAAATAAGATTTTTTTAAACCTAATTTAGCATTTTTTTTGTCATTATTAGTACATGCATTAAAATTAACTAAAAATTAGAAAAAAAACTTTATGATAAAAATATATTGTTTGGTATTATTTTGTATATATATATAAAATATATATATATATATATATAGAAGAGAAGAGAGAGAGAGAGAGAGAGAGAGAGAATAGAGAAGAAACATATGTTGTAGTGTCAGTATTGCAAATATTGGTTATTAGTTTGCAAAAAAGATAGTGCATATACCAAAGCAAAAATATGTTGCCATATTTGCAACATTAATCCTTTGACAGTTTCATATTTTTCCAGAATTCGGTCAAAAAAATGTCAGTTTTTTTATTGCATTTTGTTCATTTTACATTTTTAGGTAAAGATAATGTCATTAAAATTAACACTTCTAATATTTTTAAGCATTTATTACAACTTTTTTTCTTTCTATGAAAGCATCATAGAACTGAAGTTTACCTTTAGTCTCATCCATATCAAAGTTAATTTTTGGAATTCCCGTGAAAGCAAATCTAGGAGGCAGATCCGAAGGATTATCACAATTAATTTCAAAAAATTGTCTTGCTTGACTGATTCCATCTGTACTACTATCCAGGTCACCTAGTAAACTTTCGCTACTATCATTTACAGATAATTCAGTTTCTGATTCCGAGTCACAGTTCGAATCACAAGAAATTAGCTCCATACGCTCTGAATTATCCATTATTTAAAAGTAAAAATATATTATTCAACTCTTACATCAATAAATTTATCAGGCGGTTAGTAAAATATAACCAGAAAGCTATACACTGAAAGATAACAATTCGTCTTCTGATACAAAACATGTGAAAAAACCTGCGCTTATCAACCAGAGTAGAAAATACAATAAAATGCAAACTATCATTTACTGGACATCTATAAGAATAATTTGTTACTAAAATTGGAAAAAATACGGCCAAAACAGTGCAAGCGAAATAGAAATCAGATTGCCCGTACACCGTACGGGCAAATCAGTAAAGGCCCGAAAGCTGTACCCGTATGGCATACGGCCAAAACTGGGAAGGGGTTAAAATGCTAACATTAAATCCACTGTCATGGCTACGGCAACACAGTGAGCCTACTTAATAATAATCACTATACTCCATTTTTCTTTTACATCACAGATATGTAATTGTAACTAATATAGCTCTGGAGTTATTGGTATCCTCTATGGTTACTAGGCTGGAGTGCAAAGGGTTAAATATAACAGGACAACAAGTTTTTCAGTTTGCAACTAATTTGTCAAACTTATAAAGTGATCATTAAAAATATTAGAAGCAGGGCCGTAACTAGGGCATGGCAAAGGTGGCATTTGCCATGGGTGAATCAGTCTTAGGGGTGCCGCACCATGAAGAAAATGGGGTCCGAAAGAGGACGATTTGCCCCAAGTAGAAATAAGGAAAAGTTGAAAAAAAAATTTTTCTTAATATAAAATCCAATGTGTTTAAAAATTATTTTTTATAAATTTTCTTATTTTTTTTTTTTTTTTAATGTTTCTAGAGATTAAACCTATTATATATATTTTTACAAAATGTTTACTAAACACTGCAAATATATCTTAATTCCAGGTATTCATTTTAAATTTTGAATATATTAAAGCTATTTGCCTTTTTTTATACGAAAATACAATGTCTAAATAAAAAAATAGTCCCCTCAAATAAACTATTCAGTTTATCAGCAAAACAATACCCCCAAAGTGTTCAAATATATTTTTAAGTGAAAAATAGAAAAAATTTAAAATTAATATTTTAGGAACATTTTAATAATTAACGAAATATTTTGTGAGTTCCTTTTGAATATATATATTAAAGACGTATATGTATTTTATCACTATATTTGGTACTAGGAGAGCAAGCCAGTTTTTTTGCCATGGGCACTAAAGGACCTCATTACGGCCCTGATTAGAAGTGGTACGATAACAATTAATACAAACCTAAATAAAAATATTTCTCTTTAAGCCATATCTTATTTTAAAACTAAAGTACTGTGTTTTTATGCTATTTTTATAATTTATTTTGTCTTTGTTAAAATTATTAATTTTTATACAAATAACTAATAAAATCATTTATAAATTTCCCCTGATTTCAGTTTACCATTGAATAACAATATTGCATAAATTAACATTTGATTGTACATTACTAACTATAAAAATTGATAATTCTCATCTGTGTCTTCATAAGGTGCTACTGCTCCAATAATGTCTTCATCTCAGTGTATCTTTGCCACTGTTTTGTATCTACATAAACTTTCATAAATGGTTTTGGTGTATCACAGGATTCCTCATCCAAATATTTATCAACCTCTTTCAAAGTGTAGGACACTGAAAACATCTGCAATTTACAAAACAATTTTAAACAATTAATAAAAAAGATTTGAATACACAAATGCAAGCTATATACTTAGAACTGTGGATAAGCTATATTTGTGAGGGTGGGGTTCAATGAAAACATCTTTTCAGTGCAAAATCTATTTTAATTACATAAAATCGTAGCTTGCACACAAAACAATTAAAGGAGAAAGAAATAAAAGTTAAACAGACAAAATATACATAATTAAAATAGTTAACACAATTAGAACCAGGGGAGGTCAAAGTGTTGCAGCGCCTCTGAAGTCTGTAAGGCCAACTGACTTTTTGGGGGAAGTCTTCTCTTACGTGTGTGTTTGTTTTTGTACAGATGGCAGCACGGTGCTGTGGCGAATTACATTTGTTACAGAACTAATTTTACATAATCATTCATTCTATTTTTTAAAGGGCTCCTTGAAGCATTCATTGAATTACAATAATGTAAGTTAGATACTAGTAAATTGCAATAATATAAATTACAGATAAGAGGAAATCAAGATAAAGTTGAGATATTGAGTTGATGGTATGAATATGTCTATGTATAAGTTAATTTTTATTACAATATCACATATAAATATTAAATTACTAAATTTAAAATAATTTAAAACAAATAGTCTGATAATATTCCTTATTAATGTGCATAAGTATTAGTATCTGTTTTATAAAGAAAAATACACTATTTTTTCTAAACTTAAAATATGCATGAACTAACATTATAACAAATCTGCTTTGATAAAATTATACTTCATTGATAAATAAAATATTTTTGCAACCACGTTATTTTTCACTGATAGTTTTAAAACTATTTTATTCAACAAAGAGATATATTGTGTTATTGAATTATTTTTTCAGTTTCCTGTATCAAGTCTAAGAGAGATTAAAGCCCTGAAAACTCTAAAACATGAAAATATTATAAACCTTATAGAAGTTTGTGTTGATAGTAAAGGTATGTAACCTAGTTTTGATTTTTATAAATAGTGTAATTCATTTGTTAAAATATTAATCTATTGCTTAGTACAGAAAAATTTATTAAACATTTTTATACAGTGTTATATGCATATATGATTTAATGAAATCCTTAGTATATCATTTCTAAACATAAACTGTCTGATAATATCCATTAATGTGCAATAAGTATTAGTATCTGTTGTATGAAGATAAATATTTTCTGAACTAATAATTTTATAAAAAAAAACTGCTTGATATAAGTAATCTTTCTCAACTAAAAATTCATAGTGAAACAGTAAAATATTTTCTAATGCAAAGCACTTATAAAAAGTTTAAATTGGTCTTGTAATTCACTTATTATTAAAATTAAATGGTTAGCAAAATAAAAATTAATAATTTATTTTTAAAATATGATTAAATTTTTTTTTGATATTTTATGTCCTAGAATTTGATGATTATATTTAACAACCATTAAAATTGCAAAAAAAACAGAACTTTTTTTTCAACAGAAAAACCAATTCTGGTGGGTTTTATTGGGGTCTGTTTTTAAGAGGAGAGGTCAGAGGAAGTACCATATTTTAGAAAAGATTAATTTGCTAAAACTGATTAAGAAATTATAATTTAATTAATACAAATAAATTATCGTAAAGGCTATAAAAAAGTTTACTCTGACATCACAACACAAAATGTTATATATTGACATATACCACATATTTGAATGTTATTTTAACAAAGGATTTATTTTATCTCTATTCTTTCAACCCTTAAAAAATAAACAAATGGTTAATTCCCCTCATGAATTATAAGTTAAAAGACACCCAAAATATTTCTTTAAAGTATGTTTAATGCTGATGTAATTAAAAAATTTAATGCAGCACAGTGGTGGAAACTAATTGAAATGCATGTTAGGGATGGAGATATGATAGATTTTTGCCACTTTATGGTAGCCCTCAACAAGCGCCCAGCTAGCTGTGCATCACTTCTCTACATGTGGGTTGGTTTGGTCGAAACTTAGAAACAGATTAGGAATACAAAAAGTATTGTTGATAGGATTTTACACATGAAACCTTTGCCCTTTTCTTTATATATTGACATATACCACATATTTGAATGTTATTTTAACAAAGGATTTATTTTATCTCTATTCTTTCAACCCTTAAAAAATAAACAAATGGTTAATTCCCCTCATGAATTATAAGTTAAAAGACACCCAAAATATTTCTTTAAAGTATGTTTAATGCTGATGTAATTTAAAAAAAAAAGGGTTTATTGGCACTGAATCCTCTTGGGACATATTGTGCCAAACAAATAGTTAAGATTTAAACGACTACAATATTAAACAAGGTAAAAACAGCAGGGCTAAAAGAATGTCGGAACATAAGAGCAAATATAAAAATATGCAATGACAGTGTATAAATAAAAGCAATGAGTTAATGACCTTAAATATATGCATAAAAACCAATATCTTTTAAAAAATTAAAAAGATTCAAATGAGGTGGATCATGAAGCAGTGAACTTAGGGATAGAGAATGAAATTTAAAATGATAAACACTATGGTTTTCTTTATGGATTTCACAGACAAATTTTTTTTTCCAAATAGTTATGTTGGATTTACCATAGATTTTCAAATATTTTTTTGGATTTTGATAAACTGTATATATATTTCCAGAGAATAATTCTTTAAATCTGAAAGAGAGTAAAAAAAAACTAAGGTAACAGTTTCTGAAAATAAATATAAATATAACCAATTTTTAAAAAACTCAATAAAGCCCACTTCAGAGTTGGTTTTATTGGATTTATTTAGACTTGGTTTTTCTTGGTAGGTGAGTTTTTTGCAAACCCTGATAACTGTTAATAGTGAAAACTTATAAACTATTCAAATAATAAAAAATTAAACAATTATAATTTTTCCATCATTAACACTGTTAATTTGAACAGTGCTTTTATAAAAATATAAACACAAATTAACCAAAATAAGAGATGGTCATTCCATACAAAAATTATAGGTACCTGGAACTAACGTAAATAAACTGAGGTTTTTATACATTCAAATTTATTTTTAAGTATTATACAGTAACTCAAACTTGTACATTTTCTGGTGACATTATGATTTAAAGCTGATGAAGGCAAGTACCGAATGCAATGGCGAAAAAATTAATGGAGTTAGCAAACAATATCAGTCTTTCAATTGATGAAAATTAAAGAATATATGGAGAAATCTAAATGGGCTGGCAAATACATGTTTCCAGTTGTTGATGACTTTAGATTTGAAAATGTTTCATGTGTTTAGGACCAATTATTAATATGTCTAAAGCAACTTTGAAAAAAGTCAAATTTTTAAAAGAAATTGGTGTTATTTTTAACAACAATATCTATTAGGAAATAAATATCTATAAAAAAGAAAAGCTATAATATAAAACTATAAAAAAGAATCATTTGGCCTGTGATGATACATGGCCATGAACTGGGACTTTGAAAGAAAAAAAGATATTAATAATTAAAAATATTAGTATGTAAAATATTTAGGAAGATAAATCAACCAATATAGTTAGGTAGTAATAAATGGGTAGCCCAGTGGCGTTAGGGTAGAGCTTCGCGCTCCCTCGACACAGGTCCGAGGTTTGATCCCCGGGCAAGGCAAGGTTGACTCACCCTTTCATTCTTTCAGTGAGTAGATGAACTGAGGACCAAGCGTGCTTGGGAACTAAACACTGGGGGTTCCGCGTAAGATTGACCACCTAACCGGAACATATGCTTCGCACCCCAGAGCCCTTGGTCTCGGAAACGGAGATTGGCACCGTAGGCCTTGGCCCCCTAGGGACTCCTGAGCTGAGGAGTTTAGTTTTTTATTAATGTATGGAGAATATGAACAAATAGGAAATACAGAAATAATGAGAAAATGAGAGAGTAAAATTTATTTAGACACAATGGTTATCTTGGTTCATCTACACCAGTTTCTCTCAATGGGGGCAATACCACTCCCCAGGGGCTGGTAGGCAGTGAACTTGTTTTGAGCAATAGGGCGGCAATGTGAGCAAGTTTTGACTTTCAAACTTAATTTTAAAAATAAGTAAATTTATTCCATTAACTATATAATTTACATAATTTTTACCAGTAATAAAACAAACACGGTGGTAACAGAACCAGTTATTTTCATTCTTTTATGTTCTGTATGAAATCAGGCCAACATTCAGAAAAATATATTTAATCAACAACATTTGTTTGGTTTGGAGGGTCTTTTGCAACATGAGGGCTATTGAGACAAGGACCCACTACTTAAAGCAGATCCTGAATGGCTACAAGCATCTATGCTCCAGTGATTCGAACTCTGAAACTGAAGGTCAGCATCCTAAGCGTTCGGCCATAGCATTCGTTTGAGCATTGCTTCAGCATGTCTCAGTAACAAAAATTTGATTTGTAACTTAAATGAAGAAAATTACTTAAACATTTTGCTTCTTTATTCAAGTAGTTCTCCTAAATTAAGGGATTATTTACAAAGAGGGGCCTTTGAACACATTTAGGCCTCTTAATGGTGCAGTAGCTTATAAAAGGTTGAGAACCACTAATCTACACCCAGAAACAAGTCGATAGTTCAATAAAATAGTTATACTGGAAGCCCATATAACACAAACCTAGAAGACCTAAATATAGATGGTTGGTCGATTTTTTTAATGATCTAAAATACTAAATAAAAAGATAAGAGTAATATAAAAAAAAGACTAGTGACAGAGCTGATAAAAAAAAAGATTGTGTGGCAAGCTAAAGGCCCATCCTGGGTTGTAAAGTCAAAGAAAATTTTATACTTTAACATTATTGTTTCTAATCAATCATATAAGATGAGTAGTGCAATGTGCCAAGGAAATAGTCACATATAATAATCTCACAATGTTATACTGCTTGTGTCACACACTGTTTCTACAGTTATATTACATTGTCCTTTTTGTTAGTAAAAACAAAGTGACTTAAACTTATAACATTAAAATTTAATATTGTTTTTATCTTTGTGTATTTCTTTGTTTCACACAAAATATCTTTCTATTATCCTGCTGCATATTGTACTAATCAAAACAG
>CM063507.1:45997579-46057579 GCA_032207245.1 Pardosa pseudoannulata | reverse complement strand
AATTCTAAGATAAATTTAGTCAACTTAACATTAGTTATCATATTATACAATACACACTTTTAAGTAAAGTCACTAAGTGGTCAAGTGTATCCCGAATCTGAATCCATTTTTTTTTATTATTAAAATGTAATTAGTCATATGGTTTCCAGAATTTAGTGATTTTAAAAAGTCTTAAAGTTCCTGAAATCTACATTTGTACTGAAATGTACATTTAATACATGAAAGTAACTTACATCAAAGCACACATTTCTTTTTCTTCATAATTTTTGTTTAGATACTTTAATCTAGCTATGTACATATTTCAAAACATTAATATATGCAGGAAATTGTGATTATAAAATTAATGTGTTGTATGTATTCAAATCTAATTTATAGATTTTCTTGAATTAAGAGCAATGTTGCGTTGTGCTAAACAAAATTTTTAACCTTTTTTGTGTTTGACGCTAAAATCATATTTTGCATGAATCATTTGATTTCGAGTTAAAATAAATAGAAAAATCTTAGTAATAGCATCTGTAATCAAGAGGAGAAAAAGAATCACTCTTTTTCAATGTTCAGTCACTTTTTAGTCACTTCTTCTGTATTATTCGTCACTTTTCTCACCTTTTTGAAAGTTCCTCAGCAGTTGCAAGCCTGTTACTATGGAATTCTTATTTATTCATTTTATACCTCATTCCCAAAAATACTCTATTTTTTGTTTCTGCAATAACTAGTGGCATATTTATAGTATTAAACAGGTATCATTAAACTGTTTTCTGTGGAACTTTACAGTTTTGTGAGTTATATATTGAGGGGGTGGGGGAGAATATGTCAGTGCTTGTGTGAATTATTTTTTTAAAAATGAAATATCGCCCTAGTTTACTGGCATTTATTAACTCAAAACTTTATACAGGGTATCTGCCAAAATAAAATTTTTCAAATCCACGTCTTTTCATGATTTTCCCTGATTTAGCAGATCATTTTCCATGACTTTAAAAAGCTTTCGTTAAAGTATATATGAATAAAACTTCTGATGTACATACAAATAAAATATATGCTTTCAGAGAAATTACAGGAATTTTATCATAAAAAAACTATAAACTTACTTTATAAGTGTTAATAAACTCACATACATAAAAATAAATTGTTGTATCTACATACCTAAGTTTAATCATATAGCAATTTTTCAATCAAAATGTTTCCAATTTGAATTCAGGGTACTTTGGTATTATCCAGGTGACCATGAATAATAGCCAAATATAACCCTATAATGTTTATATACAATATCCCTAGAAATAAAGTGATATTTTGTGGAAAAATCTTAACTAATTTTTACATTTTAATCTTCAATTTAAGAAAAAAACAGAATATTATACATTTACCCACCCAATAAGCTTTCTTGCTTTGAGTTTCCTTGGTGAACAAATTTTAATTGGCAATAGAGTCAATAGGATAATACATAAATACCAAACTCGGTAACTTCAGCCAAATGACAAGTAAAAACAGAATTAAACAATTCAATGCATTTTTTTAATCGGTAGTTTAGCACTTCCATGACTTTTACTCATTTTACTTGAAAAATCAAGACTTTCCATGACAAAATTAATCCACTGTCTAAATCCATGATTTTCCATGACTTTCCCTAACTTTCCAGGTGCGCGGAAACCATGTTTATAACTGAAGTCCAACTGCTAAATTTTTGATTGAAAATACTTGCAGATTACTATTTTTCAGACTGCTAAGAACATTTTAAAATCACTCAGAACAAATTTAAGTAAAAAATCTTTCAATACATGTGGAACAAGAATATAGAATTTAAAACGCATAAAAGATTAGGTTTAGACTTCAACAGCTTATGTAAGAACAAATAACAAACGGATATCCCAGGCACTCAATGTAGATGACAATAGAAGAACAAATTATTGTTATTAATATGTAAATCGCATTAAATGTTTATCAAGAGTTATTTCAAAACTAAAATTTTTGTTTTCATTACATGAAGTACATACAGCTAATTGATTGTGATATTTTTTACAATGCAATTTTCTAGGAGTGGAATAAATTACCTGAAAAATCTTTGATTTATAAGTTTTTCATAAGTTAACACAGTTTTAAGATCACTAATATAAATAAACTAGAATAGAGCATTAATGAAGTAAAAAATAATTAGTTTCATTAAGTATTATCCACATACAATATGCACAATTTTTTCCAATAATTATAAACTTTCATTTTCGTTATTAATTTATGCTTTATTTGAATCTTATTAAAATCTTTTAAATGCAGTTTCTGATACTTTATGTTCCTTACTTCCTTATCACTAATATAAATAAACTAGAATGGAGCATTAATGAAGTAAAAAATAATTAGTTTCATAAAGTATTATCCACATACAATATGCACAATTTTTTCCAATAATTATAAACTTTCATTTTCGTTATTAATTTATGCTTTATTTGAATCTTATTAAAATCTTTTAAATGCAGTTTCTGATACTTTATGTTCCTTACTTCCTTCTCACTAATATAAATAAACTAGAATGTAGCATTAATGAAGTAAAAAATAATTAGTTTCATAAAGTGTTATCCATATACAATATGCACAATTTTTTCCAATAATTATAAACTTTCATTTTTGTTATTAATTTATGCTTTATTTGAATCTTATTAAAATCTTTTAAATGCAGTTTCTGATATCTTATGTTCCTTATTATTTTTGTTTCTGACACATAAATCATTCTATCTCAAAATCTGTTTAAGGTTTGAAAATGAAGTTTTTTCAAATTTTTTAATGATTTCTACCTATGTCATTTACTCAAAATCAATGTTATTAACCAAATTCATGATATGTAAAAATTTTACTTATTGTGAAAATTAATGAAAATTTTCACTACTCATAGTTGATATCTAATTTATTTAGTTAAAATTTAAAAGAGTCAAAAATAGGCACATATCTTAGAGCTAAGCTTTTATTTTGAATGTTATTTTATTAAAAAATTAAAAAAACTGACATAAAAAGATTTTTATATTGACTAAATATAATTCTTATATTTTCAAGTAACTAATAAGATTTTCAAACTAAAAATAAATCTTATATGTAAAAATTTTACTTATTGTGAAAATTAATGGAAATTTTCATCACTCATAGTTTAATATCTAATTTATTTAGTTAAAATGTAAAGATTCAAAAATAGGCACATACCTTATAGCTGCACTTTTATTTTGAATGTTATTTTATTAAAAATTTGTAAAAAGAAACTGACAAAAAGATTTTTATATTGACTAAATATAATCCTCATATTTTCAAGTAATTAATAAGATTTTCACACTAAAAATAAATCTTGTATTCTGATCAATTTAACGATTTTTCTCAGTTTTTACTTTAATTTAAAATGTGATATATTTTGTATTTAATAATTTATATGTGTAATTTTTAGGGATATTCAGAAATACACCAACTAAATCTAATTACTCAACTTTGTGGAAACATCAATGCAGTAACATGGCCAGGAGTGACAGATTTGTTACTTTATGATAAAATTAAAATTCCACAGTCATCCAGAAGAAAATTGCGAACCAAATTACTGGTAAATATAATAACTATATTTATTCCTATATGACGTGCATCCTTTCCACTTACAATAAAAGATGATGGAAATATTTTGTATATACAGGCTTGCAATTCCGTCACTTTTCTCACCTTTAGTCACTTTTTTTACAACTGATCACTTTTAGTCACTTTTTTAAGTAAACAGTCACTTTCAGTCACTTTTTTCATGATTTATCACAGCAAAAGTCTGTTGTTGAAAAAAGAAAATCTGAATTAATAACAAAATAGTTTAATAAAAGACCAAAAATATAATGCTCTAATCTTATTTTTCTTATTAAGATGTAATTAGTAATATGGTTTTCAGAATTTAGTGATTTTAAAAAGTCGTAAAGAAGTTCCTGAAATCTACATTTGTACTGAAATGTACATTTAATACATTAAAGTAATTTACGTCAAAGCACACATTTCTCTTTTTCTTCACAATTTTTGTTTAGATACTCTAATCTAGCTATGTACATATTTCAAAACATCATTAATATATGCAGAAAATTGTGATTATAAAATTAATGTATTGTATGTATTCAAATCTAATTTATAGATTTTCTTGAATAAAAAGCAATGTTGAGTTGTGTTGAACAAAATTTTTAACCTTTTTTGTATTTGAAGCTAAAATCATGTCTTGCATAAATCATTTGATTTAGAGTTAAAATAAATAGAAAAATCTCAATAATAGCATCTGTAATCAAGAGGAGAAAAAAAAATTTTTTTTTTTTCAATGTTTAGTCACTTCTTGATCACTTATTCTGTATTATTTGTCCCTTTTCTCACCTTTTTGAAAGTACCTCAGCAGTTGCAAGTCTGTATATAGCATCTATTGTATATGGAATTTCTGAGAATTTCTAGATTGTAAAACAATTTATCCAAACACAAAATGTATTAACTTACAGCTTTATTTCAAGAATATTCTTCAGTGAACTGCATTGATTGTAATACTAAGAATTAAAGAATTCTACTCCATGTTTTAAAAATTGAACAATCTAGTTTCACAGCAATATAACTAAGAATTTGCTCAGAACTGCTAACTAGTGAAAATTAATATAGTTATTTTTATGTATTATAGTTACAAGTATGGAGCAAAACATTTAGTCTTACGGCTAACAACAGATATTTTTGGGAGAAAATATTAGAATGCCAACTACTCCATGTCTCTGTAGAAATGAGATTCAAAACTCCCGAAAGTCCTTTCTCTTTGGAAATAACAAAATAATTAAACAGCTAAAAATTGCAATTCAGCTATTAAATACAAAGATTTGCAAAAAAAATAATGCTGAATATTACTCTTTCCACACAGTAATGCTGCATTTTAAAAGTTTTCAGTACTGTCGGAAAAAAACCAAACTGAATTTAGATCAAATCGAGTAGACAAACTCTAGAATCCCTAATAACAAAAAATGAAATATTTTAATAAGGGTCAATGTTGCTATAGAAAACACTGTTCTGAAAAATAAGTTGCTAAAGCTAAAAAAAAAAGCTATTCATAAATTTTTAAATGCATAAATTTTAATTTCCTTTACAATTTACTACTGTGTTAATATTTTAAATTTAATCTTAATTCAGAAACCAATAAAATATGTACTTATTTATAATCTGTAATTAGTAAAATTTAAAACATATAACTATGGATTTATAAATATATTGTTTTTTTTTTTAGCGTACTGTAAGAGACAGATTTGCCATACAACTGCTTGACAGAATGCTAATCCTCAACCCAAAAGAAAGAATAGATGCTGATTCTGCTTTAATGCATGCTTTCTTCTCCACTTTACCAGAACCGTGTGACGTAAAGTTATCACAGCATAAAACATCGATGTACAGCTATTTCCTACCAAGTAATCCACATGGTTATCATGCACAAATAAATAATAAAATTCAAAGGGAAGAAAACACACCGCTACTGGATGAAGATTCCTGAAAGAATTTCTAATTTTGTAAGGAGAAAACTATTTTTCTATTGTTTATATCTTGTACATATGTGAAACTTATATTGCTTGTAAAATATATTCAATAAATGTTTGTATAATCTGCCAATTTGTATAGTTTAGCCATATATTGTATCTGGATGAAGATTCCTGAAAGAATTTCTAATTTTGTAAGGAGAAATCTATTTTTCTATTGTTTATACCTTGTACATACATGAAACTTATATTGCTTGTAAAATATATTCAATAAATGTTTGTATATTATTACTCCTAAGAATTGTTGTTGTTAGTTAACATATTAACATATCTGCCAATTTGTATAGTTTAGCCATATATTGTATCGATTTGGGTCACATTGTAAGACGATTATAGATTTGCACATGAAACCTGCACAGTTTTAAGTTAATTTTGTAGGGAAAAAAATAATCTAATGAAAAAAAAAAGAAACTTTTCTGCAATTTGTGATAATCAAAATTTATATTTACACTGATAACAGTCTCTGTTCCCAATGCAGGAAAGATTATTCTCTATACCCAGGGTTGGCTTCATTTGCCTAAACCGAAAAAACCCAAGTGGGTTTTTTCAAAATTGGGTTCTCAAAATCTTTATTTAAAATACCACAAATTTAACTAATAGTAAATATATTGCATTAAATCTATAATATATATTACATATTTCATCTTTGACAATGATCCTGGATTCTGTTTAATTTCAGGGGGTCTAAACTGCTAGAAAAAACAAAAAATTAAAAACTTTTCGGGGAAAAATAGTTATCTGTATAACAAATACTATAAAATCTAAATTAAACAAAGTTAATAAGAATGTATGATGAAAAAAAAATATTGAAGTATTACATGTGATAAAATTAATCAAAAAATGGATGAGAAAAATTGGGGAAAAATATGTATAGCAACTGCAAATAAATAAACATGGGGATAATATATATAATTAATTCTGCTACTTATCATATATAACTTACAAATTAACTAAAAAAATATGTTCTGAATGCTTTAATAACATAATACTGCTAATAAATATAGAGCAATAATTTAATAAATTTTATTAAAAAGAAAAAACTTCAAATGCAGCTATTTCAAAGCCAACTTTTAGTATAAAATAACTGCCATTCAAAACTAGTTTTTTGATGTTAGAAAAATTTTATAATATGAAAAAAATTTATTTTAAGATTTCAAAATTTCATTTTAAATTTATTTTAATCATACAATTAATTATATATCCTCTCTTCTTACATAACAAAAAACCTGAATAGTTTTCAAATCTCCCCAAAAACATCTAAGTATAGTAAAAACCCTGAAAAAACCCCACTGGGCTGGGTTTTTTCTGAAAAAATCCGGGTTTTTGCCAACCCTGTCTATACCACAGATATATCATCAACTGTTGTCCTCACATGGTTTTGGGTTGGATGGATGGTACTTTAAAATACAACAGAATTTCAAAAGTCATGCTATAATCACATGAGAGATAAGACTAACATATGTATAAAGCTCTTCATCAATATTTTTAAAAAATTTTCTACATGAATTGAGTTTTCTTAAGATGCTAGCAGCTATGCATTAAGGTATCTGTCTATGTTAAAAACATCATTTTTTGCCAAAAATCATAATTTTTTTTATTACTCTATTGTAAAATTTCAACTCTTAGACTTCAAAATCTGTGTTTTGTTTTGTCTCTACTGCATTTTAAAGAAAAGTTACAGCTGTTTAAACATTAGTGGCAGCTGTCAAAACAAATTGAAATTAGCGATCTTGGAACCTGAAGTTGAGAATTTAAAGTCTTTTAAAGAGCATTTTTTGTACAAAACAAGTTTTCATGAACATTACAGGGTTCCCACGGTCCTTAAGAATTCCTTAATTTTAGCTTTCATTTTTAAGGGCCATTAAAACCACTTAATTTTTGTCAAGAGCCTTAAAAACTCCTTAGTTTTTAAATTGGAACGTAACCAATTTCTCCATTGATGTGATTTCCTATCAGTTTTCACCGTACTCTCCAAATTCATAATCAGTAAAATATGTTGCTCAGTAAATAGGGTTTATGTCATTATGCCATGTATTTCAAGGAGGTCCTTATAAAAAGTTACTTTGGTCCTTAGAAAGTCCTTAATTTTTGTTCTGGAAAAAGAGTGGGAGCGCTGGATTAGTTTAAACATTTTTCTAGTATTTTTAATAATAAGCAACTTGGCAATTGAAAGTTTTGAAGCAAAAAAGTGTGGGGAATTTTAAACATGTATTTTAATAGTTAAAGTTGCTTTCATAAACTTCAAATGCGTTTTTCTCAGAACGGTATTTTTAATAAAATGTTGAAACTTGAAATGTGATTTCTCAAAAAGTTCTTAAAATATTTTGTTGAAAATTATTATGAATGCTTTTGATAGTATTTACTAGTGAATGACCTAAAAGCTTTAAATTTGGATAATTTTTAATGATGTTACACTCATAGTAATGATATACTCATATAAAGCTAATGAAAATTCGTTAAAAATTCAATGTGTATGATTTTGAAGGACCAAAATTTTTTACCAAATGTAAATTAAGCAAAGATTTTAGGTGATTCACTAGTCCAGTGTATAAGAAATGTGTTGCATCAAAAAATATTGAAATAATTTAATTTATTAAAAAATTAGACCTTTTGAAAAAACCTGATTTTTTTTTTACTAAATTTTCTTCATTTATTAGAAATTTTATAAAAACTTCTCCAGGAATAAATTTTTTAAGTGCAATTCTCTATGATAATATAAAAAAATAAATCTAAAAATGTAAAAACATGAACTAGTTTCTATGTTTAAAGAAAAAAGTTCTCCGAACGTAGACGGATACCTTAAACAGAAATTACAATTTGTTTTAGGCTAGTTTATTCATAATAAATGTTCATTTACTCTTTTAAAGGAAAATATACAATATTTGCACACAAAAAGCTATGTATACTAGATACTATGTACACTAGAAAATAAAAAATTACAAGATCATACAAAGGGTTAAGTATTGCATATATTAATGAGAATTCAAATTTGTTTCTAGGCTAGTTTACTGAAGTATAATAAATGTTCACAACACAGAGTATACTCTAATATTTACGCATACAATGCTACTAATGTATGAAGAGATATACTTACCCATAAGTACTTTGTCCCATCTTAAGAATTTTGTTAGACTTTGACACTTCATGGTAATTTATGGACACTGCATTTTCTATCATTAACAGTCTTACAGTTAACCTAAAAAGATATTAAATTGTCATTTTTTACGTATATACACTAAAAATATAAAAAATTGTATCCTTTTAAAAATAATCTTTACTTATACAGGGTTAACAGGAAAGTGTCATTCAATTAAAATCTTTAATACTTCAACTATAAACTGAAATTTTTATATAATATATGTCATTCTAAAGAAAAAAAGTTTTTAGTTTGTATCATTTTTATGCAAAATTTACAGTGTATACTTTTTTCCTTGAAAAATTTTATAAATCAATATGTTTATCATTTATGTAAAGTACATATTTTTATTATTCTGTCTACAAAAGATTAGTGGTATATAAGAATATATGTAACATAAATATTAAAAATTTTATAATAAGAATATGTTACAATGTTTAAGCATATGTAGTATGAAGCAGCAATATATTCAGTCATTTGGCACATCATAGTTAAGATATACAAAAGTTTTATTTTCATAGCAGCTAATGATTTTCTTTAAAATATCTAGGTCTTATGATTACCAGTGCAATTTTTCCTTGGAGATATGTCAAAGATATAATGTTTGTGCTTTTGTCTATAAATTTTCCTGTAGTTAACCTTATTTGACAAGATGTTTTTTCAAATATTTTTTAATTTCTGTTATTTTCCATGTCTGTATAGACATTAGGATCTCTATAAAATAAACAAAAAAATATCATTTTCCATTTTTGAGATAAATGCTGTAAACACTGAAATTATGTTATATAGTAGTTATAAATATCATGTGGTGTAGAGACTTACCAAATTGGGTTAAACAATGCATTTTTGCTCTAATTTATGCATCGTCCATCTTTTTCAAGAATTTTTTAAAGCAAAATTTGTTCATTGTAAGTGAACAATTGAAAACGGCAGTATTGTACCAGTAATGGTCTTGCACTCGATTAGAGGTGCAATGTTTTATAAACACCTCGACAGAGAAATGAATTGTGCTTTGTTGAGTGAACACCATTTAAACATATGCAACCTCCTCTATAGGTTCTTTAAACTCCTGTGAACTTCTAAGAGAGCAGGTTGATCTAGAGTGATCTCTCTCTGGACATAGGTTGCATCAGCATAAACTTTAATATTTTTTAAATGTTTTTTATTTTTTGTTGTTGTAATAAATCAACTGTTAAGTTTTAATCATCTATGGTTATTTCATTCCATGCCTGCTTCTTGCACAGACCATGCGAGATACTATTGTGACTGTTATAAATAGAACAATGCAGCTCAGTACTAACTAATAATGGCAATATAATTATGACTTGTTTGTCACGAAATGGCTTGTCAGTAATAATATTATATGGCCGAGTGAAGGAAGTCACATCGAACACTTGTAAAACACAGTTTGGCAGTTCTTTACAATGACTTTATTTATAATTTTCTGTTTATATTTTGCTTACTCTTTAAACCAGGCATGCCCAACCCACAACTGACGGGCCGCATGCAGCCCATTTAAAAACTTTTTGCAACCCAATTGAAGTTTTCACCTGTCTATTTAGTTTTAGTCATTTTGATTATATACAGTTGAAACATAAAATTTAATTGTTTGTAACAAAGCTTCAGCTTTATGAAAATTAATTACAGTCATATAATTTGATTCATTTCCCATTATTAAATGACTATAAAAGTGACCATAAAAACTTCTTCAAATATTCTACTGAAATCACAAAATTACTTAAAGAATTCAATACTAGATTCTCATATGTGCAAAAGTTTGAGGAAATCTTTAAAATATTCTTAGCTCCATTTAATGTAGAGGTTGAATCAGCACCTCCAAATTTACAAATGGAGCTAATAAAATTGCAATCAAACATTGAGCTAAAATGCCTCTACGAAGGGAATAAGATTGAGTATTATCAAAAATATATCGCAGAAGATAAATTTCCAAATTTAAGACAATGGTAATGTACATTATACCAGCATTTGGAACTACTTATCGCTGTGAATCATTTTTTTCCAAATTAAACCTGGTAAAAACAAAGTGTCGCAGCAGGTTGCTAAATAAAAACGTGACCAATTAGCTATGATACGCGTCGACTACATTATCACTTGATATTAACAAAATCTCTAATAAAATACAAATACAAATCTCACTTTAATTTTAAAATAATACATGCGGTAGTGCTTGTGAATAAACTACAATATATATTTATAGTATAAATATAATATTAATATTTTAACCCTCATAATTAGGGAGGAAGGTAAGGTATTGGGGGTGATTAAAAATACAGTATAGTTAATGTTTATTGTCGCTGTAGTTATGATATATGTATAACACAACTTTTATGTATAGTCACAGCTGGCACTTTAAATGCATATTATAAATATTGCACAATAATGAAATATTTTGAATAATTTGTTGTTTTATTTTTATATATGCGGCCCACCTCAGTTCAGTAAATTGTTTTTTGGCCCAATTTGGGTTAGGCTTTATCAACTGGTGAACAAACAATCAGCAGGTCAAAACTGAAATCTGTATAATTTAACATACAAGCTATTTCCTTATTAGTCTGATCCTCATTTTGGCAGGCTGGAATTAATTTATTATAATTAGAATAAATTTAGAAGAAAAGTTTGAAAATTGAACGGAATTTGTTTTAAACAGATAAAAGTTTAATATAGGGCATTTATAAAGTTTTTCACTATGCTTTATTTTAAATAAAAAAGTCCTACATGAACATTTTAAAAATTTAGCAGCTTGATATATTTCTTCTACTAGTCCATGTGTAAACAACCCATAACACAAAAGATTTGGGGTTTAGTAGGTTTAACTTCAAAGTTTTGCCAGTTGTAGTTTAAGTAAAACAAAATAAATTTAAACACAAACAATTAATTTAACAGTATATAGGATGTAAAATAAAGCTCATAAGAATAAATTTATGAACTGCTTTCAGTTTAATTTTTTACACAAGGAAGCAGAAAATTAAACGGATCTTAACTGAAAGAATGACTAAGTTTAAATAACTATCAAATAGAAATAAATATGAACTAGAATTCATTTTTAGTCTATTTTTTATGCATAATGAATGCTTATTAACTGAGTAAAAATAAAATACATATCTTGTACATATAATTTTAATATATTATTTGTAGATAAAAAAAATACCATTATCTGAAGAGGAAAACTCACCCATAAGTACCTTGACCTAGCTTAAGAATTTTTTCATATTTCCAGGCTTGCAATTCCGTCCCTTTTCTCACCTGTAGTCACTTTTTTTACAATTGATCACTTTTAAGTAAACAGTCACTTTTTTCATGGTGTATCACAGCAAAAGTCTGTTATTGAAAAAAGAAAATCTGAATTAAAATAACAAAATATTTTAATAAAAGACCAAAAATGTAATGCTCTAATCTTATTTTTCTTACTAAAATGTAATTAGTCATATGGTTTCAAGAATTTAGTCATTTTAAAAAGTCGCAAAGAAGTTCCTGAAATCTACATTTCTACTGAAATGTACATTTAATACATTAAAGTAATTTATGTCAAAGCACACATTTCTCTTTTTCTTTTTCTTCACAATTATTGTTTAGATACTCTAATCTAGCTATGTACATATTTCAAAATATCATTAATATATGCAGAAAATTGTGATTATAAAATTAATGTATTGTAGGTATTCAAATCTAATTTATAGATTTTCTTGAATAAAAAGCAATGTTGAGTTGTGTTAAACAAAATTTTTAACCTTTTTTGTGTTTGAAGCTAAAATCATGTTTTGCATGAATCATTTGATTTAGAGTTAAAATAAATAGAAAAATCTTAATAATAGCATCTGCAATCAAGAGGAGAATAAAAAAATCACTTATTTTTTCAATGTTTAGTCACTTATTCTGTATTATTTGTCCCTTTTCTCACCTTTTTGAAAGTACCTCAGCAGTTGCAAGCCTGTATTTCACAACTTCAATGGAATTTTTATAAATTGCATATTTAAAGTTATCTTGATGCAGATTCTGCAAGCAAATTGTGTTGGTTGTAGAGTTGCAGGATAGAAACCATCAATAAAAAAGCTTTTTAAATCTTACTCAGAAAATGATACTCATTCTTATGTTGCAACTATGCAACATAATACAAAAAGATAAATATTGTATATATTACTAAAGAAATTACAGACATGTCAGCATTCAGGCACTTGTATCCAGAGCAACAGCGTGGTTTGAAATGTTAACATGCTAATTACAAATTATTCATAAGTACATATCTTATCGGTTTCTAAATTAAATTTACAATATTTATACAGTAGTAAAATGTAAAAGATAAATTAAAATTTACCCATTTAAAAATTTATGAGTAACTTTTTTAGTTTAACAACTTATTTTTCAGAATAGTCTTACTTATAGCAACATTGATCCTGATTAAAATATTTCCATTTTTCTATCATCAAGGATTCTAGAGTTTGTCTACTAAAATTTGACCTAAATTCAGTTTGGTTTTTCTGCACAGTACTGAAAACTTTTAACATGCAGCATTACCATGTGGAAAGAGTAATATTCAGCATTATTTTTTGAAAAAACTTCGTGTTTAATTGCTGAACTGTAATCTTTTTAGCTGTTCAAAAGTTTTGTTATTTTCCGGAGCAATCTAAGGAGTTTTCGGAGTTACCAATTTTTCTCATTTCTCCAGAGAGTCCAGAGTAGTTGGCATGTCTGAAATTATTTATTTTTAGGTTAGTTTTTTTAAGCATAATGAATGTTTATTATTATTATTCTTTTAAAGCACTACAGCCTGTTACAGGCCAAGGCTGTCCCAAGCAATTTTTTCCAGCCATTCCTATCTGCTGCAAAACTCTTCCAGTTTCCCCTTTTGACAGTAGTTAGATTTAGATTTAGGGTAGGGCAGCCCACAAGGGCACCAGCACTGCAGCCCAAGGCCTATTGTACTGACCCCCCCCCATTCACTGGAGCAAGGAGCTCCAGCACAAGGTTAAGAAACAATAACCATTAGATCTCAGAGAGACCAATAGCTGAGATATATTTCAGCAGCAATTTAACCGGGAAGTTAATCAACTCCCACATCTTAATGAAGTGATACCCAAGGAATTCAAATCTCTTGGCGCAGTGGTAGTCACATTCACATAAAATATGTGATGAACTCTCCTCTGCCATATGGCATCCCCTACATACTGGGCTGTCAATAATGCCAATAATGTTGAGGTGCCTCTTAAGGCAACAAAAGGCCACTCTTAGCTCTTTTCTACTGAGCCTAATTGAAAATTGGTAACTCCATAAACTCCTCAGATACCTCAGATACTCTGGATTCTCCAGAGAATCCAGAGTATTTGGCATGTTGGAAATTATTTATTTTTAAGTTAGTTTTTTTAAGCATAATGAATGTTTATTATTAAGCACTACAGCCTGTTACAGGCCAAGGCTGTCCCAAGTAATTTTTCCAGCCGTTCCTATCTGCTGCAAGACTCCTCCACTTTCCCTTTTTGACCGTAATTAAGTCCCTCGCTATTGAGTCAAGCCACCTAATTGGTGATCTTCCTCGTTTCCTCTGCCCCATGGGATTAGTGAAAGTGAGCTGTTTTACTGGGTTTGTGTCATCGAGTCGGAATAGGTGTCCAAGCCATCGCAGTCTATCGATATTTATAACTTTAACAACATGAGGTTGCTTATATTTTTTATAAATTTCAAAATTGAATAAGGACAGGGTATATGCCAAAATAAAATTTTTCAAATTCATGACTTTCCCTGATTTAGCAGATTATTTTCCATGACTTTTAAAAGCTTTTGTATATATGAATAAAACTTCTGATGTATATATAAATAAAATATATGCTTTTAGAGAAATTACAGGAATTTTATAATAAAAAAACTATAAACTTACTTTATAAGTGTTAATAAACTCACATACATAAAAATAAATTGTTGTATCTACATACCTAAGTTTAATCATATAGCATTTTTTCAATCAAAATGTTTTCAATTTGAATTCAGGGTACTTTGGTATTATTCAGATGACCATGAATAGCTAAATATAACCCTATAATGTTTATATACAATATCCCTAGAGATAAACTTATATTTTGTGCAAAAATCTTAAGTAATTTTTATTAAAAATATTATTATATTAATAAAATTTTAATCTACAATTTAAAAAAAAACCAGAATAATTTACATTTACCCACCCATTAAGCTTTCTTGCTTTGAGCTGCCATGGTGAACAAATTTTACTTGGCAATAAGATAATACATAAATACCAAACTCAGTAACTTCAGCCAAATGACAAGTAAAAATAGAATTAAACAATTCAATGCATTTTTTTTTAATCGGTAGTTTAACGGATGCATGACTTTTACTCATTTAACTTGAAAAATCAAGACTTTCCATGACAAATTAATCTATTGTCTAAATCCACGATATTTCCATGACTTTCCAGGTGCACAGAAACCATATAAGGGTCTTCAAAAATTATTCTCTTGAACTGCACCAAATATTTTTCTTACGATTTTCCGTTCAAAAGTCAGCAATTTATTTTCATGCAATTTGGTTATTGCCCAGCATTCACTTCCGTAGAGCAGAATAGGTCGAAGTAGAGTTTTATAGATGTTAATTTTCGTTTTTAAACTTATAAATCGAGATTTTAATTGGTTTTCAAGGCCATGATAGCATTTATTTAACATGGCGATCCTGTTGTTTATCTCTACATTCAAGTCATTATTAGTGTGATGGTTGTTCCAAGATATTTGAACTGCGAAACTATTTCAAAGGTGAAGCCTCCCACTGTAAATGACTTTACATTAGGTGTACTCTGGGATGTTTCCATAAATTTTGTTTAATCTTTGTTTATTTTTAATCTTAATTTACTAGTCTCAGCTTCTAATATATTAAAAGCTTCTATAATATAATTTCTGGATCTAGCAACCAAGGCAATGTCATCAGCAAATGCCAAGGATAATGAATGTTTATTAACTATGTAAAAAGAAAACACAAAAAAAAAAAAAAATAGAAAATAGAAATTAGCTACCATTCACCCATAAGTGCATTAACCTATCTTAAGAATTTTTTTTTTATATTTTGAGACTTTAATGAAATTTACAGCAGCTGCATATCTAGCATCTTCGAGCATTGTCATCCTTACAGCTCTCCTAGAAGAAATGAAATAGATCGTCATTTTTTAAAAATAATCTTTAGTTATATATATGTAATGATATTTTAAACCAAAACTAACCAACTTAATTATATTTTAAAATAAATTTCAGGTGATTCTGTACCAGGGTTGAGCAATTTAAATCAGTTGATGTCTTTAGTTATATATATGTAATGATATTTTAAACCAAAACTAACCAACTTAATTATATTTTAAAATAAATTTCAGGTGATTCTGTACCAGGGTTGAGCAATTTAAATCAGTTGATGTCTTTAGTTATATATATGTAATGATATTTTAAACCAAAACTAACCAACTTGATTATATTTAAAAATAAATTTCAAGTGATTCTGTACCAGAGTTGAGCAATTTAAATCAGTTGATTTTTTTAAAAAAAATCATTGATTTAAATCAATTTTTAAAGATGGAATTTTTAAAAGAAAGCTGTTAGTAATAAGCACCATAAGTAAATATTGACAACCCAGAGTTGCTCCCAGATGGTTTCAGGAGGCTGCTGCACCTTGCCTGTCCTTGTATTATAAAAATAGCACCTTAAATATTTTAGGAATAACCATTTTGTTAGTTCCAAATATAAACAAGAAGGCGGATTAAAACTAGTTTTGCCATGTGATGTGCGCTGGAACACAATGGTAGATTCTTTAACCAAATACATAACAAACTGGTCTGTTCTGTTGAAAATTTGTGAGGAGCAATGGACAAAATTGATAGTATTGTTTACAATAAAGTAGTTAATGTTAGACTGAAAACAAATGCAGAAAATCTTTTAAAACAATTGGAACATATTGCTGTAGCTTTAGACTCTATTCAAAAAAATACTTGTAATATTACTGAATCTGTACATATTTGGAAAACTTTGGAGATTAAACTTTAAGATGTAGATAATGATAAATCCAATTTAACAGCTTTTAATAAGCTTTAATAACAAACTGATCTGTTCTGTTGAAAATTTGTGAAGAGCAATGGACAAAATTGATAGTATTGTTTACAATTAAGTAAATGTTGGACTGAAAAGAAATGCAGAAAAACTTTTAAAACGATTGGAACCTATTGCTGTAGCTTTAGACTCTATTAAAAAAAATACTTGTACTATTGCTGAAGCTGTAGATATTTGGAAAACTTTGGAGATTAAACTTAAAGATGTGGATAATGATAAATCCAATTTAACAGCTTTTAATAAGCGACACCAGCAAGCACTGGGAGCTTTCCATTTCTTAGCTTATCAAGTAGACCCTCGTTTTTGTGGAAAAAATCTGACTGATTTGGAAAGAAAAGAATCCTTTACATTTGCAAATGAAAAGTACTCCCCTGATATTATTCCTGCTCTCATGAAATTCCTAGGAAAATCTGATCTTTTCTATGAATTCCTTTTTAATGAAGTGATTAGTAAGATTTTCCCACTTGATTGGTGGAAAAGTCATTTTTTCTCAAGTAAAAAGGGAAAAATTGATCAACTGGACAAGGCACTTTATCAATTGTTGACTGCAAGGGCATCAACTGTTTCTATCGAGAGGATTTTTTCGACATATAGATTACTGCAATCTAAACTTCGAAACAGACTTGGAAACGACAAACCAGCTAAACTTGTTTTTGTTTATATACCACTGTCAAAAAATAAAAAGTTGGCTGTAAAATTTTCACAAAAAATAAAAATTATTGTGATTACTTAGCCCTCAGTCCACTCATCTTTCTAATAATTCTATGGTTGAAGAGGTAAAACATATAAATTAACATGAAGCATCCTTTATTTAAATTATGATATAGATAATTAAAACAAACAAAAAACCCCTATATTGCAAGTAATGATTTTCTACTGATTTATGAATTATTCTTATATATTATATATATTTATTTATTTTGGTATATGTATTTTTTATTATATATTAAAAAAAGAATTAATTGATTTACACATCTAACTTGAACAATTTAATTTGAATGTATCAAGTATTATACGTAAATATATTTAAATTCCAAAAATCCTATTTGAATCAAAAAAATCCAATTTAAATAAAAAAAATGACTGTTTTGATTATTAAAAAAAAAAAAAATTGTGATTTTTATCAACCCTGAAGTTAAAAGCATTAAATTGTTCATAAAAATATATTTTGTGTCATTAATTTGAAAAAAAAAATTTTGTTTTTCATGCTCACTTCAAAAACTTCAGCTGTCTTATTACCGTGCTTTTCATAAAAGTGTACATAATGTAAATGAAAACTTATATTAATATTTGAATATACTTACGATTAACATTGCTCATATGTAAATGTATTTATTTAAAAGCATAATAAATGCATTTACATCAAAGATTTTGTGACAGAAGCTTTCTTAAAATACTGAGTTTTTATTTCTATGGACGCAGTTTGTTGCTTACATCGTAATGAAATTCAATTTTAAGCGCGAAACCCAAGAGGAAAGAAAAAATACCGCAGAAAGGAAGCATTTCTGGAAAACCTTTAAATTGATCACGCGATTTATGCTACAAAAAAAATATTTTGATTATCACATTTAATTTTAGAGCATTACTAGATAGCTGGCAGATTAATATCATAGCAGTTTCTTTACGAAAGGCTTTTTAAAAAAGAATAGATTCTTCGGTTGCTAATCAGCGATTAATTCTAATCACAAATAGTTTAATTCGGTTTACAGTTAATTTTTATTCATATATTTATTTTGGTACACGAATGCTTATAAGACCAGGACTTCAGCACAAAAAGCTGATTTAAAACTGTAATGGTGGGAATGAATCTGCCATACTAGATTTCTCTGCCTCAATGTTAACCAATTGAAAAAATAATATTCCCTCAGGCCAGTTGGCATTTTTAGAATTCTTAAAAAAATGTATGCCCCGAGATAAAACAAATTATTTAGGATGATCTATTTTCCTTGTTTTCTAAAATGCATGTCTGTTAAATATGTCAATTATTTGTGTACTAAAATCCGATTCTCGTAATTTAGAATCAAGAACCAATCATAAAACTTTTTGGTTGGGACTTTCACCTCAAGAGGTATCTTTTCGGAACATGGGAGACATTGCAACCATTAACCTATTTTATGTGCTCTAGACGCCATTTATGAACACTAAGATCGTTGACTGGCTCTACCCTCGATCCTACTACCTTCCGGTTATGAGATCTTTTTCTTTGTCGACTAAACTCAAATACTTTGATTATGATAAAAGACTGATATTTGCTTTATTGTTCCTTAAAAACTTTAAAAAAAAACCTTCTTTCACTTTTAATCTTTACATTTTATATTTATTATTATTAAAGACAGAGCCTTTATTATTTTTACCTTTTATAATTGTACTTCAATTTTTCCGTAACTGCACCCTTATATTCCTGTTAACTTAATAAAGCACACCTGTAAGACTGTATCATTGCTCACCACTGTACGACTCTCAGTCAAGGAGCCCGGGGTTGAACTTGGAATATTGCATCCACAAATTTAAAGTTTTTTTGGTGCTGTCTTAAAAATAAATGGTAGATAAAACACAATAAGGCAATTTGTCGCAACGTCACGAACTAGTATAATGCCCTTCCCATTCATTTTCAAGTTTACAACAGCCAATGACAAACAATAAACTGCCCTTCCGTTTGAAACTAAAGCCAGTATTGTCATAATTTGAGAATTCGCCCTACTGCGTGAAATCGCCTTATTACAGTTCAAAAAATGACTGAAAAACATAAATACATAACCAAATTGTTTGGGGAACACACTTTATTAACATAAATTGACAAGACCTGCTTACAGTACTTTAAAAAATATTAAAAAATGATTATAAGATAACAACTTTATACATAAAAAAGACTAAAAAATCAATGTTCGTTTGCCAGCATATAAAAATCTCTTTCACTAATTATATTACTGCTGATGATTTTAAAATTAATTAGTTTTATAATTTCTGGAAAATACAACTGGATACATAATCAGCAACATTTATCCCAGAAGGTGTAGTACATCAAGTCTTTTACGTTATGAAATATAATACTGTATGTTTTCGTAAATCATGATAAATGTATATTGTGCAAAATTACAATGAAAATTGATAAAAAAAGTAAAAAAAATATTAATGTTAAAAAAAAAATATGTAAAAAAGAAAAAATAGTTGTGCAAAAAATTACAATGCTTAAAAAAGTTGATCGAAAAAAATGATAAAATTTAATGTATAATATTAATGTTATGAAATATAATACTATATGTTCTCGTACATCATAGAAAAAAAATAGTTGTGCAAAAAATTAAAATGCTTAAAAAAAGCTGATCGAAAAAAAAATGATAAAATTTTATGTATAATATTAACGTTATGAAATATAATACTGTATGTTTTCGTACATCATGGAAATTAAAATGTACTAAAACATATTTAGTACATCATGCCTGTACACAAATATCACGTTTCAGTACAATCATGATGTACTGAAACATGTATGTTTTAATACATCATGGAAATCATAGTTCATCCTGATTTACTAAATTTTGTAACATTATGAAATAATTACTAATTTCTTTCATTTTAATATTGAATTAATAGTACATCATGCCTGTACACAAATATCACGTTTCAGTACAATCATGATGTACTGAAACATGTATGTTTTAATACATCATGGAAATCATAGTTCATCCTGATTTACTAAATTTTGTAACATTATGCTAAAATAATTACTTGCAATTTCTTTCATTTAATATTGAATTAATAGTACATCATACTTGTACACAAACATCATGCTTCAGTACAATCATGATGTACTGAAACATGTATGTTTTAATACATCATGGAAACCATAGTTCATCCTGATTTACTAAACTTGGTAACATTATGCTAAAATAATTACTTGCAATTTCTTTCATTTAAAACTGAATTAAAAGTACATCATGCTTGTACACAAACATCATATTTCAGTACAATCATGATGTACTGAAACATGTATGGTTTTAATACAACATGGAAATCATAGTTCATCCTGATTTACTGAATTGCGTAACATTATGCTAAAATAATTACTTACAATTTTTTCATTTGATATTGAATTATTAGTTATAGTAAATTTTCAATTTTACTTAGATTTGCTAATGAATTACATTAAATATATGCAGTTCCAGAACTTTTTTTTTTTTTTTATTTTAGATGAAATAAACTAAACTTAAAATCAGCCTTAGCAATTACTACTTTGAACTATCCAGAAGTATTGCCACCTCCATATTTTAATGCCAGCAAAATTTTTGCTACAGCAATTTCAGCTTCTGAATACTTGTCAAAATTATCCAAATTAACATTCATATCCTCAACAATTCTGTTGTGGACAGCAGACGATGAAGCTCCTGCATTCACAGACTCCACTGGACTTTTTCTTTTCCAATTTTGCCGTTTCGCTGCTTTAGCAGCAGCTTTTGGGTAATACTTGTTCCTATACCTAAAATTAATCAAAACTCCGTCTTAAAATAAATGAAAGAAAAATATAGAGTACAAATTCCTATAACAATCAAGAATATGTCTACTTCAGAAAAAGTTTGTTTAATGAGATCTGAATAAATAAACAACACATACTCTCAACAGTTAGGGGAATTGACACGCTTTGGAATATTTTATTCATTTATATTTTTACTGTTACTTTTAAGGTTGTTAGCTAAATTAGTGTTTTCCTAAACACTAACTTTGAAAATCATAAAATTTATACATATACATATATAGGTATGTAAATATATATAAATATATGTATATATATATATGTATGTATGTGTATATATATATATATACACATATATATACATATATATAATTATATATATATATATATATATATATATATATATACATATATGTAGGCATGGCACCCTTGGTAATGCTCAGCGAGGTGAATTTACTCCGAGCAAGCGAAGATGTAGAAGTGAAGAACAACTCAACCCTGCGGAAACTAAAAGCGAATAATGAACATTTTCGTTTACTCTCTAGAAAAGTAAGTTAGACGGTAAGGAGTGCAGACGATACTTCGCGATGACCGCTTTTTAATCACCAAGACGGGCACTGATGTCCAGTTTTATTTTAATTGTCCCTAGACACGACCACCTATTCTGTAAATAATGTGTAAATAATTTAACTAAATAAGTTCATTTTAGTTAAGCTTTTGTGCATCTTTTCCACCGTGGGAATTAATCTCCCACACATATATCACATACCAGTGGCGTGCGGTCCATATGTGCAGGGTGTGCACTGCTTACCCTAGCAAAATTATGAGAGACAATAATTTTCTGTACCTATGTCTACCTATCTCTATATGGTATATAATAAATATTTATAATATATTCAAATATGTTCATTTGCTTGCCTGTATTCCTGCAGTGTGTGCGGTACTAGGTGCTGCACCACGTAGCGCGTTCAAAAGCAAACGAACATAAGAAATTTTTATGTGTGCGCACTGCGCACTAATAGAAAATCAAGCTTTATATGTATGGGCTACTGGAGAAGAACAGCATACTATAGCACTGAGGCAAGTGCAGCTATTTTTCCTGCACTTGGCATTCAGAATCATCCGAAGGTACGGTTTATTAAGCGTTGTATTCGAGCGGGGACTTACGTGCTGAAGCGATTTTGGTTTTTTAACTGATTAACTGGCCATACGATTTTGCAGACGGTTCATGTTTAAATTTATAAATTGTAAGATTTTGTTTTCATGGAAATCTAAAAGAAGTATTTCATCAATATAAAGGGAAATGTTTTAGTGTGGTAAAGTAATTTCGGTGATGTATTCTATTTATTGAAATAATTCGCTGAAAAACAATTTTGTTTTGTTAGACAAAAAAGAAACGAATTCTAACAGAACAGTCCAAATTTTACCATTCATTGTGTTTTACAGACAGTATATAAGTTATATCTGTAACACCATATCACTGGTTTTGTTTTTAAAAATTGTGAAGATGTTTTTCGCAGAATGTATGATTTCCAAATGTTAAAAACCATTAATAAATATAATTTAATCCACTGACCGAACGAGAAACAGTTCGTTCTATTGCGCCAGCGTGCAGCGAAATCCTCTGCACGTGGACTGGACTTTCGGTTTGACGGCACCAATGAGCATCCTAAAGAGGCACCGCAGCGGCGGGCGCCGTGTGGTGCTACGTTTGTTGAAAATATAAGTTTTTCGTGGAAATATAAGCTTTTCGTTATTATTAGTAATACGGATAGACGTATGGATTTTGTGTACAAATGAATAATAAACGTTAAAGAAGTGTTTAATGTACATTTTTATGGTTTTATTATTATTGTTGTTCTCTGCACACCCTGCAGGAACACCTACCGCACGCCACTGTCACATACATATCTCTCTTACCAAAGATTAGTTCAACAATCGAGCGAAAATTTACAACATATCAAAGTTCCCCCCCCTTTTTTTTTAAATAATTCGGATTAAATGGGGGCGGAAATACGAGGAATCAAAATCTGAAGATATGTAAAATAATTTTTCATGTTTTTCAGTTTATCTTAATTAACTTCACATATATAACCGCTCTATTAATACTAACACAGCTATTCTGTTTGTAGTTGTAGACACCGATAACATGTAAAACATATGTATATTTATGCATACATACACATTTGTTGGTGCAATATCACGTTTTATGTATTAAGGTAGAAGTAATGTTTAAATAAAAAATTTGATAAGGTACTATATTTCTTTTAATCAGAAGCTGCGTATGAATATTATTTTGTTCTGGTGAAACAAAAAAGATCTGAAAAGTATTTTAATAATATTGTTGGAAATATTACATTAAAAAGTATTCGTGGATCAAAACACTTCGATTATGTATTATAACCCCCATGATTTATCATGATGTATGAATATAAAGATCACCATTGTAAAAATCCCCATTTATTATATTTCCTAATTGTTTACTTTTTTGTATGCAAAATACCAAATATTTCATATTTACATTCCAAAAAGATTTATTTCATGAATTATTTTTAATTAAAATAGTCATGCCTATCTTGCATTAACATTTCTTTGTTAAGTAATTTATAGAAATGAATAAAGAAATTTTATAAAATTATATTAGCATAAAATGACATGTACATTTAACAGTATGGCCTGCACACTTTTTAGTACTTTTTTATATTTAAAGATTGTATTACTTTTGATTTATATATTAAATATTAATACATTTTTATAGCGTAATATAAGTTTTAACTGTTTAATAAAAAGTAATAAAATGCATACAGTTTCTGGAGTTAAATTAACATTTTTTAAATAATATCAGTTGAGTATTTAGAAAAATATACATTTTTTCAAATTAGCCTTCAATTTAATTGAAAGATGTCACAGTGTGAACTTCTATATTAAAGAAAGTAGGTATCTCTCAAGATAATATTTAAATACGTTAACAATACATAATTTTTTAAAGTTATGTATTAAATAATTACAGGCTTGCAACTACTGAGGTACTTTCAAAAAGGTGAGAAAAGTGACAAATAACACAAAATAAGTGACCAAAAAGTGACTAAACATTGAAAAAAAAAGCGATTTTTTTCTCCTCTTGAATACAGATGCTAATATTAAAATTTTTCTATTTATTACATGATTTTAGCGTCAAATACAAGAAAGGTTAAAAACTTTGTTTAACACAACTCAACATTGCTTTTTTTTTGGGGGGGGGGAAGAAAATCTATAAATTAGATTTGAATACATACATTAATTTTATAATCACAATTTTTTGCATATATTAATGATGTTTTGAAATATATACATACCTAGATTAGAATATCTAAGCAAAAATTGTAAAGAAAAAGAGAAATGTGTGCTTTGACGTCAATTACTTTAATGTATTTAATTGTACATTTCAGTATAAATGTAGATTTCAGGAATTTCTTTACGGCTTTTTAAAATTACTAAATTCTGGAAACCATACGACTAATTACATTTTAATAAGAAAAATAAGATTAGAACATCACATTTTTGGTCTTTTATTAAAATATTTTGTTATTATTTCAGATTTTTTTTTTCAACAACAGACTTTTGCTGTGATACACCATGAAAAAAGTGAATAAAAGTGACTATTTACTTAAAAAAGTGACTAAAAGTGATCAATTGTGAAAAAAGTGACTAAAAGTGAGAAAAGTGACGGAATTGCAAGCCTGTAATTATTGCAATTTATATCCTTCTTCCTAAATTCATTATGAACTAAGCTTCGTGAAAATACCCCAAAATAAAGCCCAAATAATATCAGTTGAGTATTTAAAAAAATATGTACATTTTTTAAAATTATCCTCCAATTTAATTGAAAGATGTCACACTGTGAACCTGTATTATCAAGAAACTAGATATCTCTGAAGAAAATATTTGAATACCTTGACAATACATAATTCTTTAAGTTATGTATTAAATAAATATTTCTTTTTATATCCTTCTTCCTCAACTTATTATAAACTAAACTTTGAGAAATTACTCCAAAATAAAGTATTTTTTCAAAGTAAAAACAGTACTGGTTAACCAACAGCACTTTTAAACGTAATATTACAAAAAAGGGCAAAGGTTTAATTATAGTAAAATAGTCATCACAAATCCAGAGATGATTTTTATGATAATTTGGTGTTTAATTTCTCATCTCTTTTTATAGCATTAGCCCAAGTTGTACTTATACTGGGATCTTTGGAAAGCAGAAAAATATGTTTTCATTACAATTAGTTATATTCGTACAGAGTGGAACAATACAGTATTTAGAGTTTGACTTTTCAATGTCAGACATTATAAAAAAAATTCTATTGTGATTCTTTGAACAGAAACAAATTAAAAAGTTGATTTCTTCCCTGTAAACAACATATCCCGTCGGTCTTTCAAGAACAGTGACGTTACAAGATCCGGGAGGAAAAGTAACGTTTTCGACAGACGATATAAAATTCCTTAGAAATCCCTAATTAGGGACAAAATGAAATGAAAAAAGTTACTGTCGTGCTTACTTTGTCTTCTATTGTTTAAAAATAAAATTAGAAAACGTGAAAATTCCGCATTAAGTCCTTGAAACACAAGTTTTTTTTTTGAAAAAATTGGTAAAATATGATTTTATTTCTGTTGTGGGGAACGACTAAGAAGCAAGGATGTGGGGGAATTATAAAAAAATTATTATGCAAAGTGTAAGCGATTTGATTACATGTTTATTTTGAATAACAAAATATTAAAATGAAATTACTTAGTACAAAACAAAACACTTAGTAAAAACTAATTTTGGGTTAACTGTTTACTCTTATAAAATTCAGCCCCTCAAAATTGGATATCTTATCTTTGTCACATCAAATAACTGCTTTATAACAAAGAATTCCTAACAAACTTAAAACTATTCATCAAAATGCACCACACGGTTCACACAAGAAAAATTCTGCATAGTAATGGCAATTATGATAAATAAATTTAACTATAATCTAGCTTATATATTTTTAGATCTCAAACTGGCATTAGAAATTTAAAAAATGGGAGATACAAGATTGGCCGTTTGAGACAGGGGCAAGTACCTGGAAGGGTTAAAATATTTTAAACTAGCATATAGCCCGTCATATGACGGGATCAGTAAAATTTTTAATTTTCCAGAATTGTAAAGTACCGTATGAGGCACGTAATTTTTTTTTTTTTTTGGGGGGGGGGCAGAGAATTATTTTGCAACAAAATATTACCTTAAGAAAATTATTTACGTAATATCTAAGTTTAGTGATAAAACGTATGGAAATAATGCAGAAGATAGTTAAATAATCTAAAATAAATTATTAAATAAATGGTTAAAGGCATGACGTCATAATGCTAGAAAAAAGCTGTTATTTTTACCTATTTATTATGTGTAAAATTGATACATTTAATCGCCTGCTCTTAAAATGGGGCTTGATATAATAATGGTAATACGTGAATTTAATAAAATAAAAATAATAAAAATCATAAAAATTTGAAAAATGGTAAAAATTTATTTTAAAAATAATAAAACTTTAAAAATAATAAAACTTTAGGAATAAGAATTTTTTTAAAAAAAGCAGAAATTATTAAATTAATTAAATTATTAAATTAAAATAACATTTAGAAAAATTCGGTTACGTCGGGGGGCAAAACCATCAACCCGAGAAGTACGACGATCAAATGGGCAGACACTCTACCCCATATGCCAGCTTACACGTGGTGAAGGAAAAAGTTAGAATATATAAGGGTCAAGTAAAAACAGTCCAGAAATTTAAATATTGCTCTCCGCCCTCGCCATCCTATCAATAATAAATTTAGTATAGAATAAGAGGGAAAATAAGGTTTGAAATAATAGCATTAAACGCTCGAAAAGTGGGGAATGAGGTGGATTTCGAACTCGCTTTGAATTTTGCTAACCCTAACTCATAAAAAATCCAATATGGATGCCTGTATCCATTCCAGGTACAACCGCTTCATAAATTCGCGGACAGACAACTTAGGCTATTATTATATAGGGGATTTTTACAAATTACTAAAGTGAAAAAAATCCATCGCCCTTTTATCAAAGTTCTCAAATTCATTTTAGAACCGTAAAAATTCTTGGTCGATCCGTAATTTTACGGATCCGTAAAAGGCAAGTATGAGGAGCATTGCGACTAATTTTCCTGATCTATTTGCCCTTCACTCGTATTTCCTGACAATTAAACCAACTGAAATACATCAGTATACATATACTATTCTACAATATTACAAAACATGAAATAGGGATTGCAGGAGATATTTCTGAAAACTGAACTTACATTTTGAACCACTTTCGTTTCGCCGCAGTAGGGTTTTGAGAACTTGGATATTTTATGTTGCCTGCGTCTTACGAGCTTCACATAAGAGTTCATTGAGCATCCTCTGTTTGCATGTATTTACCTATTTATGCAGCCTGCAAAAGAGAAAAAAGATTACTGTTTCTTGAATGTGGTAAGATTCTTGATCTGACCACTGTATGGATGGAGTACAAACCAAAAGCAAAAGTAAATTTTCAAAATTCAACCCATTGAGAACTGAAAACGTTTGAGATGAATACATATATAGATATGCAATAGAATCTGCGTTTACACGAATTACATAAATCTAGCAGATGCCACCAAATATTCATGTAGTTTTCCAAAACCCAAACTTGCTTGTTTAAGCAACAATTTTCAATGAATTAATTTTAATGGTTTCCTTTAATGACGAACACGCAACAATTACAAATAATTTCTGTCTCCAGCCAACACAGGGCGAAAAATATTTCACACAAATACAAAAATTAGAAATAATAAACGACACCTCAATGTACTTACCACTTACCAGAAAGTGCTTCCATCATGGGAAAAATACATGTTTATATATATATTTTCAATATATTTTGTGACAAGGACACAGACCAGTTTTTTATTTTCCTCCAGCGCTAAAGAACCAAGTTACAGCCCTGCAGGTATGTAACAAAACTGATGTTTCGCCATATGGGAGGATGATGTTTTGTATGAAAGCAGCGATGAATACTAGCATCTAATTTATTAATCCAGAAAATTTGATTTTATAAAGATAAGTCTAAAAGCGTTACATAATAAAAGGCTTCTATAATAACTCAACTATTAAATATGTCACTTAAAATTTTTACATTAGAGCAGTGATTCTCACATTGTGACAATAAGGCAGAGAATGATTTTAAAAATGTACTAAAAAGTGGCACCAATGCAGGGTAAATGCATGAATCATTCTACCAGGGTAATTTCAGAATTTAATTTTTTTTCCCACGATACTTTGCGTTTTCTGGGGCTAAGCCAACACCTCCTAGAAACACTGGGAGGTGTCTCTAGGTGTCTCTAGGAGGTGTTGGCTAAGCATAGCCGTAACTAGGGTGTGGCATTTGCCACGAGCGCATCAGTCATAGGTGCACCCCACCGTGAGGAAATGGGGTCCGAAAGTGAAAAATTCTCCTCAAGTAGAAATATTGAAATGTTGAAAAAAATTTATTATAAAATCAGGTTTTATTTTTAAAATACAATTTGTTTAACCCTCTAAGTGGTTAACACGTACAATTCCGTCAAATCTATGATGTCTTCAAAGCGGTTGTCAAGTATAATTTTCGACCTCCAAAAACGTTCTGAAAATGTATGTAATGTACATTTCTGCCAGTGTTTGAGGTAGGAGGGTCAGGTCGATTGTTTAGAAACTGCATCCCTCTTTGACTGACATTTATTGAGGGATGCACCCCTACTCCCTGAGGTACAAAGACGCTGGTAGCTTTTCCTGCCTTTGTAAATCTCTATTTCGAAGTATTTCGTTTGCGGTAACAGATGTATCTCTAATTACACCACTTAAATATATTGGATAACTTTAGCAAAAAAATATAAATAATTCTCTTAAAGAATATTTTTATTTGTACTTTTACAATCCATTATTTCTTATGGGATAACCTTCCAGACTTGACGAGCTTTATGTATATTAAAAATTAACAATCTATATTATCTATTTATATATCTATTTATAACCGGAAGTAAAGGGACAATAACGAGGGTAGGTTTTCCGTATTCCATTCTAGTTGACAAAGGGTGAAGTAAAAAATCATAGAACGCTTTGGACACTGACACAATAAACCTTTAGCGCATTTTTGGAGACTTTTTTAAATCGGCGTGTTCCACTCGGAGGGTTAAAAATTACGGTTTTAAGAATTTTCTTATTTTTTAAAATGCTCCTAGTGACTAAACTTGTTATAGATCCTTACAAAATATTTACCAAACGCCCCTAAGATGCCTTTATATAAATCCAGGTATTCGTTTTAAATTTTGAATTTATTAAATTTATTGAAACTGAGTTTTTATTGAATATATCATCCGGAAAAAAATACATGTTTATATATTTTTTTTCAATATATTTTGTGGTAAGGGCGCAGACCAGTTTTTTTTTTTTACAGCCCTGGAGGTATACAACAAAACTGATGTTTCGCCATATGGGAGGATGATGTTTTGTATGAAAGCAGCGAGGAATACTATGATCTGCTTTATTAATCCAGACAATTTGATTTTATAAAGACAAGTCTAAAAGCGTTACATGATAAAAGGCTTCTATAAAAACTCAACTTTTAAATAAATGTCACTTAAAACTTTTAAATTAGAGCAGTGATTCTCACATTGGGACAATAAGGCAGAGAATGATTTTAAAAATGTACTAAAAAGTGGCACCAATGCAGGGAAAATCCATGAATCCTTCTACTAGAGTAATCTCAGAATTTAACATTTTTTCAAACGATTCTTTGCGTTTTCTGGGGCTAAGCCAGCACTTCCTGAAGACACTAGGAGGTGTCTCTAGGTGTCTCTAGGAGGTGTTGGCTAAGCATAGCCGTAACTAGGGTGTGGCAAATGTGGCATTTGCCACGAGCGCATCAGTCATAGGTGCACCCCACCGTGAGGAAATGGGGTCCGAAAGTGAAAAATTCTCCTCAAGTAGAAATATTGAAATGTTGAAAAAAATTTATTATAAAATCAGGTTTTATTTTTAAAATACAATTTGTTTAAAAATTAAGGTTTTATAAATTTTCTTATTTTTTAAAATGCTCCTAGTGACTAAACTTGTTATAGATCCTTACAAAATATTTACCAAACGTCTCTAAGATGCCTTTATATAAATCCGGGTATTCGTTTTAAATTTTGAGTTTATAAAATTTATTGAAACTGAGTTTTTATTGAATATATGATACGAAAAAAAATACATGTTTATATATATATTTTCAATATATTTTGTGACAAGGACACAGACCAGTTTTTTATTTTCCTCCAGCGCTAAAGAACCAAGTTACAGCCCTGCAGGTATGTAACAAAACTGATGTTTCGCCATATGGGAGGATGATGTTTTGTATGAAAGCAGCGATGAATACTATCATCTAATTTATTAATCCAGAAAATTTGATTTTATAAACATAAGTCTAAAATCGTTAAATGATAAAAGGCTAAAAATAAAAAAAGTGGGTCACTCTAGGTCTTTAAAAGTCCTTAATTTTTAACATGGCTAAACAGAGGTAATAATGATTACGTAAAATGAAAATTTGGTGTTTTTGATTTTGAATATTACTTTAATGCTAATTTCTTAAATCAGTTTGGTAATTCAATGTTATAATTTTTATATGACTTAATGATGATAATAACTTGTAAGTATAAATTTGCACCAGGGTGGAGGGCACAAAAATTAGATTGTGCCCTGGGCACAAAAGTATCTTAGTTGGGCCCTGCATACACATATGACATATAAGCCCCGTTTACATGTGCCAAAAGCAGCGTAGAATGCAGGGTAGATACGCGAATTGTACTCCCCTTTCAAGAATTATCCCTAGCTAGGGAAAAAATTGAGGGGTAGAAAGAACCCACCTTTCTACCCGGGTAATAGCAGAGTTTACTCTCCTTTCCCATCATCCTTTGCGCTTACAGATGATTGCCGTCCCGTATGATCACGTGACTTCTAGCGACGATCCCGGTGAAATGGAGGGTAGAAATAATTGACCATGTAAACGGGTTTCTCCGACCCTCCAAGCAAAATCCCTTTACCCGGGTAAAAAGAAGGGTACATGACTGGCACATGTAAACGGGGCTTATGTAGGATAGAAAGTTGACTAGTGATCCCCTCCACTACATAGGTCTCAGTAGGGGATATTCACATTTTCATGGTGAAGAATGTGAATGGTATGAGTTATAAAGTTAGCACATAAACTAAATTATAAAATATAGTATAATTTGGGTTCAGGTGTATAATTTATTTGAAGGTAGCATACAAAAAAACTGATGTTTCGCAATATGGGAGGATGATGTTTTGTATGAAAGTAGCTATGAATACTATCATCTGCTTTATTAATCCAGACAATTTGATTTTATAAACGTAAGTCTAAAACCGTTACATGATAAAAGGCTTCTACAAAAACTCTACTTTTAAATAAATGTCACTTAGAACTTTTTTTAAATTAGAGCAGTGTTTCTCACATTGTGACAATAGGGCATAGAATGATTTTAAAAATGAAACATTCTTAAGTAGATTATATGGGTTTCAAGACTATTTTTTAAAGAAATATAACATCTAGATACCATTATACTAGATACCTCAAAACAATCTGCAATGTAGCTGACACAATAATTGAAGAAGGTTTCCCATGTATGGCCTAAAGAATTGTCAGTTTTTAATTTTTGAGGGCTATCTAATGAAAATCTTACATGTATGAGTTCATATCAAAATAACTGAACCCTAAGATGAAAGTTTAGTCACAGACTTCAAGTACTGATTTTACATGTCATTATAGAATGTAGAGGAAATATATTAAATGACTTTTACTATACTGCAAATGGAAAACAATTTTTTAGAAACATATAACAAAATTTTCAAAAATATGCTTTATTAATCCAGACACTTTGAGTTTATAAACATAAGTCTAAAATGGTTACACGATAAAAAGCTTTTACAAAAACTCAACTTTTGAATAAATATCACTTAAAACTTTTAAATTAGAGCAGAGATTCTCACAATGTGACATTCTCCCAATGTATACATTTATTTTAAAAATGAACCATTCTTAAGTAGATTATAGGGGTTTCAAGACTATTTTTTAAAGAAACATCTGCACACTAGATACCTCAAAACAATCAGTAATTTAACTAACACAATAATTCAAGAACATTTCCCATCTATGGCCTAAAGAATTGTCAGTTTTTAAATTTTGATGGTTACCTAATGAAATGTATGAGTTCATATCAAAATAAATGAACCCTAAGATGAAAGCTTAGCCACAGACTTCACCTACTGATTTTACATGTCATTATAGAATGTAGAGTAAATATTTTAAATGACTTTTACTATAATGCGGATGGAAGACATTTGTTCTGAAACATATAACAAAATTTTTGAAAAATATGTAACAGAACTGTTATTATAGTTAATGTTATTATAGAATGTAGATATTAATATTATTATAGAATATAGAGTAAATATTTTTAAATGACTTTTACTATACTGCAGATAAAAGACATTTGTTCTGAAACATATAACAAAATTTTCAAAAATATGTAACAGAACTGTTATTATAGTTAATGTTATTATAGAATGTAGATATTAATATTATTATAGAATATAGAGTAAATATTTTTAAATGACTTTTACTATACTGCAGATAAAAGACATTTGTTCTGAAACATATAACAAAATTTTTAAAAATATGTAACAGAACTGGCAATATTCTACAGGGACGATTAAAACCAGTGGCTAAAACAGTGAAAACTGGCATGGTAGAAACTAGTTTCACCCAGAAATGTGGCAAAAATTAGAAGACACTAAGAAATAATTCTGATATGTAATATAATGATTTATAATTTGCATGCAATTTGTATCATTAATGTGTAAACATTTTAAAAATTATGACTAAAATTACGAATAGTTCGCAAAGAAGATAAAAGCATCAAAAGGTCCATATAAATATATTTTGTGTCATTAATTTGAAAAAAAAAATTTTGTTTTTCATACTCACTTCAAAAACTTCAGCTGTCGTGCTTTTCATAAACGTGTGCATAACGTAAATACAAACTTAAAATAATATTTGTGAAATATACTTATGATTAACATTGCTCATATGTAAATACAATAAAACTGATGTTTTGCTATATGGGAGGATGATGTTTTGTATGAAAGCAGCGATGAATACTATCATCTGCTTTATTAATCCAGACAATTTGATTTTATAAACATAAGTCTAAAAGCGTTACATGATAAAAGGCTTCTAAAAAAACTCTACTTTTAAATAAATGTCACTTTAAAATTTTAAATTAGAGCAGTGATTCTCACATTGTGGCAATAGGGCATAGAATGATTTTAAAAATGAAACATTCTTAAGTAGATTATATGGGTTTCAAGACTATTTTTTAAAGAAATATAACATCTGGCACACTAGCTACCTCAAAACAATCTGTAATTTAACAGACACAATAATTGAAGTAGTTTTCCCATCTATGGCCTAAAGAATTGTCAGTTTTTAAATTTTGATGGTTATCTAATGAAAATCTTACATGTATGAGTTCATATCAAAATAACTGAAACTTAAGAGGAAAGCTTAGTCACAGACTTCACCTATTGATTTTACATGTAATTATAGAATGTAGAGGAAATATTTTAAATCACTTTTACCATACTGCATGATGGACAACATATTTTCAGAAATATATAACAAAATTTTCAAAAATGTGTAACAGTACTGGCAATAAGGCGATTTCACGCAGTAGGGCAAATTCTCAGATTATGACAATTCTGGCTTTAGTTTCAAACGGAAGGGCAGTTTATTGTTTGTCTATTGGCTTTTGTAAACATGAAAATGAATGGGAAGGGCATTATAGTAGTTTGTGATGTTGCGACAAATAAGGCGATTTCACGCAGTAGGGCAAATTCTCAAATTATGACAATTCTGGCTTTAGTTTCAAACGGAAGGGCAGTTTATTGTTTGTCTATTGGCTGTTGTAAACATGAAAATGAATGGGAAGGGTATTATAGTAGTTCATGACGTTGCGACAAATTGCCTTATATTCTGCAGGGACGATAAGTCTAGAACCGTAAAAATTGGCATGGCAGAAATTACTTTCACCCAGAAATGTGGCATAAAATCTTAGAGACTAAGAAATAATACTGATATATAATTTAATGACTTATAATTTGCGTGCAATTTGTATTTCTAATGTGTAAACATTTTAAAAATTATGACTAATAATTACGAATAGTTCTCAAAGAAGGTAAAAGCACCAAAATCTCCATATAAATATATTTTGTTTATATAATTGTAATTTTCTTTCCTGTAATACTTAAAAATTGTGATTTGTTTTAAGTTGTGGACAGTCATTTGAGGAATTGGAGTTCGTTACTGTTGGAAAGGTTTATCGATAAAAAAATTTCGATACAAATTATTTCGGTCGTAATAGCATTTCCTGCTATGCAAATATGTCGTGTTAGCCGTGGTATAAATTGACTTTCCCGGTTAGCTCCTGTGGCTTGTCTGTTACTCTGATTGTTTGGTGTTGCTAAAAATATTGGTAAGTCAGTCGTAAGGCAATACGACGTACTATGTTGAAAACTGCTTGCTTTAGTTTGATTTTAGTACCTTGTTTATGTTTTATTGTTCGAGCTGAAAGAATAAACGTTTAATCCATGTAAGGAACTGTGTTTTGGACTCTCTACGTATATCCACACCACACGCATAACATGACGTTGGGCACTCTGCAGATTACTTGAAATTTACCCCAACACGGTTAGGGGCCACTGTTATGCCCATGTTATGCTGATATAATAAAGAATTTTGGTGTGGATTCAAAATATATGAATTTGTGGTATTCAAATGGACAGTTTCTTAAATATTCGACTTTATTGATTTAAGATGACGCAAGTTCAAGAACTAACCTATAATATCCCAAAACTTTCAGATTATAATTATCCTACTTGAAAATTTGATATTAAATGTGTTCTTATTGATAAACTGTTGAGAGTTCATTTCTAATCCAAAGCTTGAATGTAAAAAGGATGCAAGTGATAAAAGAGACTTTCAGTGGAGTAAACGCAGAGCCTTCGCTACCATATATCAATCGGTTGAAAGAAAATTTCAAATTCTCATCGCCCAAACAGAAGATGGAAAGGAATCTTGGGACATTTTAAATTTTAAACCAACATCCCGAGCACGGTTAGCGGGATTAATAGATGAATTCTTCGAAATGAAATTAAACTCTCAAGAAGAAACTATTTGCTTATTTTGTAAGAAAATTGAAGAAAAGAAGCATCGAATTAATCACTTCCCTGTCTTGTCCGTATGTCTTACGGGCACAGCTTTTGGGCTTTTACTGATTTGCCTGTACGGCGAACGGGCAATCTGATTTCTATTTCGCTAGCACTGTTTCGACCGTATTATTTCCAATTTTAGTAACAAATTATTCGTCTAGATGTCCAGTAAATGATAGTTTGTAGTTTATTGTATTTTCTACTCTGATTGGTTCATAAGTGCGGGTTTTTTTCGCATGTTTTGTATCAGAAGACGAATTGTTATCTTTCAGTGTATAGCTTTCTGGTTATATTTTACTAACCGCCTGATAATTTTATTGATGTAAGAGTTGAATAATATATTTTTACTTTTAAATAATGGATAATTCAAAGCGCATGGTGCTAATTTCTTGTGATTCGAATTGTGACTCGGAATCAGAAACTGAATTATCTGTAAATGATAGTAGCCAAAGTTTACTAGATGACCTGGATAGTAGTGACTCTGATAGTAGTACAGATGGAATCAGTCAAGCAAGATAATTTTTTTAAATTAATTGTGGTAATCCTTCGGATCCGCCTCCTAGATTTGCTTTTACTGAAATTCCGAAAATTTACTTGGATATCGATGAGACTAAAGGTAAACTTCAATTCTATGATGCTGTCATAGAAAGAAAAAAAGTTGTAGCAAATGTTTAAAAATATTAGAAATGTTAATTTTAATAACATATCTTTACTTAAAAATGTAAAATGAACAGAAAAATGCAATGAAAAAATGTGACTTTTTTTTTGACTGAATTCTGAAAAAAAAAATGAAACTGTCAAAGGGTTAAGAATGCAGGATTTGACATGCCAGAACTATTAGTTTGTTTCCGATTAATCCGACGTTTTACGTAATATAACCTAGTGCACATATTATATCGTTCAGAAGTTAGATTTTTCGTTAGAAAACGTGTCAAAACTCATTAGTGAGTATGGTAGAATCAGCTTAAAGATGAAAGCAAGGATATAATACCCAATGCAAATGCCTATGCAACTAAATTTAACCCCTTCCCGGTTTTTCTCGAGCTGAACTCGAGCAGGCGAAATGCATCATCCTGGCTCATGCCGAGTGTAGTTCGGGCACTGTGAAATTTTACACTGTGCAATCAGTCTTTCCCGAATTATCTCGCATTTGCTTTTTATGGTTTCAGATGCTTTTGCTTACTATTCTGGCTACTACATTATTTGCTGCTCAAAGAGAGACAGTAGAGGGAAGAAGGTAAGGAGAGAAACAAGGTTCTACTGTCCAGATTGCGATGTTGAACTCTGTGCAGTACCGTGTTTCTAGTTGTATCATACATGATTAAATTTTGATTAATAATTTCGTAATCACTTACGTAAATGCAAAGAATATAAATAAAATTTAATTCAAGATAAAAGCTAGGTATTCTAAGCTTTATATTTATAGTTAGTGTGAATTGACTCCGAAGTCTGATGATTTCTGACGCATAGAAAGCCAACTATACAGGTAAATTACTCATTTATTTAAATTGATTTTTTACATTAAATTTTAGCAAGTTTTTTATGCGAATGATGCTATTACGTTTAAAAAGCTATGTATGTATGAAAATAAGTACAAAAAAATTGGCATTTTTTGACCCATAATCCCGAAAGAAAATGAACCTGGAATTGGTAAAACCAACTACAGGTAAATCTTGCAACGTAAAGAAAACGGAGAATCATCGTTTACAAACAGCGTAAGCGACCTGGAACCCAGTAGAATCTCAACTATTTCACCATCTGCAGGCATGAAAGTAGACAATGACAAAAAAGCTGAACTTCCCGGGGTGGGGGAAATGTGCATTAGATGATTGCACTTTCTCTTACATAACTCTTTTTCACAATATGATTCAGTACTACATACATGGATGTTGCTCTCCTTCAAGCATTTTAGAGCAATTTTCGGAGCAGCCAAAATGTAGATTTCGAGCAGGATAGTGTTTTTATAGCAGTTAAACTAGCGATTTAAAGTATAAACCGTAATTTTTGAGGAGTCTGCCTAATAAATTAGAATGATTGGTTGGCAGCATTTAGAGCAGCCAAATATTCAATAATTGCTGATATGGTTTGTTGGTTTGGTACATGCAATATATAGTGTATAAAGAAAGAGGTGAGATAGTTAAAATTACAATAATAAAAACATATTGCATACTAAGGGATACTTTTAATGCTCTGTGGATTATCTATTGGGTTAATATTTTTAAGAATATTCCTTTGGTGTTTGAGAATCTGCTTTTAGCTGCATTTCGACCAGTATATCAACCCCCTCCCACATTTTTCAATCACGGTTACGAATTTGCACCGATCCCAGAAGCAGTCCTAAAGGCTGTCAAAAAAAGCGGATTTCCGCTTAAAACAGGAAAACTTTCATACCTGTATCTGTTCGTATGGGGCCGAATATAATTTGCAGCAGGAAATATGCTCACCAAGATACAAGGTGCCTCATAAAGAAGAAAGAGGAAGAAAGCAAGTCTTCATAGGGACAGGATGAATCCGAATTTGCTCTAACGTCTTCAGACAATGAATATGTGGAATTTCTGATAGATTCAGTAGCAACGTCACATTTTTGGAACAATAAAGAACTGTTTACAACGTACCGTGAACTACCTCCTTCAACAAGTACTTATTGGTGATAAGAACAAATTATCTGATGTACTAGGAGTTGGAGATATTGATCTTACTCTACTAGACGTAAAAGGTAATGTAGAAATAACTTTAAAAATGTGTTATATGCTCCTGATATTAGACGAAAAATAATTGGTGGGGCTAATATAGACATTGCTGTTAACAAAATTCAATGGGATAGTAATGACATGATTGACTATGATAAATTTAATATTGTTTTACTGTACCCTTAACTGGTAAATTGTATGTAGTTAAAGGTTATGCATCAAAATGTAAAAATTTTGCTTTTTCTAGTAGTTTAAGTTCGGAAATTATACATCGTAGATTTTACTATACTACAGCGTTCCCACCCTTTTTCAGAACAAAAATTGAGGACTTTTTAAGGACTTTCTAAGGACCAAAGCAACTTTTTAAAAGGACTTGAAATAAACGACATTACGGCATAAACCCTATTTCCTGACGAACATATATTAATGATTATGAACTAGACAAGGCATGTTCAATAAATACCCTACAATATTTCAGAATTAAGTTTTTAAAAATGCTTAAAACCTAATATAAGATAAAGCTAATTTTGAAAAATGTACATCTAAAGTTTTTTGAGTGATCAAACTAAAAATAAATTGTGAATAAAACATTATAAACAGTACATTATAACAGTACAACCTCCAGGCTATACAGAGAAAGGATTAGAAAATAAAGTGTGTTTATTGAATAAATCAATATATGGTTTAAAGCAAAGTGGACGTGAATTGAATTTTGAATTAGATACTACATTGCATAGGATAGGATTTTGTAAGTTAAAATGGTGTAATTGTTTGTATAAAATGCAAAGTATTGCAGTTTTAGTTGCTTATGTTGATGGCTTAGTAGTATTTGCTAAAAATAAAAATGTATTTATATCCGTAACAAACTAAATTAGAAAACCAATTTAGAAATTACTAAAATACGAGTAACAAAGTATTTGTTGGGAGTTAACTTTGAAGAGATTAATGGTTTGTTATACATTCATCAAAAGACGTACATTGAGAAATTAGAATTTAAATTTAAGGATTTGCCAAAAAGTTATGTTAAACTACCTTTTAAACCTGGTTATGTTTTGCCTGATAAAATTGATGAAAAAATTGTAGAAAGTGAAGTAATGCAAACATTTCCTACAGATTGTTAATCGGATATTAGTCATTTTTGTCATCAAGACCTGACATTAGTCTTGCTGTAAACATTATGTCCTAATTTTGTAATGGCTACACATACAAACATTGGTTAATAGTTGTAGATATTATAAACTATGTTTTTCTACTAAAAACTATAAAATGAATATTTCTAACGTAGCTTCCATGAATCTATGTACTTATTCAGATGCCAATTGGGGATCTCATCTCGCTAAAAGACACTCAAGTAGTGGTTATATAATTTACTTTGGCAATATACCATTTGCATGGAAATCAGCAAAGCAAAAATGTATAGCATTAAGTTCTATGGGATCATAATTTATTTCTTTAATTAAATGTGTAAAAGAATTAATTTGGTATTCACGAGTGTTAAATGAAATTAATTTATGTGATAAAATACAACCAGTTCAAATATTGTGATAGCGAATCTGCCATATATATTTCGAAAAATAGCCAAGAAAATTTTAAAACAAAACACATTGATATAAAATACCAATTTATTCGGCAATTAGTAAATGAAAATATTTTTGTATTCAAGTATGTAAATTCGAAAAATAATAGAGCAGATTTTCTAACCAAACCTCTTTTGTATGTGAAATTTTCAAGATGCTATTAGTAAAATTTTTGAATTGAATGAAAAGGGGAAAATGCATTTACGACCGAAGGGGCCGCTTGTTGGAAAGTTTATATCGATAAAAAAATATCGATACAAATTATTTCGGTTGTAACCGCATTTTCTCCTGTAATGTTCTTACAATCTTAACACCAGTGTTCGTTTACGAAATGGAAACGCAGTAAAAATGTTACCTCATATTGAGATTAAGACATTTATTTTGTACACTATTTACAAATTTATACAATTGATTATATAACATTACCAGCAACTCTTTAGTTATGCGTTATTCCTTAATCACAATGTTAAATTGCAGAGGCCTATAAATGACCGTTGTGAATGTTTTTACCTCCAGTACAGGCACAGGGGTGCAAGCAGGGTCTTTCCTCAAGCGATGTGTCCGTCCGGGCGGTCGGGCACACGGAACGAGTCGGTGCTGGTGAGCCCGGCTTGGGATTTCGATGTCCAGCTACTCTTGAATCCCAACTTCAACCCCTTTTCTTAACTCTGTTTCCTAACTCCTCACCTCGATTTTTAACGCCCTTTTTCTTTGCTAATCGCTTGTTTCGGGAAATTTTCCCACATCTGTGTATGCACGTGCAGATCATCGTGGGAAAGTACCTCGGCACACTCCTATGCGAATATGTCGTGTCAGCCATGGTCAGCCATAAATTGACTTTCCCGGTTAGCTCCTGGGGCTTGTCTGTTACTGATTACTTGGTGTTGCTAAAAATGTTGGTAAGTCAGTCGTAAGGAAATACGCCGTACTGTGTTGAAAACTGCTTGCTTCAGTTTGATTTTAATACCTTGTTTATATTTTTATCGTTCGAGCTGAACGAATAAGCCGTTAATGCATGAAATGAACTGTGTTTTGGACTCTACGTGTATCCACACCACGCGCCAAGGCCGTAAGCAGGGGGTGGGATTTTGGGGACTGATCCTTCCCTCCCCCCCGAAATTTTGAAAGATCAATTTGTAGATAAACACTTAGAATGTTCCCCGTTTGTGTGTGTGTGTGTGCGCGCGCTATCTGCCAAGCTGTTCATGAACATGGAGAGGTTTTCTTAGATACCCCCCTCAGACCATAAGTCTTGCTTAGCCGCTGGCCGGAAATTCAGTGCTTTTCCTTTTATCAATTGAAGTACCATTCGCAAATAAAGATGTCTTTCTCCTTTGGTCCGCCGAACGATGGTCGATTGGTTAGGGTGTTGGCCTTCGGAACTGGAGTTCGTGGGTTCGAATCCCAGAGTGGCATGGATGTTTGTAGCCGTTCGGAATCGGCTTTAAACTGTAGGTCCTGGTCTCATTAGCCCTCGTGTTGCAAAAAGTAGACCGTAGCACTCCAAACAAAACCAAATCTTCTTTGGTCCCCCACCGAAAATAATTTCTGGCTACGGCTCTGCCACACGCATAACATGACGCTGGGCACTCTGCAAATAAGTTGAAATTTACTCCAACAATTAAACTAGAATCGAGTGCTTTAATTCTAATCCTACCATTAGCGTCATTAATTTTTATTTTTAAGAAAAATTTTGTTTTTCCACACTCAATTGGAAAACTTCAGCAGTTCTACTACCATGCTTCTCTTAAACATGTGTCCATAATGTACATGCAAACTTAAATTTATAATTGTGAAATAATTTTCTTTCATGTAATACTTATGAAGTGTTTTAGTACCTTTTTCCATCTTTTAATTAAAATTTGTTGTGTTTTTAGCTTTTACCTTGTAATGTTTCATCATTTTACCTTTTACGTACCTATCCTGTGTACTTGAGTATATATATAGTAAACATTTCTTGAAATTTTTTAAATTAGTACGGTTTTACCTTGTTCTGTTTTCGGATTAGGGCACTTCTATGTGTTATGTCTTATTGTATTTACGATAAAACACCTTGTGCTTGGCGCTTATGTTCTAAATAGGACCTTGCGCAGTAAAACTTTAATCAACCAACCTTTCATGTAATACTTAATTGTGATTGCTTTTAAGTTAGACAGTCATTTATGAAATTGGAGTTCCTAAAATTATAATCTTACCAGTAGTGTCATTAATTTTCAAGAATTTTATTTTTCATACTCACTTGAAAAATTTCAGCTGTTCTACTACCATGCTTCTTGTACACATGTGTACATGATGTAAATACAAAACTTAAATTAACAATTGGGAAATACACTTATGATCAACATTGCTCATATGAATATGCATTTACATCAAATTTTTTATGACTGAAGCTTAGTTAAAGTAAATGCTGAATTTTTGTTTTTGTGGACGCAGTTTGCTGATTACATCTTAATGAAATTCAATTTTAAGCGCGAAACCAAACAGGAAAGAAAATATACCGAAGAAAGGAAGCATTTAAGGAAAATCGGATAATTTAAGCTTGAAAAATAATTTTAATAGCACATTTAATTTTAGGACGATACTAGATAGCTAGTAGATTAATGTCATAACAGTTTGTTTACGCAAGGCTTTTTAAAAAAGAATCGATTCTACTGTTACTAATCAGCAATTAATTATAATCAAAAATAGTTTAATTTATTTTAGTGGACTACAGTTATATTTTAAAATTTATTTATATATTTATCTTGGAACACGAATGTTTATAACATCAGGACTTCAGCGCAAAAAGCTGATTTAAAACGGTAATGACCATCCATGACAGTAATGGGATTCGAACCAACGAACTCTTTTACTGACTGTAGAACTGAAACTTACCTGTTTTGCCATAGTTTGGCTAAATTGACAATGGTAAATTGATCTAGAAATTTACTGCAGAAAACTTGAGTATAATTAAAATTTTTCCTGTGTAATAAATCCTAACAAAAATACTTGCATTTCTGAAAATCTAGTATCTTAAGGAGAGCTAAGATCTCCCTGCTTAAGTTGAAATTGAGACGAAACAAGTACAGGAAAATGTTGCTGCATTTGGATCCTACGCCAAGCGTAAGAATGTTCATTTTTTAATTGTGGCTTCGAAAAGAAAGAATTTATCCTTTGCTGTCAAAAATGAATGGATTGAAAATTTTAAAAAATCTAATCTTTCAAAGGCTTCTTTCGCCATAGCAAATTCGATTACCCGGACGACATTAAACAACATTTTAGCTGCCAAACTTTGGTTCTCGAGTGTTGTAATCGGTAATCAAGAAAAAAAAACTGTCACCTTATGGAAATGTGGATAAGGCTCTTCTGTTATGGGTTAAGAATGCACGGTATATGCACAATAGGGTTGTATTGTTAATCATATATGGTCTGATTTTTCTGGACCGCTGAGATGACCAAATAACCGATACAGACTATATTTATATATTTTCGCACAGGAATGCTTATAAGGTGAGGACTTCAGAGCAAAAAACTAATTTAAAACGGTAATGACCACCCATGATAGCAATGGGATTCGAACCAACGAACTTTGTTATTAACTGAAGAACTGAAACCTACCTGTTTTGCCATCGTTTGGCTAAATTGACAATGGTAAATTGTTCTAGAAAATTACTGCACAAAACTTGAATATAATCAAAATTTTTCCTGTGTAATAAATCCTAACAAAAATGCGTGCAATTCTGAAAATGTAGAATCTTTAGTAGCGCTACGATCAGTTTTTGCTTCAAAAGCATGAAGGCCGGAATGTACCTGCGATACAGGATTTCTCTCCCTCTATGTTAACCAATTGGAAATATAATATTCCATCTGGCCAGTTCGCATTTTTAGAATTCTTTAAAAAAAAAATGTATCCCCGAGATAGAACAACAAATTATTTAGGATGATCTATATCCTTGTTTTCTATAATGCATGCCTGGTAAATATTTCCTATTTATGTAGTAAAATCTGATTCACATGTGGAAAATATGTAAATACAAAACTTGAATTAATAATTGCGAAATACACTTATGATCAGCATTGCTCATATGTATATGCATTTACTTAAACCTTTAATAAATGCACTTACATAAAATTTTTTGTGACTGAAGCTTTCTTAAAATACTGAGTTTTTATTTTTATGGACGCAGTTTGTTGCTTTTATCATAATGAAATTAAATTTTAAGCGCGAAACCAAACAGGAAAGAAAATATACCGAAGAAAGGAAGCATTTAAGGAAATATATTAAATTGATCAGATAATTTAACCCCTTCCGGTACGATTTAATAATGAAAAACTGAGTGAAGTAACCATTTATTTTTTATTTAAACTTGTTTTATTTTACAATTTTTACATATTCTTAATTAAAATCCACTTTTTACATAGTGTTAAGTATCAGAAACGGTAAAATTAAGATAATAGTCTTCAAGCTAGTGGTACTTTTCAAAACAAAGTGCAAAGGAATTCTGAATTGTTTACATCGCCAGGGAGTCTCACTTGTAATTTGATTCTTGTAACACACACGGCATTTCTTAGTAGGTTTTCTTTTAGTCTGACTCATCAATTTGGCAGTGACTTGTACCAAGAAACTTTAAATAAACAATATGTAATAGTGACCTGGGATTTCCACAAGTAATAAAAGTGTTGCTAAATTCAGTACACTAGAAATTTTAAACTAAATTATCATATTTATCAGTAACTTTAGTCGCATGACGAGTGTAGCTAGTCTTTGTGCGGTATGGAATGAAAAACCAACGACGAGCTAAACTCGTCATTTTACCGGAAGGGGTTAAGCTTGAAAAATAATTTTAATAGCACATTTAATTTTAGAGCGATACTAGATAGCCAGCAGATTAATGTCATAAGAGTTTGTTTACGCATTTCTTTTAAAAAAAGAATCAAGTCTACTACATGGTTCCCACTCTTTTGCTTCTGAAAATTTCAAGCACTTTTCAATGACTTTTCCAAAACCTGATATTTTTTTCAAGCACCTCTTTGATATGGTGTTCATAATTGAAAAAAAAAATTTAAATAACTCCCCAAAACAGTAGAACTATAAATATAATGTCCACTCTTTTCCCAGAAAAAAAATTAGGCTTTTGAAATTATGTAAAAAAAAAGGAAGGGCTATAATGTATACTGGTTTAAAAATACAGTTTCTTTTTAAAGTATTCGAAAGTTTTTATTTTTTTATATCCCTTTTTAAACCATACTTTATCAAGTCAGCGACAGTAGCTAGTGCATTTTGCTGTACCTGAAAGATGAGTCACGTGACACACCCACAATTGCTGATAACGATCCTTCTCAATTTTCAGTGCGGACATGAATTAAAGGCCCCCCCCCACACTATGGTCCACTGCAAGCCATCATCACCGTTCTGAGGGTGTATGGCTTATGGTGGCAGCAAACGATAAAATAGCCTTGACGAACGATGGCTTTGGAGGTGGTTTTTCTCCAAAGGTCAAAGGCAGCCAGATGAGCCACTAAAGTGCGCAGTAGACCCAATGGATAAATCCATGAGCTCGCTCATTGAGTGGCCCAGCGTGTGGATGCAACCCCTGAACCATCGTTCAAGGTCCCCATTAGGAAGTGGTGAACAATTGGCCATAGTGTGGAGGCTACATAACATCTTGCAGGGACTTGAAAAGAAAAATCAAGCACCGGACCTCAAATTCAATGACCTCAAAGAAAATTCAAAAACTTTTAAGGCCTTAAAAAACAAAAAGAAAATTTAAGCACTTTTCAATGACTTTTCATGACCGTGGGAACCCTGTACTATTACTGATCAGTGATTAGTTCTAATGAAAAAAGGTTAATTTCGTTTAGAGAACTACAGTTATTTTTTTTTTATACAGTAAGTACCAGCTATATGGTCACCTCGCTTATATGGTCAGTTTCCTAAAGTCCCGTCTAACTTAATAGGGAACATGTGTTAAAGTGCACCGCTTATACGGTCATTGTCTTTTTCTTGTTACCGGTTATATGGTCATTTTCATGTTTTCAACGAGTTTGATTTATTATTTTCGTTTTTTTTAAGGAGTCGGTGCGAAATCGGAGAGGACCTAAATTCAAGCCTTTATTTCTCCTAATTCAAGCCTTGTTTGTGTAGACTCATTGTTGGAGTTTCTCGCCTCTCTTAGTTCTCTTGCCCCCTGACAAGAGGTGGACAACTGTCTAATGGTTGAAATTATCTCTCCCTGCTTAAGTTGAAATTGAGACGAAACAAGTACAGGAAAATGTTGTTGCATTTGGATCCTACGCCAAGCGTAAGAATGTTCATTTTTTAATTGTGGCTTCGAAAAGAAAGAATTTATCCTTTGCTGTCAAAAATGAATGGATTGAAAATTTTAAAAAATCTAATCTTTCAAAGGCTTTTTTAACCATAGCAAATTCGATTACCCGGACGACATTAAACAACATTTTAGCTGCCAAACTTTGGTCTTCGAGTGTTGTAATTGGTAATCAAGAAAGAAAAAGTCAGCGCTTGTCACCTTATAGGAATGTGGATAAGGCTCTTTTGTTATGGAATTAAAATGCACGGTATATGCACAATAGGGTTGTATTGTTCCGCATATATAGTCACCCCGATTTTATGGTCTGATTTTTCTGGACCGCTGAAATGATCTTATAAAATAAAGACATTATTTATAATTTGGCACAGGAATGTATTAGTATGATTTAAATCTTTGATTTAATGATTTAAATCAGTTGATTTTTTTTTAAATCATTGATTTAAATCATTTTTTTCACTTCTTTTAAAACCTATATTCCAAAGACAGGAGAACTGAGAATCAATCAGCACAGTAATACCAATAAGTAAATAAGTGTAGATAGCATGTGCTTTCCAAGAATTTAGGGGTTGTTATCAGAAAATATGTAGCAGGGGTAGTACAATGATTATGACTGGTTTAATTCATTTTATGTAATGGGAGGTAAAGAGAACTGAAATCCAGTTTGTCTACCAAATAATAGCCGTTTTCGTCTGCTGGAATGGAAAGACAGTTTCCTTCTTTTGGTATCGTTCATTCTAGCCTTCGTAACCAATGAGGAGTGGATAAATCATCAAAGCTACTGTTTTTATTGAAACAGTTAAATCCATACTTTGGTACTTAAAAAATATTGATAAAATTGTGATTTGTTTTTTTTAAATAGTTTGCATTAAAAGAATATTTAATTTCTTTTAATTGACATCTTATTGAGTTTGCACTATCCAATGACAAAATAATAAAATGTATTTAGTTTAAAATTTATATATTTAAGTTTAGGTAATCAGTGTGCAGAATATACTAGATAGATAAGATGTGACTTCTTTTAACAAACTATTCTATGTATATTGCAAAAAACATAAAAACAACAATTAAAATTAGTATTCAGAAAAAAATCCAAAAAAATCCGATTTAAATAAAAAAAAATCTGATTTAAACCAGATAAATCTGATTTTTTTGAATAAAAAAAAAATATCATGATTTTTTTCCAATCCTGCTTATTAGACGAGGACTTCAGCGCAAAAAGTCTATTTAAAACGGTAATGGCCATCTATGGCAGCATGCATTTACTTAATCCTTTAATAAATGCATTTACATCAAATTTTTTGTGACTGAAGTTTTCTTAAAATGCTGAGTTATTTTTATGGATGCAGTTTCTTGCTTTCATCATAATGATATTCAACCCGAGAGGAAAGAAATACCGAAGAAAGGAAGCATTTCACGAAAACTTTTAAATTGATTCCATGATTTATGCTTCGAAAAGAATATTTTAATAGCATATTTAATTTTAGAGCGATACTACATAGATAGCAGATTAATATCATAACAGTTTGTTTACGCAAGGCTTTCTTAAAAATCAATTCTACTGTTGCTAATCAGCAATTATAATCAAAAATAGTTTAATTAGTTTCTGTGTACTGCAGTTAATTTTTAAAATTTATTTATATATTTATCTTGGTACACGAATGCTTATAAGACCAGGACTTCAGCGCAAAAAGCTGATTTAAAAGGTTAACGACCATCCATGACAGCAACGGAATTCGAACCAACGAGCTCTGTTACTGACTAAAGAACTGAAACCTACCTGTTTTGCCATGGTTTGGCTAAATTGACAAGGGTAAATTTATCTAGAAATTTACTGCAGAAAACTGGATTATAATTAACATTTTTCCTGTGTAATAAATCCTAACAAAAATGCGTGCAATTCTGAAAATGTAGAATCTTTAGTAGCGCTACGATCAGTTTTTGCTTCAAAAGCATGAAGGCCGGAATGTACCTGCGATACAGGATTTCTTTCCCTCGATGTTAACCAACTGGAAATCTAATATTCCATCTAGACCGTTAGAATTTTTAGATTTCTTTAAAACATGTATTCTTCGAGATAGAACAACAAATTATTTAGGATGATCTATTTCCCTTGTTTTCTAAAATGTATGTCTGTTAAATATATTTATACCAAACATCGATTCTCGTATTTAGAATCAAGGAAATCATAGATTTTTAGGCTTGACCTTTATAGATTTCGTTTCAATATGAGACAATATTTAACCTATTTATGCACTCTAGACGCCATTGAACACTAAATCGTTTGTTCGAAGATCCTAGTATTCCGGTTAATCTTTGTCGATTAAATATGTATTAAAATATTGACATTTGGTGTTCTAAAGATTAATAAAAACATTTCTTTCACTGTACTATTTGGTATTATTGAGAACAACTTTATAAATTTACTACTCTATCCTTTGTCATTTCCTCTATACCTTTCCCTTCCTCTTCCCTTCTCTATCTTTTATGTTCTCTTTTAGCATCTTCTCTTATTTAATCTTTATTTTTTTTTTTCCTACTTTTCTTTTTTTTTTCTTTTTATTTTTATATTTATTATTATTGAGTACTCACAGTTCTACGGTTACTAATCAGCAATTATATCTAATCAAAAATAGTTTAATTTGGTTTATATTTTGGTATACGAATGCTTGTAAGACTTTAGCGCAAAAAGCAGATTTAAAACGGTAATGGCTATCCATGGCAGCAACTTGATTCGAACCAACGAACTCTGTTACTGACTGAAAAACTGAAACCTACCTGTTTTGTCATTGTTTGGTTAAATTGTCAATGGTAAATTGATCTAGAAAATTACTGCACAAAACTGGAATATAATCAAAATTTTTCCTGTGTAATAAATCCTAACAAAAATGCGTGCATTTCTGAAAATCTAGTACCTTTAGTAGCGCTACGATCAATTTTTGCTTCACAAGTATGAAGGTGGGAATGTATCTCCCATACTGGATTTCTTTCCCTCGATGTTAACCAATTGGAAATATAATATTCCATCTAGATCGCTAGAATTTTTAGAATTCTTTAAAAAATGTATGCCCCGAGATAGAACAAATTATTTAGGATGATCTATTTCCCTTGTTTTCTAAAATGTATGTCTGTTAAATATCCCTAATTATGTACCAAAATCTGATTCTCGTAATTTAGAATCAAGGACCAATCATGAGATTTTTAGGCTTGACCTTTCACCTGAAGAGGTATCTTTTCGGAACATCTGAGACATTGCAACCATTAACCTACTTTATGTCTAGACGCCATTAAAGAACACTAAGATCGTTGACTGGCTCCAACCTCGATCCTACTACCTTCCGGTTGTGAGATCTTTGTCGACTAAACTCAAATGCTTAGATTATGGTAAAATATTGACATTTGCTCTGTTGTTCCTAAAAGCTTATTATTAAAAAACCTTTCTTTCACTATAAATCTTTTTATTTTATATTTATTAGTATTATTGAGGACAGGGCCTATCAGTTCTACGGTTACTAATCAGCAATTATATCTAATCAAAAATAGTTTAATTTGGTTTCTATTTTGGTAAACGAATGCTTTTAAGACCATGACTTTAACGCAAAAAGCAGATTTAAAACGGTAATGGCCATCCATGGCAGCAATGGGATACAAACTCTTTTACTGACTGAAGAACTGAAACCTACCTGTTTTGCCATCGTTTGACTAAATTGACAATGGTAAATTATTTAGAAAATTATTGCACAAAACTGGAATACAATGAAAATTTTTCCTGTGTAATAAATCCTAACAAAAATATGTGCATTTATCTTATTACTATTATTTTATTACAGCAAATCTAGTATCTTTAGTAGCGCTACGATCAGTTTTTGCTTCCCAAATATGAAGGTGGGAATGTACCTGCCATGTATTCTTCGAGATAGAACAACAAATTATGTAGGATGAAGTTAACGCCATGGCTAAGGGGCCTAAATATAAGCGTGTTCCAATGCTACTTTTACACGTTCAGGTAGATAAGTCTGAACGGGTGTTGGACATTTAGAATATTACTGATTTTTATGGAACAGATATCATATAGAGAAATTCAGGGGAAGCAGAGGTCCCACGCAATGTTTTGACAGGGATTTTTCCATTCTAGAATTTCTTGCCACCTATTCCCGAAATATCTCCGATGCATTGAGACCTATGGACCCTATGTATGTATGAAAATAAGTATAAAATATTGACATTTTTTGACCCATGATCCCGAAATAAAATACCCATGGAAGGGGTTAAACAATTGGAAATATAATACTCCATCTAGCCGTCTCGCATTTTTAGAATTCTTTAAAAAATGCATGTCCCGAGATAGAATAACAAATTATTTAGGATAATCTATTTCCCTTGTTTTCTAAAATGCATGTCTGTTAAATATTCCTAATTATGTACCAAAATCGGATTCTCGTAATTTAGAATCAAGGACAAATCATAAGATTTTTAGGCTTGACCTTTCACCTGAAGAGGTATCGTTTCGGGACATGGGAGACATTGCAATCATTAACCTACTTTATGCACTCTAGACGCCATTTATGAACACTAAGATCGTTGACTGGCTCGAACCTCGATCCTAGTACCTTCCGGTTGTGAGTCCTTTGTCGACTAAACTAAACTAAAATACGTATAAGACTGTCATTTGCTCTTTTGTTCCTAAAAACGTATAAAAAAATTTCTTTCAATATAAATCTTTATATTTTATATTTATTACTATTATTGAAGACAGGGCCTTCATTATTTTACCCTTTAATTGTACTTTGATTTTTCTGTAACTGCACCCTTATATTCCTGTTAACTTAATGAAGCACACCTGTCAGACTATCATTGCTCACCATTGGGGATAATACTCTCAGTCAAGGAGCCCCGTACAACCTAATTACTTGGACCATATCCCTCTACTAATTTAAAGTCTTTTCGGTGCTATCTTAAAAATAAATTGTGGATTAAACACAATATTATGGTTCAACAAAAACGAATGAAAAACATTACCAAATTCTTTGGGGAACACACTTTATTAGCATAAAATTACAATGCTTATAAAATGTTGATCGAAAAAATGATACAATTTAATGTATAATAATGTTATGACATATTTTACTGTATGTTTTCATACATCATGGAAATTAAAATGCACTAAAATATATTTAACACATAATGATTGTACACAAACATGTTTCAGTACAATCATGATGTACTAAAACATGTTTTAGTACATCATGGAAATCATGGTTCATCCTGACTTACTAAAATTCGTAACATTATGCTAAAATATTATTGCAATTTCTTAAATTTAATATTCAGTTAATAGTTATAATAAATTTTGTGGACAACAGACGATGAAGCTTATGAATTCTCCGATTCCAATCAACCTTTTCTTTTCTGATCTTCACCTTTAGAAGAAACTTTTGGGAAATATTCTTCTCGTATCTAAAATTAATTAAAACTCGGGTTTAAAATAAATGAAAGGAATAAAAGGAGCACAAATTTCTAAATATATGCAGTTCGCCAAATTTTTAAAAAATGAAATAAAGTAAACTTAAAATCAGCCTCAGCAATTATTACCTTGAACTAACCAGAAGTATTGCCACCTGCATATTTAAATGCCAGCAAAATTTTTGCTACAGCAATTTCAGCTTCTGAATACTTGTCAAAATTTTGCAAATCAATGTTCATATCCTCATCATTTCCGTTGTGGAGAGTAGACGATGAAGCTTCTGAATTCCCAGATTCCACTGAACCTTTTCTGTGCTGATTTTGTCCTTTCTCCCATTTAGAAGCAACTTTTGGGAAATATTTCTTGTATCTAAAATTAATTAAAACTGTTTTAAAATAAATGAAAGGGGAAAAAGAGCAAAAATTTCTAAATATATGCAGTTCGCCAACTTTTTTTAAAAAATGAAATAAACTAAACTTAAAATCAGCCTCAGCAATTATTACCTTGAACTAACCAGAAGTATTGCCACCTGCATATTTAAATGCCAGCAAAATTTTTGCTACAGCAATTTCAGCTTCTGAATACTTGTCAAAATTTTGCAAATCAATGTTCATATCCTCATCATTTCCGTTATAGACAGGAGATGAAGCTTCTGAATTCCCAGATTCCACTGAACCTTTTCTTTTCTGATTTTGTCCTTTCTCTCTTTTAGAAGCAACTTTTGGGAAATATTTCTTCTCGTATCTAAAATTAATTAAAACTGTTTTAAAATAAATGAAAGGGGAAAAAGAGCAAAAATTTCTAAATATATGCAGTTCGCCAACTTTTTTTAAAAAATGAAATAAACTAAACTTAAAATCAGCCTCAGCAATTATTACCTTGAACTAACCAGAAGTTTTGCCACCTGCATATTTAAATGCCAGCAAAATTTTTGCTACAGCAATTTCAGCTTCTGAATACTTGTCAAAATTTTGCAAATCAATAATCATATCCTCATCATTTCCGTTGTGGAGAGTAGACGATGAAGCTTCTGAATTCCCAGATTCCACTGAACCTTTTCTTTTCTGATTTTGTCCTTTCTCTCTTTTAGAAGCAACTTTTGGGAAATATTTCTTGTATCTAAAATTAATTAAAACTCGGGTTTAAAATAAATGAAAGGAAAAAAAGGAGCACAAATTTTTAAATATATGCAGTTCGCCAACTTTGTTTTAAAAATGAAATAAACTAAACTTAAAATCAGCCTCAGCAATTATTACCTTGAACTAACCAGAAGTATTGCCACCTGCATATTTAAATGCCAGCAAAATTTTTGCTACAGCAATTTCAGCTTCTGAATACTTGTCAAAATTTTGCAAATCAATAATCATATCCTCATCATTTCCGTTGTGGAGAGTAGACGATGAAGCTTCTGAATTCCCAGATTCCACTGAACCTTTTCTTTGCTGATTTTGTCCTTTCTCCCATTTAGAAGCAACTTTTGGGAAATATTTCTTGTATCTAAAATTAATTAAAACTGTTTTAAAATAAATGAAAGGGGAAAAAGAGCAAAAATTTCTAAATATATGCAGTTCGCCAACTTTTTTTAAAAAATGAAATAAACTAAACTTAAAATCAGCCTCAGCAATTATTACCTTGAACTAACCAGAAGTTTTGCCACCTGCATATTTAAATGCCAGCAAAATTTTTGCTACAGCAATTTCAGCTTCTGAATACTTGTCAAAATTTTGCAAATCAATAATCATATCCTCATCATTTCCGTTGTGGAGAGTAGACGATGAAGCTTCTGAATTCCCAGATTCCAATGAACCTTTTCTGATTTTGTCCTTTCTCCCATTTAGAAGCAACTTTTGGGAAATATTTCTTCTCGTATCTAAAATTAATTAAAACTGTTTTAAAATAAATGAAAGGGGAAAAAGAGCAAAAATTTCTAAATATATGCAGTTCGCCAACTTTTTTTAAAAAATGAAATAAACTAAACTTAAAATCAGCCTCAGCAATTATTACCTTGAACTAACCAGAAGTTTTGCCACCTGCATATTTAAATGCCAGCAAAATTTTTGCTACAGCAATTTCAGCTTCTGAATACTTGTCAAAATTTTGCAAATCAATAATCATATCCTCATCATTTCCGTTGTGGAGAGTAGACGATGAAGCTTCTGAATTCCCAGATTCCACTGAACCTTTTCTTTTCTGATTTTGTCCTTTCTCCCATTTAGAAGCAACTTTTGGGAAATATTTCTTCTCGTATCTAAAATTAATTAAAACTGTTTTAAAATAAATGAAAGGGGAAAAAGAGCAAAAATTTCTAAATATATGCAGTTCGCCAACTTTTTTTAAAAAATGAAATAAACTAAACTTAAAATCAGCCTCAGCAATTATTACCTTGAACTAACCAGAAGTTTTGCCACCTGCATATTTAAATGCCAGCAAAATTTTTGCTACAGCAATTTCAGCTTCTGAATACTTGTCAAAATTTTGCAAATCAATAATCATATCCTCATCATTTCCGTTGTGGAGAGTAGACGATGAAGCTTCTGAATTCCCAGATTCCACTGAACCTTTTCTGTGCTGATTTTGTCCTTCTCCCTTTTAGAAGCAACTTTTGGGAAATATTCTTCTCGTATCTAAAATTAATTAAAACTCGGGTTTAAAATAAATAAAAGGAAAAAAAGGAGCACAAATTTCTAAATATATGCAGTTCGCCAACTTTTTTTTTTTAAATGAAATAAAGTAAACTTAAAATCAGCCTCAGCAATTATTACCTTGAACTAACCAGAAGTATTGCCACCTGCATAATTAAAATGGCAGCAAAAGTTTTGCTACAGCAATTTCAGCTTCTGTAATACTTGTCAAAATTTTGCAAATCAATACTCATATCCCTCATCATTTCCGTTGTGGAGAGTAGACGATGAAAATTAATTAAAACTGTTTTAAAATAAATGAAAGGGAAAAAGAGCAAAAAATTTTTAAATATATGCAGTTCGCCAACTTTTTTTAAAAAATGAAAATAAACTAAACTTAAAATCAGCCTCAGCAATTATTACCTTGAACTAACCAGAAGGTTTTGCCACCTGCATATTTAAATGCCAGCAAAATTTTTGCTACAGCAATTTCAGCTTCTGAATACTTGTCAAAATTTTGCAAATCAATCAATATCCTCATCATTTCCGTTGTGTGGAGAGTAAAAATAAATAAAACGATGAAGCTTCTATAAATATATTGACTTGAGAAAAAGTTTGTTTAATGAGATTTGAATAAATAATCATCACATACTCTCAACAGTACGGGGAATATTTATATTCCCTTATACTTCCTTATATTTCCTTAAAAACCTTCTCTCCCCCATTGTAGTTCCGTGAAATTCTTTTCCCAGCATCTAAGTGTTTTAATCAAAGGAGCGTCCTCGACTTAAATTCTATCGATACATTTCCCAAATCTTTCTGTCCCATTGGTGTGAACTTTCTGTCTATTCAACACGTTTTCCAGCTATCGCCTGCAAATGGCTGCACATTTTTTCCTGATCTTAACACTTAATTCGCTGTGTAAGTTTCTTCTACCTTCGGAAAATTCTTTGTCTTAGCTTTTGGGTGCACCTCTGTTCGAGCAGAGTGATTTTTGTGTATTTCTCTTGTATGTCGTTGACTAATGATGTTCTTTTTAGCAGCTCTGAAATAAAGTTCAAATTAGACTTGTGCCGTTCTCTATCAATGGCCCTACTACATTTTTCTTAATGCTAGCTGTTTAGCTTTCTTTTTTCCAGAAGTTTTATAATTATTGGAATGAATATATACATATACACACAACTTATCAATGCTTTCATTTTTGGCAATAATTCGGATTTAATACAAGTTTAAATACGAAAAATGAAAATCTAAAGATATGTAAAATAATTCATATTATTCAATTTATCTTGTATTACTTCTAATATATAAGTGCTCTATTAATAATAGCTATTCTGTTTGTAGACATTGACAACACATCAAACATATTTATATTTATGCGCACATACATATTTGTTGTTGCAGTATCACGATTTATCTATTAAGGTTGAAGTAATGTTTAAATAAAAAATTAGAGTATCCCTATATAATAATAGCCTAAGTTATCTGTCCGTCTGTCCTCAAATTTATGAAGCGGTTGGACCTGGAATGGATACAGGTATCCATATTGATTTCTTGATGAGTTAGGGTTAGCAAAATTCAAAGTTTATATTCTCCTAAACTATCGATCCGATTCTAAAATAAATTGGTATAAATATGCTTCACATCACAGCGGAAAATACTGTAGTCTTTAAAACGTTCGAAATCCCCCCTTTTCCCCCTTTTCGAGCGTTTAATGCCATTATTTTGAGCCCTATTTTCCCCGGTTAAGAGCAGGGGATTAAATTTATCAATTTATCACATAATAAATAGGTAAAAATAACATTTTTTCCAGCATTATGACGTCATTCCTTTAACCATCTCATTGAATCATTTCTTAAATTAAATTATTTAAATATCGTCAGCAGTATTTTCATATTTTTATCACTGAATTTAGATATCACGTAAATAATTTTCCTTTATATTTGTATTAAATAATATATTAGGTACATATGTGTTAATTTTAAATTTAAACATCGATTATTTTTGCTGCAATGAAAATTTTATCACCGGTATTAACAACAAATACGTTTAATAAAAGTCTAGGAGCCTATTCACAGACCAATAAATATCTAGCGTTTAGGCTATATATCTTTGAAAATTTAGAAATTTGTCCGTTTGTGTGTTTGTTTTTCATGCATATCCACACGGTTTGACTCAATAGCCCCGTTTACATGTGCTAGTCATGTACCCTTCTTTTTACCCGGGTAAAGGGATTTTGCTTGGAGGGTCGGAGAAACCCGTTTACATGGTCAATTATTTCTACCCTCCATTTCGTCGGGATTGTCGCTAGAAGTCACGTGATCATACGGGACGGCAATCATCTGTAAGCGCAAAGGATGATGAGAAAGTAGAGTAAACTCTGCTATTACCCGGGTAGAAAGGTGGGTTCTTTCTACCCCTCAATTTTTTCCCTAGCGAGGGATAATTCTTGAAAGGTGGGTACAATTCGCGTATGTACCCTGCATTCTACGCTGCTTTTGGCACATGTAAACGGGGCTAATGCCATTATTTCAAGCCGTATTTTCCCCGGTTAAGAGTAGTCGATTAAATTTATGAATTTGTCATATAATAAATAGGTAAAACTAAAAATTTTTCTAGCATTATGGCGTCATTTTTTTAACTATCTCATTTAATCATTTCATATTTTAAATTAGTTAAATATCGTCTGCATTATTTTCGTACGTTTTATCACTGAACTTAGATATGACGTAAATAATTTTCTTATATTTGGCATAAATAATAGATTAGGTCGGTCCATATGTGATAATTTTAAATTAAATCATCGATTACTTTTTGTTGCAATGAAAATTTTATCCCAGTTATTAACAACAAATTCTACCTCCAGGAGTATAGTGAAAGGATAGTTTCATTCCTTTACTCCCTTTAATTATAGTAGAGGGAAAAAAAAAACTTCGACGATAATTTCGACGTAGCTAAGAATACTTAGAATTATCTTTCTAAATGAATTCATCATGATTCTAAACTGTATTCACCGTATCAGGAGACTTTAGAGGAGTATAAAGATAAATAAACTATTGAGCACGTACCAGATAATTCTCGGCCAAAAAACAAACCATTTTTTTACCTGCCTCATAGGGTAATTTACAATTTTGGAAAATTAAAAATTACTCCTTCCGTCATATGACAGGTTATATGCTAGTTAATTTTTGCACTTTATTTTTGTTGTTATGTACAGGGCCTAATTTACGGCGTTGCACTCGGGGCACTGGTCCGGGGGCCCCACTCCCCAAATTTAAACCAAAATACACAATTTTTTTGGTAAATCTCAGAAACAAAAATGCGAATAACAATAAATATAAAAGTAACACGAATTATATTAAGACTATAAATTACACCCAAAAATAGTAGCATTACATCAAATTGGGTTCATTAATAATAATTAGTTTTATGTCATTTATAAGATTAAATTTTAGAGATTTAGTAAAATATATTTTGGGTTTTCTCAAAATTTCTTAAAATGAATTCAACGTGATTCTAAACTACATTCATAGTATCAGGAAACTTTAGAGGAATATGAAGGTAAACAAATTGAGTGTGTACCAGATAATGCGCAGCCAAAAATCAAATCATTTTTTTTATCTGCCTCACAGGGTATTTTACAATTCTGGAAAATTAAAAATTTTACTGATCCCGTCATATGACGGGATATATGCTAGTGTATTATATTTCTTTTAATTGGAAGTTGTGTAGAAATATTATTTTGATCTGGTAAAATAAAAAATATCCGAAGAGTATTTTAATATTGTTTTTGGAAATATATTAAAAAGTATTCTTGCATCAAAACATTTAGATTATGTATTAAAACCCCCGTCATGTATCATGTATGATTATAAATATCACCATTGTAAAAATAGCCATTTATTATCTTTCCTAAAGGTTTACTTTGTATGCAAAATACCAATTATTTCATATGTACATTCAAAAAAGACTTATCTCATGAATTATTTGTAATGAAAATAGTCTTGCATTGATGTTTCGAAATTGAAATATGTATGCTGTGTTCAGATTCTACATAGTACAATTTTTATATTTAAATATTGAATTACTTTTGAATTATATATTAAATATTAATAGATTTTTCTATTTTAATATAAATGTTGAATAAAAAATGTATATAGTTCCTGGTATTAAATTTACGTTTTTCAAGTAATCAGTTGAGTATTTAAAAAAATATGCTTTTAAAATTGGTCTCCAATTTAATTGAAAGGTGTCACAGTGTATTATCAAGAAACTAGATATCTGAAGAAAATATTTGAATACCTTGGCCATATGTAATAATGTATTAAATATTTCTTTTTGTATCATTCTTCCTCAACTTATTATAAACTAAGCTTTGTGAAATTACTCCAAAATAAAGTATTTTTTGAAATTAAAACAGTTCTGGTTAACAAACATATTAAAAAAACGGACAAAGATTAAATTATAATAAAATGAACATCACAAATCCAAACAGGTGAATTTTATGATAATTTGGGGTTTAATTTCTCATCTTTTCATAGCATTAGTCAAAGTTTTATGTACACTGGGATCTATGGAACGGCGAGAAATACTTTTTCATTACAATTAGTTGTATTTGTACAGAGTGGAACTATACAGTATTTAGAATTTGACTTTTTAATGTCAGACATAAAAAGCAAAATTCTCTTTATGAGATTCTTTGAACAGAAACGAATTGAAAAGTCACACAGTCGGCGGAGGAAAAGTAGAGTTTTCGAAGACGGTAAAGAGTCCGATATAAAACCCATTAGGTCCTGAAATGAAATGAAATGAAAAAAGGTGTGTCCTGTTTACTTTTTTGTCTATTGTTTAAAAATAAAATTAGAAAACGTGAAAATCGTTCATTAATCCCTTGAAGCAAAAGTTTTTATTTTCGAAAAACTGGTTAAATAGGATTTATTTTTTCCGTTGTGGGGAATGACTAAGAAGCGAGAGGGGAGGGGGTAAAAAATTAAAAAATTACATAGTGTAAGCGATTTGATTACATGTATATTTTGAATAATTAAATATTAAAATCAAATTATTTAATACAAACAAAACACTTAGTAAAAATAATTTAGGGTTAAGTGTTTACTTTTATAAAATTCAACTTCTCAAATGGATATGTTACCTTTGTCACAACGAATAACTGCTTTATAACAAAGAATTCCTAACAAACTTAAAATTATTCATCAAAATGCACCAAATGGTTTACATAAAAAATGCAGCTCAGTAATGCCATTTTTGGTAAGAAAATGGAAGGTACAAGATTGGCTGTGTGAGACACGGACAAGTACCTGAAGGGGTTAAAAAATTTGTAATTTTTACAAATTACTAAAGTGGAAAAGAAATCCATCTGCCTTTTATCAAAGTTCTCACATTCATTTTCACGGTACTAAAAGAACCGTAAAAATTCTCGTTCTATTCGTAATTTTATGGATCCGTAAATGCAGGTATAAGAATCATTGTGACTAATTTTCCTGATATAGTTGCCTTTCACTTGGATTTCCTGACAATTAAACGTATTGAAATACATAAGTATACATATACTACAGTATTACAAAACATGAAATAGGGATTGCAGGAGATATTTACTGAAAACTGAACTTACATTTTGAACCACTTGCGTTCCGCCGCAGTAGGGTTTTTTGAGAACTTTGGATTATTTTATGTTATCCCTCTCTGTCTCTTACCAGCTTCACAGAAGGGTGCCTTGGGCAGTCTCTG
>CM063507.1:45980079-45992579 GCA_032207245.1 Pardosa pseudoannulata | reverse complement strand
GAACTTCTTGACGGCTTTTTAAAATCACTAAATTCTGGAAACCAAATGACTAATTACATTTTAATAAGAAAAATAAGATTAGAGCATCACATTTTTGGTATTTTATTAAAATATTTTGTTATTAATTCAGATTTTCTTTTTTCAACAACAGACTTTTGATGTGATACACCATGAAAAAAGTGATTGTTTACTTAAAAAAGTGAATAAAAGTGATCAATTGTAAAAAAGTGACTAAAGGTGAGAAAAGTGACGGAATTGCAAGCCTGTTAAATCACCCTATATATGCGTACACAAATGTATAAAAAGTGATACCGAATTCATGGTATAAACTTAAACCTTTAGTACAGGACACTGTAACAGCCACTTTCTGATAAGAATGTGTACGAGCAAGGAACGCAATCAAGTGCAAATAAAGGAAAATACGGTACATGAAACCAAAGAAAGCGGAATTGTAGATATTGATAAAAATAATCGCTGTATATACGCTAGAAATATTTCTATACACAAAAAATACGCAAATATTTACAAGTATCTGACTCATCTGACAAATATTTAGACTCAAATATCTGAGACAACTAGAACTGAATATGCAAACATAGTACAAATGTACAATTCTAGAACTTCTTTAAAACCACTAAATTCTGGAAACCATATGACTAATTACATTTTAATAAGAAAAATAAGATTAGAGCATCACATTTTTGGTCTTTTATTAAAATATTTTGTTATTAACTCAGATTTTCTTTTTTCAACAACGGACTTTTGCTGGTCAATCTTTTCTTGCAAAGTCAGTCTCTCTCTTCATCCAATTTACCACATGCTGGTAACATTGCATTTGCAACACTAATTTCTGTAACAGGGTTCCCTCTCTTTTTCCAGAACAAAAATTAAGGACTTTTTAAGGACTTTCTAAGGACCAAAGTAACTTTTTCTAAGGACCTACTTGAAATATACGGCATAATGACATAAACCCTAGTTCCTGAGGAACAAATTTTAATGATTATGAACCAGACAAGGCAAGTTCAATAAATGCCTTACAACATTTCAGAATTAAATTTTTAAAAATGTCTAAAATTAATATAAGATAAATCTATTTGACAAAAACTAATTTTTAAAAATGTACATCTTAAGTTTGAGTGATCAAGCTAAATTATATTGTGAATTAAATACAATATTATAAATATAGATAGATAGATAGATAGATTATATCTATCTATCTATATATATATTATATATATATAATATATATATATATATATAAATAGATAAATAGATAGATATAGATATAGCTAGATAAATAGATATAGATAGAAAGATATATATATATATATATATATATATATATATACAGACAGAGAGAGAGAATATATATATATATATATATATATATATATATATATATATATATATATATATATATATATATATATATATATATATATATATATATATATAATTCCTGACAAGGGAAGTAAGTTTTTGTTTGCAAAAAGTGTGTCACTAACTTAAATTTTTTTGTTTGATTCTGGCTTACAAACTCTTTCAATCACGGTCTGAGCAACATTTTCAATTACATCATAAAATAAATGTATCAGTGGTTCATCTTTTTGAAACACAAATGCATGAAAATACAAGAACTTCAACAAACAATGAGTTCTGTTTTCATCATGTTTATTTTCAGCAGTTTTACTATCATCTTATTACAATAGGACATATTAAATTTGATTTTTTCATAGGAATGAACTTAAAGAAATAGTGATGGGTAGCATCCCACTGTTCAAGAACCCTTAAAGCAGAATCATTCAGGGCAACCCTCTTCAAGGACAAGGTTTAATGAAACGGTGGGTTGGTAATTTAAATTGTTCTTGTATTCCTCTGAAAGCATCCCACCTTGATGGCCAGACGTCAAAGGAATTATACAATGCAAAATTAAGCCCGATACACCCATCCCTAACATTGAAAGGCTTATCTTGAAAGCATTGTGTAATATATGAATAAACACATATCGAATATTTTTAAAAAAAATAGATAAAAATCGTAATCATACTAAAAAAGTTAGAGGAAATTTATACTATATTAAATTCAAATTACTCTTATATACAAAATAAATTTTAAAAATTTTAAAATGAGGAAAAATACTTGGTAAAAATAGTGATAGAAAAAAAGTGGGGTTTTTTTTAAGTTAATAATAAATAATTCATAATAATAATAAATAAAAATAATTCAGTGTATAACATTAAAATGAATAAAATGAATAATGTCGAAAGGTTCTCCCCACCCACTTAGGCGGCTTATGCATCCATAAACTTCTTCAGTTGGATGTGGGTGTGGGTCATCTAAGTCTAAGTAATATATATATATATATATATATATATATATATATATATATATATATATATATATCCCTCTCTCTCTTTGTGTATATATATATATATTATATATATATATATATATATTATATATATATATATATATATATATATATATATATATATATATATATATATATATGAATATTGCACAATCCAATTTCTACAAATTTCTGTTTTCACACCATCAGTATCTCTTCATTCATTAGTCTGTATACTTTTATGTTATCATAAGGACTATCAGAACCAAGTATCAATAACTTACATAAGGAAAGATTTCCTGAATATTCAGCCATTTTCAGTTTTTCAAAAATTGTTTCACCATCAGCTTTTCCAAGAAAAATGTTTGCAGGTGATAGTTGATGACTATTTTTGCCTGTTTGACCAAAGTGCACAGCTGTTTGAAGTTATTTTTGATTTCTTGCATTTGTTGTTTCATCAAAACCTAAACTATAAAAGTTGGCTGGCGCTAAGAACGAAATACGGTTCAGTACATTGTCGGACTTCGTGATACACCATTAAAAAAGTGACTAAAATTGACTGATTTCTTAAAAAAGTGACTAAAATTGGTCAATTGTAAAAAAAAAGTGACTAAAGGTGAGAAAAATGACAGAATTACATGCCTGTATATACAATACATTAAAAAACATTAAAAAAATGATCATAAGACAGCAACTTTTTACATAAAAAATGACTAGAAAATGAAAGTTCGTTTGTCAGCATAAAAAAAGTTGATAAAAAAAATAATAAAATTTAATGTATAATATTAACGTTATGAATAATAATACTGAATGTTTTTGTACACCATGGTAATAAAAATGTACTAAAATATATTTAGTACATAATGATTGTACACAAACTTCATGTTTCAGTACAATCATGATGTACTATAAATCATGGTTTATCCTGATTTACTAAATTTCGTAACATTATGCTAAAACAATTTTATTGCAATTTCTTAGATTTAATATTCAGTTAATAGTTATAGTAAATTTAAACTTTTCTTTAGATTTGCTAATGAATTACATTAAATATATGCAGTTACCCAACTTTCTTTTTTATTTTAAATGAAATAAACTAAACTTAAAATCAATTATTACTTTGAACTATCCAGAAGTATTGCCAACTCCATATTTTAATTCCAGCAAAAGTTTTACTACTGCAATTTCAGCTTCTGAATACTTGTCAAAATTTTCGAATATCAACAATCATATTCTCAACATTTCCGATGTAAACAGGAGACGATGAAGCTTCTGAATTCTCAGATTCCAATGAACTTTTTCTCTTCTGATTTTGTCCTTTCTGTGGTTTAGAAGCAACTTTTGGGTAAAACTTCTCCCTGTATCTAAAATTAATCAAAACTCTGTTTTAAAATAAATGAAGGGAAAATATAGAGCACAAATTCCTATAACAACCAAGGACATGTCTACTCTTTGAAACGCTGAAAAATGTTTTCATTATAATTAGTAGTTTTAGTCGTACAGAGTGGAACATTACAGTATTTAGAATTTGGCTTTTTAATGTCAGACATAATAATAATTAAAAAAAAATTCTATTTATGTGATTATTTGAACAGAAACAAATTGAAAAATTGCCTTCTCCCCTGTGAACAACATATCCCGTCGGTCTTTCATGAACAGTGACGTCACAAGCTTCGCGGAGGAAAAGTAGAGTTTTCGAGAAACGTTAAGGAGTCCGATAAAAAATTCCTTAGAAATCCTTAATTAGGGCCAGAAATAAAATTAAAAAAGGTAATGCCGTGCTTACTTTGTCTTCTATTGTTTAAAAATAAAATTAGAAAATGTGAAAATTCCTCATTAGGCCCTTAAACAAGTTTTTTTTTTTTTTTTTTTTTTTAAACTAGTAAAATATGATTTTTTTTTCTTCAACTTCCGTTGTGGGGAATGGCTAAGAAGCAAGGGCGAGGGAGGGGAATATAAAAAAATTAGTATACAAAGTGTAAGCAGTTTGATTACATGTTTATTTTGAATAACAAACAATATTAAAATCAAATTACTTAGTACAAACAAAACACTTAGTAAAAACTAATTTAGGGTTAACTGTTTGCTCTTATAAATTTCAACCACTCAAAATTGGATATGTTATCTTTGTCACACCAAATAACTGCTTTCTAACAAAGAATTCCTAACAAACTTAAAACTATTCATTAAAATGCACCACACGGTTTATACAACAAAAATGCTGCATAATAATGCCATTTATGGTAAGTAAATTTGACAATAATCTACCCTATTTATTTTTAGATCTTGCGGTGACGCGTAGCCACCCCAAGACTCCTTGGTCGAGCGACGTACCGAGGCGATATGTAACTGTAACTGTACCGTTACAACACTTACTGGCGCGGGATATGAACAGCGGTGCATCAGTCTCTCGCCTCGCTAATGTCCCGCTAGCTGCTGTATTTTTCCATCGTGGAAATATTTGAATCCGCTCATATACGCAGTGGTGACCTACGTGAATCCAGCTATCTGATTACATCGGATAAAATATTGGGCTTATGCTGCAGATTTTTATGCAGTACCAATGATTTCGAACATCTAGTACGCTTCTACTGCATATTTGTGTGTTTTTAGTGTTTGTGAGTTGGTGTTCCCCTCATGGGATATTTTTGTGCCACGAGGTTCCCGTTTCAGCATGGATTAATGGATTACTACTTCATCTCAACGACAGAGTAAGTTGCATGCTTTAATATTTCTCTGAGTACCATACTACTGCATTTGCGTTCTAGTTCTCTTTCGCTCAGACAGCCTAACGTGTTCTTATTTTTACATTGATTGGTTTCAATGTGCGCAGCTAACTGTAAAATATTGCTACTTAATTTAATTTTTAGTAAAAGTGTATATTTTATATTTATATTTTTTGTTTCACTGCATATATATTTCTCTTGCCAATAATTACTGTTTAATATGTTTAAATTTTAAGTTTCTAAACTAAAGTGCATTTTTGGGCTATTTCCCAGTTCGGGGGGCCCCGGGAACCCAGTTCGGTGGGGACGCCAAGCGTGGGAGATATCGCCAAATTCTAGAAACCTATTTTCTGGCAAACCTTGCTCTTCTTTTCGGACTCTTCCACCACTCCCTAAAAAAGGGTGGGGGTGTCAAACGGCGCCTTTATTTTAGGGTATTGGGGGAAATGACACGTGATTTGAATATCTGACCCTTATTGGTTCCTGTAACTAACAATACTCCAAGACCGCTGAATTTGGATTTTCTAGCGTCCATTTCAAGTCTTTGTCCATTTCGGCTGTGCTCTGGAGGTTTGTCCATTTTGCCTGAGCTCTTGTGGTATTTTTTTTTCGTTTTTTAAATTTAATACTGGAGCTCACACCAATACAATTAAGGGCTTGTGGAGCTCAATTAAGAGATCCCTCCGCACAGTTCGCAAGTGTGAAAATCAATTTGATTCGTACCTTTGTGAATTTATGTGGAGGAAAATGAAAGAAAATCCGCAAGATGCTTTTCAGGATTTTTTAAATCAGATCAAACGTGTATATCCACCAACAACTCAGGATACTTAAATTAGGTTAGCGCTTTATTTATTTCATATTTTATGCTTAATTTTCGAAGGGTAACAAGTGATGTTATATTTCACATTTATATTATATTTTTTTATTTACTGCTTTTTGAACTCATTCAAAATTGTGTCTTAATTTAATACAAAATGAAAAAAAAATATATTTTTAAACTATATTATTTTATAGTGTATTACATTGTTAAAAGTGATACGCTAAGTAATAAAAGTAATTTTATTTCGACCGTCTACCGTTATTGTTACAAAAGATCAAGGGGAGCTTTACCTCACTTAGATAAGAAAAAGTATTTCACTCCCTTACTTTCTTCAAAATTTTAAGCTAAAAATTTATTATTTATTTAAAACATTTACTCCGTTCTTATATTTCCATTTTAAGCTAATAATTTCTAGAAGTAATTTGTACCGTACTTTATAACTTTTTAATCTTTTGATATTTCTAAAATAATTTCATTAAATAGCAACCGTATTTTATAAATATAACTAAATATTTTATAAGCATAATTGCCTAAATATAACCAACTAATGCTTATATTTTGCTTAATTTGCACTTATTGCAAAAATTCCGCACTGTTTAGTTCAATAAACAGTACAAAAGCTCTTTTAAATACATTAAAAACTGAAATTTTTATACATCTTAACAAAATTTTTAAATTTTTTTTTTTTTTTTTTTTTTTTTTTTTTTTTGTTCAACATATTCTTTGAAATTGAGTACGAACTTAATACACAAATTGTAAACATCACTTGGCGACAATTTGGCGATCATTTTGTACAGAAATAGCGCCAAAAACAATAGAAAATAAATAAAGCGCTAACCTAATTTAAGTATCCTGAGTTGTTGGTAGATATACACGTTTGATCTGATTTAAAAAATCCTGAAAAGCATCTCGCGGATTTTGTTTCATTTTCCTTCACAACATAAATTCACAAAGGTACGAATCAAATTGACTTTCACACTTGCGAACTATGCGGAGGTATCTCTTAATTGAGCTCCACAAGCCCCTCAATTGTATTGGTGTGAGCTCCAGTATTAAATTTAAAAAAAAAAAAAAAAAAAAATAAGAGCTCAGGCAAAATGGACAAACCTCCAGAGCACAGCCGAAATGGACAAAGACTTAAAAAGGACGCTAGAAAATCCAAATTCAGCGGTCTTGGAGTATTGTTAGTTACAGGAACCAATAAGGGTCAGATATTCAAATCACGTGTCATTTCCCCCAATATCCCAAAATAAAGGCGCCGATGGACACCCCCACCTTTTTTAGGGGGTGGTGGAAGAGTCCGAATAGAAGAGCAAGGTTTGCCAGAAATAGGGTTCTAGAATTTGGCGATATCTCCCACGCTTGGCGTCCCCACCGAACTCGGTTCCGCGGGCCCCCCGAACTGGGAAATAGCCTTTCTATTTAATAGAAAGTTTATATTAGAAATTTCAGTCTATAAGTTTAAATATTAAATAAGTTTTTGTGAGTTTTTTTTTTCAGATATATGAAGAGAAGTTACGTGCATATGTATACAAAAATAAATGTGAAAAAAATAAACAAATTAAAAAAAAAAAAAGCCCGTTGGAATTATTCTTTGAAGTAGAAGTTAAATAGAATTTTCTGCTTCAAGAGTAAGACTTGCTAGCTAAAACTTATCACAATCCTTCATTTTATATATTATCCTTCATTTTATATATTAAAAATGGCATGATTTAAATAAAAATATATGTTTCTTTGGATTACTTTTTTATTGTTGTTATTGTTTTATTACTTTATATTATTGTATTTAATTTTAATACTTAGTTTAAATTATAAGTCATACTTAACCTAATTAACCTCTTTAACAGTTACAAATAATTTCTGTCTCCAGCCATCACAGGGCGAAAAATATTTTACACAAATACAAAAAGTAGAAATAAACGACACCTCAATGTGCCTACCACATACCACAAAGAGCTTCCATCATGACTAAATCTTTTACAGAAAAGTCAAAATTAATCGAATAACAAAAGACTGGTCTTTGGAACGAAATAGCAACCCCAACAAAGAATACTATTGGTAATTACAGGGTATCTGCCAAAATAAAATTTTTCAAATCCATGACTTTAAAAAGCTTTCGTTAAAGTATATATGAATAAAACTTCTGATGTACATACAAATAAAATATATGCTTTTAGAGAAATTACAGGAATTTTATCATAAAAAATTATAAACTTACTTTATAAGTGTTAATAAACTTACATACATAAAAATAAATTGTTGTATCTACATACCTAAGTTTAATTATATAGCAATTTTTCAATCAAAATGTTTCCAATTTGAATTCAGGGTACTTTGGTATTATCCAGGTGACCATGAATAATAGACAAATATAACCCTATAATGTTTATATACAATATCCCTAGAGATAAACTTATATTTTGTGCAAAAATCTTAACTAATTTTTATTAAAAAATAATTATTATATTAATAAAATTTTAATCTACAATTTAAGAAAAAACAGAATAATATACATTTACCCACCCATTAATCTTTCTTGGTTTGAGTTTCCTTGGTGAACAAATTTTACTTGGCAATAGGGTCAATAGGATAATACATAAATACCAAACTCAGTAACTTCAGCCAAATGACAAGTAAAAATAGAATTAAACAATTCAATGCATTTTTATTTAATCGGTAGTTTAGCGGATCCATGATTTTCCATGACTTTACAGGTGTGCGGAAACCATGTAATTATGAACTGAACACTGCGTAAAAATTTCATTTAAGAAGTATCCAAGCGCATACCTAAGCCAGCCTCTTCCGTTTCGAAGGTAATTTTTCGTCCATGGAAAAGCAGATCCGAAATTTCAAATTCCTTTTCAATATTAAAAAAAGGAAAAAAAATTCAAAATTTTGACTGGCAATATTCTGCAGGAATGGTTAAAACCAGTGGTTATAACAGTAAAAATTGGCATGACAGAAACTAGTTTCACCCGGAAAAGTGGCAAAAATTGGTAGACACTAAGAAATAATACTGATATGTAATTTAATGATTCATACAGTGGAGTGCGATAGGTTTTCATGCAGGGTGTGCAGAGAACATGGATTTTCCAATAAATCTTTAGTTATTGAGACATCTAAGTTCTCCACTCTGAAACGGGTTATTTATTATGAATATAAATTTAAAGATTACAATAAATAAAACATTTACCTACGAGTAGTCGAGTTATAACTATAAAAACAGCTAAACTTATGACAATTCTACTAGCATTGAAGCAAAAATCATGTCTTTTGTTGTATGTTGTCATATCGGCGTCGAAAAAGCAACGCTTCGGGCTTCCATGAAAAACTCATATGTTCAACCAACGTAGCACCACATGGCGAACGTCGCTGTAGTGCCTCATACGGATGCTCATTGGTGCTTACAAACCGAATGTCTATTCCAAGTGCAGAGAATTTCACTGCACGCTGGAACAAAAGAACAAACTGTTTCTTGTTCGGTCAGTGGATTAAATTATATTTATTAATTGTTTTTAACATTTGGAAATCGTATATTCTGCCAAAAAACATCTTGACAATTTTTAAAACAAAACCAGGGATATGGTGTTACAGACATACCTTATATACTGTCTATAAGACACAATGAATGGTAACATTTGAACTGTTCTGTTAAAATTCGTTTCTTTAAAACAAAAAAAAAACATTGTTTTTCAGCGAATTATTTCAATAAATATAATACATCACCGAAATTACTTTACCACACTAAATATAACCAGGGGTATAACACTAAATATAACCACTAAATATTGCCAGGGTGTGCAGTGCATACCCTGCACATACGGACCGCACGCCACTGGATTCATAATTTGCATATGAAGTCTTTTATGTTAAGATATATAAAACTCTATGTTTTCGTAGATGATAAAAATCAAAATATAAAAAAAATATATAGAAAAATAGTGCAAAAAATTGCTTAATGCTTAAAAAAAGTTGATCGAAAAAAAACGATAAAATTTAATGTATAATATTAATGTTATGAAATATAATACTCTATGTTGATAAATCATAGAAATCAAAATGTACTTAAATATATTTAATACATAATGATTGTACACAAACATCATGTTTCAGCACAATCATGATGTACTAAAACATATATGTTTTAGTACATCACGGAAATCATTGTTCATCCTGACTTACTAAACTTCGTAACATTATGCTAAAATAATTTTATTGCAATTGCTATATTCAGTTAAAACTTACAGTAAATTTTAACTTTTCTTTAAATTTGTTAATAAATTACATTAAATATATGCAGTTCCCCAACTTTTTTTTTATTTTAAATGAAATAAACTAAACTTAAAATCAGCCTTAGCAATTATTACCTTGAACTATCCAGAAGTACTGCTTAAGCCATTTTTTAATTCCAGTAAAATGTTTGCTACCGCAATTTCAGCTTCTAAATACTTGTCAAAATTTTGCAAATCAATGTTCATATCCTCATCATTTCTGTTGTGGACAGGGGACGATGAAGCTTCTGAATTCACAGATTCCAATGAACCTTTTCTTTTCTGATTTTGTCCTTTCTCTTTTTTAGAAGAAACTTTTGGGTAATATATCTCCTTATATCTAAAATTAATCAAAACTCTGTTTTACAATAAATGGCAGGAAAAAATAGAGCACAAATTTCTATAACAACTTAAAATATATTTACTTGAGAAAAAGTTTGTTTAATGAGATTTGAATAAATAAACAACACATACTCTCTACAGTACGGGAAATATTTATATTTCCTTATATTTTATGGAAATCAAAATGTAAAAAGGAAAAAAAAGAAGATTTGTGCAAAAAATTGTAATGCTTAAAAAAAGTTGATAAAAAAATGATAAAATTTAATGTATATTGATTTTATGAAATATAGCACTCTATATTTTGGTACATCATGGATATCAAAATGTACTAAAATACATTTAATGCATAATGATTGTACACAAACATCATGCTTCAGTACAATCATGGAAATCGTTGTTCATCCTGACTTACTAAACTGCGTAACGTTATACTAAAAAAATTTTATTGCAATTTCTTACATTTAGTATTCAGTTAATAGTTATAATAAATTTTAAATTTCTTGAAATTTGCTAATGATTTACATTAAATATATGCAGTTCCCTAACTTTTTATTTTAATTGAAATAAACTGAACTTGAAACCAACCTTAGCAATTATTACCTTGAACTATCCAGATCTTCTGCTTAAGCCATTTTTTAATTTCAGCAAAATGTTTGCTACAGAAATTTCAGTTTCTGAATACTTGTCAAAATTTTGCAAATCAATGTTCCTTCATCATTTCCGTTGTGGACATCAGACGATGAATCTATGAAACGATGAATGATGAGTCGATGAATCATCAGTGATGCCTTCTGTGGAACGAAGAAAGAAACCCCAACAAAGAATACTATTGGTAATTATAAACTGTGCACTGCGTAAAAATTCCATTTAAGAAGTATTCTAGCGCATAACTTAGCCAGCCATTTGAACATTTCTAATGCAGCAAAATTTTTGCTACAAAAATTTCAGCTCCTGAATTCTTGTTAAAATTATGCAAATTAGTTTTCATATCCTCAACATTTCCGTTGTGGACAGTAGACGATGAAGCTTCTGAATTCTTGTTAAAATTATGCAAATCAATGTTCATATACTCAACATTTACATTGTGGACAGTAGAGAATGAAGCTTCTGTATTCTTGTTAAAATTATGCAAATCAATTTTCATATCCTCAGCATTTCCGTTGTGGACAATAGACAATGAAGCTTCTGAATTCTTCTTAAAATTATGCAAATCAATTTTCATATCCTCAACATTTCCGTTGTGGACAGTAGACGATGAAGCTTCTGAATTCTTGTTAAAATTATGCAAATCAATGTTCATATCCTCAACATTTCCGTTGTGGACAGTAGACGATGAAGCTTCTGAATTCTTGTTAAAATTATGCAAATCAATGTTCATATCCTCAACATTTCCGTTGTGGACAGTAGACGATGAAGCTTCTGAATTCTTGTAAAGATTATGCAAATCAATGTTCATATCCTCAACATTTCCGTTGTGGACCGTGGACGATGAAGCTTCTGAATTCTTCTTAAAATTATGCAAATCAATTTTCATATCCTCAACATTTCCATTGTGGACAGTAGACGATGAAGCTTCTGAATTCTTGTTAAAATTATGCAAATTAATGTTCATATCCTCAACATTTCCGTTGTGGACAGTAAACGATGAAGCTTCTGAATTCACAGATTCCACTGAACCTTTTTTTTTTTTTTCTTTTTTCTTTTTTTTTTTTTTTTTTTTTTTTTTTTTTTTTTTTTTTTTTAAAGCAACTTCTGGGTAATATTCGTCCTTGTATCTAAAATTAATCAAAACTCTGTTTTAAAATAAATAATAGAGAAAATAGATCACAAATTTTTATAACAACTAAAAATATATTTACTTGAGAAAAAGTTTGTTTAATGAGATTTGAATACATAAACAACACATACTTTCAACAGTACGGGGAATATATATATATATATATATATATATATATATATATATATATATATATATATATATATATATATAT
>CM063507.1:45935079-45962579 GCA_032207245.1 Pardosa pseudoannulata | reverse complement strand
AATTAATTCTGGTGCTTATCATATATAACTTACAAATTAACTATAATAATATCTTCTGAATTCTATAATAACACAATGCTGCTAATTAATATAGAGCAATAATTTAATACATTTTATTGAAAAGAAAACACTTCAAATGCAACTATTTCAAAGACAACTTTTAGTATAAAATAATCACCATTCAAAACTAGTTTTTGGGTGTTAGAAAAATTTTAGAATATGAAAAAATAATTTATTTTAATATTTCAAAATGTCCTTTAATTTAGACAAAAATTTCTTTACATAATTAACATTTTAAATTTATTTTAATCATACAATTAATGATATATCCTGTCCTCTTACACAACAAAAAACTTGAATAGTTTTCAGAATTTTAGAATATATAATTTTAGAAAATATTTTAGAATATGTAAAATATAATTTATTTTAAAATTTCAAAATTTCCTTTAATTTAGACAAAAAAAAAATCTGCATAATTGAAAATTGATTTTCAAAATTTTTAACTTTAAAAAGTGATTAACGTTTTAAATTTATTTTAATCATACAATTAATTATATATCCTGTACTCTTACATAACAAAAAACTTGAAATAGTTTTCAGAATTTTAGAATATATAATTTTAGAAAAAAAATTTTAGAATATGTAAAAAATAATTTATTTTAAGATTTTAAAAATTTCCTTTAATTTAGACAAAAAAAATTGATTTTCAAAATTTTTAACAATTAATTATATATCCTGTCCTCTTACATAACAAAAAACTTGAATAGTTTTCAGCATTTTAGAATATATAATTTTAGAAACAATTTTAGAATATGTAAAAAATAATTTATTTTAAAATTTCAAAATTTCCTTTAATTTAGACAAAAAATTTGATTTTCAAAATTTAACAATTAATTATGTATCCTGTCCTCTTACACAACAAAAAACTTGAATAGTTTTCAGAATTTTAGAATATATAATTTTAGAAAATATTTTAGAATATGCAAAAAATAATTTATTTTAAAATTTCAAAATCTCCTTAATTTAGACAAAAAAAATTTTTGCATAATTTAAAATTGATTTTCAAAATTTTTTTTAACTTTAAAAAGTGAATTAACATTTTAAATTTATTTTAACCATACAATTAATTATATATCCTGTCCTCTTACACAACAAAAAACTTGAATAGTTTTCAGAATTTTAGAATATATAATTTTAGAAAAAATTTTGGAATGTAAAAAATAATTTTTATTTTAAGATTTCAAAATTTCTTTTAATTTAGACAAAAAAAAATTCTGCATAATTTAAAATTGATTTTCAAAATTTTTTACTTTAATAAGTGATTAACAATTTAAATTTATTTTAATCAAACAATTAATTATATATCCTGTCCTCTTACACAACAAAAAAACTTGAATAGTTTTCAGAATTTTAGACTATATAATTTTAGAAAAAAAATTTAGAATATGTAAAAAATAAATTTATTTTAACATTTCAAAATTTCCTTTAATTTAGACAAAAAAAAAAAAAAATCTGCATGATTTAAAATGGATTTTTAAAGTTTTTAGCATAACAAAACACTTGAATAGTTTTCAGCATTTTAGAATATATAATTTTAGAAACAATTTTAGAATATGTAAAAAATAATTTATTTTAAAATTTCAAAATTTCCTTTACATAACAAAAAGAATTGATTTTCAAAATTTAACAATTAATATATATCCTGTCCTTTACATAACAAAAAACTTGAATATCAGAATTTTAGAATATGTAAAAAATAAATTATTTTAAGATTTCAAAATTTCCTTTTAATTTAGACAAAAAAAAATTGATTTTCAGAATTTTTAACTTTAAAAAGTGATTAACAATTTAAATTTATTTTAATCAAACAATTAATTAATTATATATCCTGTCCTCTTACACAACAAAAAAACTTGAATAGTTTTCAGAATTTTAGAATATATAATTTTAGAAAAAAATTTAGAATATGTAAAAAATAAATTATTTTAAGATTTTAAAATTTCCTTTAATTTAGACAAAAAAAATTGATTTTCAAAATTTTTAACAATTAATTATATATCCTGTCCTCTTACATAACAAAAAAACTTGAATAGTTTTCAGAATTTTAGAATATGTAAAAAATAATTTATTTTAAGATTTTAAAACTTCCTTTAATTTAGACAAAAAAAAATTGATTTTCAGAATTTTAGAATATATAATTTTAGAAAAAAATTAAGAATATGTAAAAATAAATTTATTTTAAGATTTCAAAATTTCCTTTAATTTAGACAAAAAAAAATTGATTTTCAAAATTTTTAACTTTGAATTTATTTTAATCATACAATTAATCATATATCCTGTCCTCTTACATAACAAAAAACCTGAATAGTTTTTAAATCCCCAAAAAAGCATCTAAAACCCGTTAAAGTACAGAAAAAACCCTGATAAACCCCTCCCCCGAAAAAAAGAAAAAAAAAAAACCAAAACCATTTGGAAAAAAAAAGGTTGGGTTCTTCTTTAAAAAAAAAAAAAAAAAAAAAAAAAAAAAAAAAAAAAAAAAAAAGAGCTTTTGCCAACCTTGTCTAGGGCACTATTGATATTAAAAAAAAAAAAAAAAAAAAAAAAAAAAAGTTTAGTTTAATTATAATAATCTAGTTGATATAATCTTAATATAATTTAATTAATATAATCTAGTGTGTCCGTTTACCTACTATGTTACTTATTAAATTGATTACCTAACCTTATACTTACTGTCAACTTAACTTTATCATGTGTTTTTCTTGCCTTCACTGAACTCGTGAACCTTAGCTTATTATAAACTAAATTTTACTTATTATATCGCCTAACATCTCTTCGATTCTAGTCCTCATTATCATGATACAATTTATCAGTTATGTATCATTCCATGTGTGACGCTTTCAATATTCTCAAATGAGAGGTAACGTGAATAATGGATCACAGTGAAAGAATAAAATTGGAAATTCACTTTAATTCTGGATTAAATACGGCTATTTACAAAAGAACGTTAATTCCTAAATCATCTAGAACTGCAAAGGATGGTTGCCGATAAAACTTCCTCACGACAATCACAGTCGAAAGAAAAACAAGAGATTTAATAATCTCTTACAAATGGGGAGGCTTTTCAGGGTGCAATCAAACCCAATTTATCCCCCGTTCGGTATCCGAGACTCTGCCGCTCCCTATATGAGCGGACTTTACGAATCTCCCGAACTAGCAAGCTGTCGCTGGTAAAAGACGAAAGCCTCCACGAGGTCAACACACCTCCGAAAAAAAGGACGAAAAGCCCTGAGTTGTTGGTTGTAGGTTGTAAGGGGTTTCTGGGCCGAAGGCCTTATCCCCAATTAGTGAGAACTATGAATTTATGAAATAGAGTCCTTCTTTTAAGTAATGACATAATTATATAAATATGCAGATCTTTCAATTACACAAACACATATTAGGTTAAGTTAAATTAAATTGGCCCAAAGAATTAAGATAATAATTAAACATAGTAAAATAAAATAAAAGATAAGTAGAAAGTTTATGGATAGCAAAAATAAGAGAAAGTTTAGGGATAGAAAAGGATATTTTTGATATTATAAAATTTTATAATTTTTATTTTTATTTTAAGATTTAAAAAATTTTTTTTCGTCTATTTTTAAAAAAGACAAGAAAAGCACGAAGTGCTAGCACAATTCACTCATAAGAAAAATGCATATTGCAAGTGGAAAGGAAGAATGCAATAATGCTACAAGACAGAATCGAAGCGATCGGAGAGGAGCTCAGATCAGGTTTTGTGGCGCCATCTATTAGATGGCCGCGTGTTCGGACAAGTGTAAGGGGAGAAAATTTAACCCTCTAAGCGGTTTTCACGTACAATTCCACCAAACCGATGTTGTCTTCCAAACGTACAATTTTCGACCTCTAAAAACGCTCCGAAAATGGATGTAGTGTACATTTCTGCCAGTGCTTTCTGCGGTAGGAGGGTCAGGTCGATTGTTTAGGAACTGCACTGCTCTTTGACTAACATTTATTGAGGGATGCACCTCTACCCCTGAGGCACAAAGACACTGATAGCTTTTCATCGCTTTGTCGCGTTTGTTTTTTCGCTCTATTTCGAAGTATTTCGTTTGCGGTAACTGATGCATCTCTAATTCCACCACTTAAATATCTTGGACGACTTTCGTAAAAAATATAAATAAGTCTCTCAAAGAATATTTTTATTTGTACTTTTAGAATCTATTATTTCTTATCGGATGATCTTCGAGATTTGACGAGCTTTATGTGCATTAAAAATTAAAAATCTATAATATCTATTTATATATCTATTTATAACCGGAAGTAAAGGGACAATAACGAGGGTGGGGTTTGAGTACTAGTCGACTAAGTGTGAAGGAAATAATCATAGAACGTTTTGGCCACTGATAGAGTAAACCTTTAGAGTATTTTTTTGGAGACTTTTTTCCTCGGTGTGTTCCACTAGGAGGGTTAATGAAGGGACTTGGCAAAACAATTAATAAATTAAGGAATCATAGCGGCTGTCGGCCGCTTCCTATGCTTGGCATTCCGATGATCATAGTCCGGTAATCAGGCATGAAAGTAGACAATGACAAAAAAAGCTGACCTTCCCCGGGTGATGATTACATTTTCTCTTACTATTTTTCACAATATGATTCAGTACTACATACAGGAATGTTGCGCTCCTTCAAGCATTTTGAAGCAATTTTCGGAGCAGCAAAACAAAATTTGTAGTAGGAGAACGAATTTTCGTAGCAGCCAAAATGCAGATTTGGAGCAGGATAGTGTTTTTGTAGCAGTTAAACTAACAATTTAAAGGATAAACCATAATTTTTGAGGAATCTGCCTAATAATTTAGAATGATTGGTTGGTAGCATTTGGGGCAGCCAAATATTCAATAATTGCTAATATGGTTTGTTGGTTTGGTACATGCAATATATAGTACGTAATTGCTATAGTACGTTGAGCCAATCAGTATGCGTAGTCATATAAGCGGAAAACTTTCATGCCTGGGTAATTCGGTTATGATCTGGTTAGGCAAGCAGTTAAGCTTAGCATAGAATTTAGAAGAAATACTAGTGCAAATATTCTTAAAGGTATGAAAAAGAGTAGCAGTAGTACTTCGTTTGGTGCACCTGAGCTTAAGCCGAATCCCCAATGGTGACGGTGAGATTACTCTTCAAGGTGTGCATCAGTAAATTAAAAAACATTTTAGAATGAAGGGAATTTGATTAGAACACTCTTTAAATTAAAATCAATGATGAATTAAATAGCAGTTACTAAACAAGGAAAATAACAGTACAGTTTTATGTACTGTAACAAAAAAGTAGGAAAAGAAGGAAAATTTTGGAGGATGCAAGCATCACAATTTTTTAAGATTTTAAAAATTTTTATTTGCTTTTTTAAATTTTTATAATTTTTTTTTTTTTTATTTTTTTTTTATTTATTTATTTTTTTTTTTTAGAATGAATGAGAAAAGGAAGATTAATGATAGAGGGAAAAGGAAAAATTAAGGAGGAAGTTTACGGATAGATATATGGAGTTTGAGGGGAAGCAAGAGTCATTGTGACGCCATCTTGTATCGTAAAATAAGTTAAGTTATATATGAAGAAAGTTAAAGGAAAATATTTACGGGAGCATTGCAGCACGATTGCGATTTCTCGCTTCCCTAAAATCATAATCAGGAAATTCAGCAATAATTTCGTTATTATATTATTAATATTATTATAAAAGTTATAATGTTTAATACAAATTTCTTTAAACGTTAAAATATTTAAATCTCTTCTAATGACATCATTACGAATAACGCGGAATTTGCTATTCCTCGTAGAATTTGATTATGAGCACGATTAAGCAAATTTAAATTATATACGCAAAAACCAGATACTGCATAAAAATCCCTGAGTATAAAAATTGTACTTTTTATATATCATTACGGTACTGTTTTTTTTTCTATTAATAGTTACATGAGAACTCCAGCTAAAGTTACAGTTATACTTTTTAACTGAATTCTCATTCGCTGGCTGTCTCTCACGGCATTTCCGAGCGTTCATTAACGCGATCCATCAGGGACGTATTCGTCAATTCAGTCCGATTGTCAAGATCCCCGACTCTGCGACGCCACGCTATTGTCCAGGTACAGGTGTACTACGATCAGCTGTTTTGGCGTGTGCTCGGACAAAGAGGAGTCTTCACTATGCATTCACAGTAATAGAGGGCTTAGAGGGCTTTTCCCAGGGAAGTCAGGTAAGAGAGCTCCTGAGCGATGTCTAGGGCACAATTTTGAAAACCAATGAATGATAAAAAAAAAAGAAAAGAAAAAGAAATACCTCTTGCAGAACAAATAAATGGCTTCTCACCCGTATGCACGAATGCATGGGTCCGACACTGCCCACTCTGAACAAACGATTCGAAACATTTCGGGTAGGTGCAAAAATATTCTTTTATGCCTAGAAAAATAAATTGAACAATATTACAATGGCTGTTGCTACTCACTGAACATCACTAATACATTTAAAAAAAAATTAAGCAGCAAGTTTCAAGTCCTTATCTTAAGGTATCTGTCTACATTGAAAACTTCATTTTTTGCCAAAAATCATAATTTTTTATTATTTCTCTGTAATAATTATGGTGTAAATATAAGACATAAATAACTGATGATTATGATATATGATAACCAAGAATCAATTTGTAAATGAATGTACAGAATAAATGTCTGAATCTCAATATAAAGTATTATATTCTTTTTGTGTTTCCCCCTTGTAACCGAACACTGGTGTATAGGTTGGAAGTACATTACAACATTCTCTATTGGACAATTTCACCTTTTAGTCTTCTATATCCGTTTTTGTTTTGTCTGTATGGCATTTTAAAGAAAAGTTACAGCTGTTTAAGAATCAGTGACAGCTGTCAAAACAAAAAGGAAGTAGCGTCTTCGGAGCCGGAAATTGTGAATTTAAAGTCTTTTAAAGTTTACATGTAAAAGCATATATAATATATATATACATAATTGTACTTTTGAAGAATTATCCCTAGCTAGGGAAAAATTTATATAGAAAGAACCCATATTCTAGTAATATAGATTTTACTCTCCTTTATATTTTTTACAGAGATTGGTGTATGATATATTTAGCGACGATTAATATAATAGAAATAATATGTAAACTTTTATATAGCAAAATTTTATGTATAAAAAAAAACTTGATGCAGATGTATAAAGCTTTAGAGAGCATTTTTTGGACAAAACTTTTCACGAAGAATAGTTTAAACATTTTTCTAGTATTTTTAATAATTAGCATCTTAATGATTCTTATTAATGATATATTGATATAAGAAATTACATTTTGATAGTAAAATGGCGTAAAATTATTCACAATTAGGAAAGAAGAATTATAAACAAATGAAACATCTAAATTTTATTCTGCTTTATTTCTTAGCTAATAATTTGGATGAAAGTAGTTAAGTATAATTTTTATTTTACTTTTAATTTTATTTGAAAATACAAGTAGCTCTGCATTTTGAGGCAATAATCAAGCTCTATATTTAGCAATTAGGACAAATTAAATTCTTTTTTCATATCTTACTAACCAAATTGCAATATAATTTACATATGTAGAGTCAGAGAAACATTTCATAAAAGATAAAATCAATTAATACATATATTAATGTATTCTAGAAAACGTATTTTTGCCAAAAATCATAATTTTTTTATTTTATATTGGATTCACCTGTATATCTGTTTTTGTTTTGTCTGTATGGCTTTCTAAAGAAAAGTTACAGCTGTTTAAGCATCAGTGACAACTGTCAAAACAAAACGGAACTAGCGTTTTCGGAACCGGAAGTGGTGAATTTAAAGCCTTTTAGAGAGCATTTTTTGGACAAAACTTTTTAAATTTTCATGAAGAATAGTTTAAACATTTTCTAGTATTTTTAGTAATTAGCATCTTGGCAATTAGAAAGTTTTGAAGCAAGAAAGTGTAGGGAATTTTAAACATGTATTTTAATTTTTTAATAGTTAAAGTTGCTTTCATAAACTTCAAATGCATTTTTCTCAGAACGGTATTTTTAATAAAATGTTGAAACTTGAAATGTGATTTCTCAAAGTTCTTAAAATATTTTGTTGAAAATTGTTATGAATGCTTTTGATAGTAATTACTAGTAAATCACCTAAACGCTTTAAATTTGGATAATTTTTAATGATGTTACACTCATAGTTAGATATAAAGGTAATGAAAATTCGTTATAAATTCAATGTGTATGATTTTGAAGGACCAAAATTTTTACTAAATGTAAATTAAGCAAAGATTTTAGGTGATTCACTAGTCCAGTGTATAAGAAATGTGTTGCATCAAAATAATATTGAAATAATTTAATTTATTAAAAAATTAGACCTTTCGAAAAAACCCGATTTTTTACTAAATTTTCTTTATTTATTAGAAATTTTATAAAAACTTCTCCAGGAATAAATTTTTTAAGTGCAATTCTCTGTGATAATATAGAAAATAAATCTAAAAATGTAAAAACATGAACTAGTTTCTACATTTAAAGAAAAAAGTTCTCCGAACGTAGACGGATACCTTAATTACTGTATTACAATATAATCAAAACACAATTACGCATATGTTATACCTTTGAACATCAATTGTACAATCTAAACCAGTTTTAAGCATAAGAGAGATGAAAGCTAGTCAGAGGCTTTGAAACATGGCTTTTACTCGTTAAATTGGTGATACACTGAACAAAATACTGGTAAAAATATTACAAATAAGGTAAAATAAGGTAAAAATATTAAAAAATTAATAATAATTTGGTTTTAATGGGTTTACTTTTGGATACACGAGTGATAATGAAACTGGGACCTAGAGATTTAAAGCTGATTTCGAACGGCTACAGACATACGTCACAGTGGGATTCGACCCCACTCCGGTACCATTGACCGAACGATGGGCGAGTGGTTAGGATGCTGGTCTTCGGTGCCGGAGTTCGTGTATTCGAATCCCACTGTGGAATGGATGTTCATAGCCATTCGGAATCGGCTTTAAGCTGTAAGTCCCGGTCTCATTAGCGCTCGTGTTGCAAAAAGTAGACCGTAGGACTCCAAACCAAACCAAACCAAAATACTGGACAGATTTTCTTATACTAAAGTTGGTCAGAACTTGCCAAGTTCAGACCAATTTTAGCCTAGTAATCCCCTATATAATAATAGTTTACGTTGTCTGTCCACGAATTTATGAAGCGGTTGTACCTGGAATGGATACAGGAATCCATATTGGATTTTTCATGAGTTAGGGTTAGTACAATTCAAAGCGAGTTCGAAATCCACCCCATCCCCCCTTTTCGAACGTTTAATGCTATTTTCAAGCCTTATCCTTCCTCTTATTCTATACAAAATTCTATAAAAAATATATTAAACTGATGGATTAGAGTTAATTGAAACTGTCAAAACTGATGATGGTAAATATTTTACCAAATGTAAATTAAGCAAAGATTTTAGGTTATTCACTAGTCCAGTGTATAAGAAATGCGTTGCATAAAAAAATTTAATTTATTAAAAAATTAGACCTTTTGAAAAAATCCGATTTTTTTTACTAAATTTTCTTCATTTATTAGAAAATTTAGTAAAACTTTTATTTAACAGGAATTATATTAAGAATAGAAATTACACTCGAAAATAGTACCATTAAATCAAATTGGGTTCATTAATAATAATTAATTTTATGTCATTTACAGGTTTAAGTTTTAGAGATCTATTAAAACATGTCTTGAGTTTTCTCAAAATTTGAAAACTAAAATACGAATAATAATAAATATAAAAGGAACATGAATTATATGAATAGAAATTACACTCAAAAGTAGTTTCATTACATCAAATTGGGTTCATTAATAATAATTAGTTTTATGTCATTTACAGGATTAAATTTTAGAGATTTAGTAAAATTTGTTTTGGGTTTTTCTCAAAATTTGGAAACTAAAATACGAATAATAATAAATGTAAAAGTAGCATTAATTATATTAATAAAAATTACACTCAAAAGTAGTTTCATTACATCAAATTGGGTTTATTAATAATAATTAGTTTTATGTCATTTACAGGATTAAATTTTAGAGATTTAGTAAAATTTGTTTTGGGTTTTCTCAAAATTTTGAAACTAAAATGCGAATAATAATAAATGTAAGAGTAACAGGAATTATATTAAGAATAGAAATTACACTCAAAAAAAGAATCATTACATCAAATCAGGTTCACTAATAATTAGTTTTATGTCATTTACAGGATTAAATTTTAGAGATTTAGTAAAATATTCCCAAAACTTAAAATTAAAATGCGGTTGAAAATGTCCTAGAAGAAAATAATTCACTTATAATCTAAAAACATAAATTAGAGTCTTTAAGCAATATCCAACAACACGGTAATTTATTCCAATCGTTTAGATAAAATAAACGAGGATAATCATCTTTAAATATAAAGACTAGAATTTATCTTTTAACGATAAATTAGTAAAATTTTTCTAAACTTAAAATACAATAAACAGTCCACTGACAAGATATCCATTAACAGCTTAAAGTTATTTTCTATTATTCCCACATTTTTCAGGTCAGTTTTATTATAAAATATCTAGTTCAGAGATAGCGAACCTATGGCACGCGATAAGTTTTTGGGTGGCACAAAACAGGTACGTATTCAATTAATTTTATTCACTTATTCATAGTATATTCATGGTATATAAAATAAGCTTATAAAAACAATCTGTAAAGGGTACAGACTTCCATTAAGTATAATATTTACACAAAACTTTAAATTACTAAATAAATTATGATATTAAAAATTCAGTGTTGGAACATTGACTTTTTCATTCACTTCAAGGTGGTGAACCTATGACACACTACAGGTTTTTGGGCAGCACAAAACAGGTACAAATCAAATTATTTTCATTCACTTAAATTCACTGAAAACAACATAAAAAACTTATCTCCAAGACCAACAGACTTTACAAGCAAGTATTATAAAGGCAGATTTAAAGCAAGTAAAATAATTCAATAATTAAATTGTAAGTTATTCCATGGTACATAAAATAAACTTATAAAAACAATCAATAAAAGGTACAGACTTCCATTATCTATAATATTTACACAAAACTTTAAATTACTAAATAAATGTATATTAAAATTAAAGAATTCAGTGTTGAGATATTGGCTTTTTCATTCACTTCAAAGTGGTAAACCTATGGCACGCTACAGGTTTTTGGTTAGCACAAAACAGGTACAAACTAAATTATTATCATTCACTTACATTCACTGAAAACAACATAAAAAACGTATCTCCAAGACCAGCAGACTTTAAAAGCAAGTATCATAAAGACAGATTTAAATCAAGTAAAATAATTCGATAATTAAATTGTAAGTTATTCATAGTATATTCATGGTATATGAAATAAGCTTAGAAAAACAATCTGTAAAGGGTACAGATTTCTATAATATTTACACAAAACTTTAAATTACTAAATAAATGTATGTTAAAATTAAAGATCTCAGTGTTGAGATATTGGCTTTTTCATTGACTTCAACGTGGTGAACCTATGACACGCAACAGGTTTTTGGTAAGCACAAAACAGATACAAATTAAAATTATTTTCATTCACGTACAGTCACTGAAAACAACATTAAAAAAAGTATCTAAGACCAGCAGACTTTAAAAGCAAGTATTATAAAGGCAGATTCAAAGCAAGTAAAATAATTCAATAATTAAATTGTAGTTATTCCATGGTACATAAAATAAACTTATAAAAACAATCTGTAAAGGGCACAGACTTCCATTATGTATAATATTTACACAAAACTTTAAATTACTAAATAAATCTATGTTAAAATTAAAGAATTCCGTTTTGGGACATTGACTTTTTCATTCACTTGAAGGTGGGAAACATATGGCATGCTACAGGTTTTTGGGTGGCACAAAATAGGTACAAATTAAATTAATTTCATTCACTTACATTCACTGAAAACAACATTAAAAAACGTATCTCAAAGTCCAGCAGACTTTAAAAGCAAGTAATATAAAGGCAGATTTAAGGAACGTAAAATAATTCAAAAATTACATTGTAAGTTATTCATAGTATATTCATGGCATATAAAATAAACTTATAAAAACAATCTGTAAAGGGTACAGACTTCCATTATCTATAATATTTACACAAAACTTTAAATTACTAAATAAATGTATGTTAAAATTAAAGAATTCATTCTTGGGACATTGGCTTTTCCTTTCACTTCAAGGTGGTGAACCTATGGCACACTACAGGTGTTTGGGCAGCACAAAACAGGTACAAATTAAATTATTTTCATTCACGTAAATTCACTGAAAACAACATAAAAAAGTATCTCCAAGACCAACAGACTTTAAAAGCAAGTATTATAAAGGCAGATTTAAAGCAAGTAAAATAATTTAATAAGTTAATTGTAAGTTATTCATAGCATATTCATGGCATATAAAATAAGCTTAAATAAAAAAGATTTCTAAAGGGCACAGACTTCCATTATGTATAATATTTACACAAAACTTTAAATTACTCAATAAATGTATGTTAAAATTAAAGAATTCCGTGTTGGGACATTGACTTTTTTCTTTCACTTCAAGGTGGGGAACCTATGGGACGCAAAAGGTTTTTGGTTAGCGCAAAACAGGTACAAATTAAATTATTTTCATTCACGTAAATTCACTGACAACAACATAAAAAAAGTATCTAAGACCAGCAGACTTTAAAAGCAAGTATTATAAAGGCAGATTCAAAGCAAGTAAAATAATTCAATTTGTTAATTAAATTTTAATTTTAAAAAATTTAAAATATGTTCACAAAAAATAAAATCTGTTTATTCTTATAAGCGTATTTTAAAAATATCCATCCTAACGATGATAATTTTTTTTAACATTCAAATTTTTATTTCATTTTTAATAATAGATAAAAAAAGTATCTCCAAGAAAATTAATTAAATCAAGTGTTTTTAAAATTTTTAAGCAAGTAAATATATTTATAATTTTTAAAATATTTTTTAACTTATTCCTAAAAAAAAAAAGAAAAATTACATATTATTTTTTAAATTTTAAATCAAAACATTTTAATGAAATTACAATACATTTTAAAATTAAAGTATCTAAACATTATATCTTTTTCAGGATAAAATTGTTCAATGTTGGTATTACATTAGGTATTACTAATTTTGGTTCACTCAGACAAGAAATATCTCCGAAATTTTTGCGATTGGTTAGAGTGCTAACCCTCGGTACCGGAGTTCGTGGGTTCGAATCCCAGAGTGGCATGGATGTTCGTAGCCGTTCGGAACCTGCTTTAAGCTGTAGGTCCCGGTTTCATTAGCCCTCGTGTCGCAAAAAGTAGACCGCAGCACTCCAAACCAAACCAAACCAAACCAACGCAAGTAAAATAATTCAATAATTACATTGTAAGTTATTCATAGTACATTGATTGTATATAAAATAAGTTTACGGTATCCGTCTACGTTCGGAGAACTTTTTCCTTTAAATGTAGAAACTAGTTCAAGTTTTTACATTTTTAGATTTATTTTTTATGTTATCATAGAGAATTGAACTTAAAAAATTTATTCTGGAGAAGTTTTTATAAAATTTCTAATAAATAAAGTTTTTGTAAAAAAATCGGATTTTTTCAAAAGATCTAATTTTTTAATAAATTAAATTATTTCAATATTTTTTGACGCAACACATTTCTTATACACAGGACTAGTGAATCACCTAAAATCTTTGCTTCATTTACATTTGGTAAAAAATTTTGGTCCTTCAAAATCATACACATTGAATTTTTAACGAATCTTCATTACCTTTATATCTAACTATGAGTGTGACATTAATAAAAATTATCCAAATTTATAGATTTTAGTTCATTCACTAGTAAATACTATCAAAAGTTTTCATAATAATTTTCAACAAAATATTTTAAGAACTTTTTGAGAAATCACATTTCAAGTTTCAACATTTTATTAAAAATACCGTTTTGAGAAAAACGCATTTGAAGTTTATGAAACCAACTTTAACTATTAAAAAATTAAAATACATGTTTAAAAAATTCCCCACACTTTCCTGCTTCAAAACTTTCTAATTGCCAAGTTACTAATTATTAAAAATACTAGAAAAATGTTTAAACTAATCTTCATGAAAATTTAAAACTTTTATCCAAAAAATGCTCTTTAAAAGGCTTTAAATTCACAACTTTTGGTTCGGAAGTCGCTACTTCCATTTTGTTTTGACAGCTGTCATTAAAGTTTAAACACTGTAACATTTCTTTAAAATGCCGTAGAGACAAAACAAAAACAGATTTAGAAGCCTTAAAGTTGAAACTTTACAATAAAGAAATAAAAAAAAATTCTGACTTTTGGCAAAAAATGACGTTTTCAACGTAGACGGATACCTTAAGTAAAAAAAAAAAAAAAAAATCTCTAAAGTGCACAGACTTCCATTATGTATAATATTTACACAAAACTTTAAATTACTAAATAAATGTATGTTAAAATTAAAAAATTCAGTGTTGGGATATTGACTTTTTCATTCACTTTAAGGTGATGAACTTATGGCACACAACAGGTTTTTGGGTGGCACAAAAATAGGTACAAATTAAGTTATTATCATTCCCTTACATTCACTGAAAACAACGTAAGAAAACCTATCTTTATGACTAGCAGCTATCAAAGGGAGATACGAATGCCATCATGAGATTTAGTACAGGGTTTCCACTCTTTTTCCAGAACAAAAATTAAGGACTTTCTAAGGACTAAAGTAACTGTTTATAAGGACCTACTTGAAATACACGACATAACAGCATAAGCCCTATCTCCTGAGTAACATATTTTAATGATTATGAACCAGAAGAGGCATGTTCAATAAACGCCCAACAATATTTCAGAAATAAGTTTTTAAAAATGCCTAAAAATTTATAAGATAAATCTATTTGATAAAAACCTAATTTTGAAAAATGTTTATCTAAAGTTTTTTGAGTGATCAAACTAAAAATAAATTGTGAATAAAAACAATATTATAAACAGTACTTTCTGAGGATTTAAATATATATATATATATATATATATAAATATATACATACATATACATATATATACATACATATACATATAGATATATATATACATATAGATATGTATACATATATACATGCATACATATACATACATACACATATATACATATACATAAACACATATATATACATACATACATATATATTTATATACATATATATATACATACATACATATATATTATATACATATATATATATACATATACATATATATATACATATATATACATACATATATACATATATATACATATATATACATATACATATATATACATATATATACATACATATATACATATATATACATACATACATATATACATATATATACATATATATACATATGTATACATACATATATACATATATATATACATACATATATACATGATATACATACATATATACATTATATACATACATATATACATACATATATATACATACATATATACATGATATACATACATATATACATTATATGCATACATATATATACATACATATATACATACATATATACACATATATACATACATATATATACATATATATACATATATATATATACATATATATACATATATATACATACATATGTATACATACATATATGCATATATATATATATATATATATATATATATACATACATATATACATATATATACACATACATATATACATATACATATATATACACATATATATATATACACACATATATATATACATACATGCATATATATACATATATATACATATATATAAACATATATATATATACATATATATACACACACACACAAACACACATATATATATATATACATATACATATATATACATATATATATAAACATATATATATATACATATATATATATATATATATATATATATATATATATATATATATATATATATATATATATATATATATATATATATATATATACATATTACTAGCTGACTATACCCGGCGTTGCATGGGAAAGAAGAAAGTTTTGGACTTTTCTATTACATTCAATGCAATGAAAATTAAACTTCCTTAAGTAACTAAAATAGCTATAAAATCCCATCCTCCAGGCTTCGTCTAATTAAAATCTGCATGACTATTAGATATTGAGGAAGGGCAGATGACTTTATTCTTTCAACCTTTTAAGTATACGAAAGAGTATATATCTATTATGTAAGAAAACTGCATGAGACTGTGGATCTCGTCAATGGAGAAATTGATCGTGTTCCAATTTAAAAATTGAGGAATTTTTAAAGACCTTTGACAAAAATTAAATAGTTTTAAGGGCCGTTAAAAATGAAACCTAAAATTAAGGAGTTCTTAAGGACTTTTAAGGATTGTTCGAAACCTGTAGTAAGCCAGAAACGTGACTGGTGACAAAACCTCTTGGAGAGAGGGGGTTCTTTAGTAGCGAAGAATGGGGTAAGGGGTTGCTGGTAACCCCCTCCCCCCATACAAGTCCCTATAGAGAAAGTGTATGTTTGTAAACAAATACGAGTGCTGACTACAACTCAACTTTTCGTTGGCAAAACATTGCTTGGTTTCATTGTATCTTATGAGCTTCAATATGTATCACGTATACAATAAAACTAAATTTGATTCAAGGGAAGGGGGAAGAAACCATCAGAAATTGGACAAGCAATTTAAAATAGATTTTTTTATATTAATCACTTTACACAGTACTATTAATCGATGTATAAGTACTTTGATTATGTTAAGAGTCACAATAAACTATTACATAAATAAGAATCTAATAAAAAGGTGCAAAACCTCATAATTTTAAAGGCAAAAATATAATTACATTTATAGGTACAGTACTTCTCACAAAAGTATAGAATAGATTAGAAATATGAAAAAACACAACGTAGCAATAATAAAAAAATTCTTAGAGCATAATAATTTTATATAATCTATTACATTTCAGTAAGGTTAACGTTTTATTACCATTTTGAAAATGTTTGCCGCAAATTCTCGATTAAGAACTTGGAGTCCAGTCTTGACTTTTCGAAGCTTTTATTCAAAGCATTCGCAATGTAGCATCTTTACGAAAGCAATAAAATCGAATATATTCACCTTTTTTGAAATGCTTGGTACAGCCCTACGTACAACGGCTTGTTACCATTTTCAGATAATTGACAAAATGAAAACCCCAATAACAAGCACGATCCGTAGGAAATTCAAATGTTTTGCCAACGAGGAAGTTGAGGTGCCAATTTTGCTGCACATGACGTCAGGCGCACATTCTCTTATATTGGCTCTTATACAGGGTTGGCAAAAACCCGGGTTTTTTTTCCAGAAAAAACCCAATCCAGTGGGGGTTTTCCGGGTTTTTGAGGTTTTTTCGGGTTTTTTTCGGGTTTTTATCAGGGTTTTTTGGGTTTTATATAAGAGACAGGTATATTTTTTTCGGGTATATTTATCAGGGTTTCACCGTCTCTATAATTTATATGTAAGAGGACAGGATATATAATTGCTCTTGATCAAAATAAATTTAAAATGTTAGTTCACTTTTTAAAGTTAATAAATTTTAAAAAATCAATTTTAAAGTTATGCAGAAGAAATTTTTGCTTTAATTAAAAGAAATTTTGAAATTTTAAAATAAATTATTTTTTTACATATTCTAAAAATTTTTCTAACAAATAAAATATCTTAAAATTTAAATGAGATTTTCAGTTACTATTATGTTTTTTACATCTTGATTTTTATATAAAGAAAACATATATATATATATATATATATATATATATATATCATATATATATATAATGGATAGTCAATCTTTTATCAACAATCAATAAAGAATATCTTGTCATTTTACCCCTAAGCATGGGATATTCCTATGCATAAATTAATTTGTCATAGATCAGTATTTATTTAATAATCACATTTATTATACTTGTATCTATATAAGAGGGAAAACTTAAAAACAATTTCATAAAAGTTTTATAAAGTCATGTTTTTATTTAGAATTTTACATACTAATTTAATTTTATATCACTAAATCGTATTAAAATACCCTTGTTTCAAGATAACAGTTAATTGGTCAATTGTTTGTATAAACAAGTTTTTCCCTTATATCATAACAGCTGATAAAGAAACTTATATCACTGACTGGATAACATTTAGAATAAGTTGTATACAATATAGAAAGTTCTAATTTGTTTATGTTCTTGTAAATATACTCAAGCCCTCTGGGTTATTGTTTTTTAGCAATATTATTTCTTTTTAATATTGGCTGAAAGACGTCAGTTTTCATCATCTTGGCAGAAATACTGGTTGTTTTGATTTTTAATTGTTTCTATAATCTTTTCATTGTATTTGTTATACAAATAACTATTTTTCTCTGAAATTTTTTTAAGTTTTTGTTTTTTTCTAGCAGTTTAGACCTTCTCAAATTAAAAAAAAAAAAAAAAAAAAAATTCTACTCTCATTGTCAAAGATGAAATATGTAATATATATTATAGATTTAACTCAATATTTCTACTATTAGTTAAATATGTTGAATTTTAAATAATGATTTTTGTAAAGATCAATTTTTGAAAAAACCCACTTGGGTTTTTTCAAGTGGTTATTTTTGAAAAAAAACCCACCCGGTTTTTTCGGGTTGGCAAATTAAGCCAACCCATGCTCTTATATCTCTTATATTGGGGATATTGTCATTTTCTTGGGGAAGTGCGCCAGAGGGGTGAGTTATAAAAGAGAGAACCGAAACTAAATTGTAAATTAGGGCATAGTTCGGTTTCTGATTTTTTAAATTTTAGTAGGAAGTTAATATTCAACAAAACTGATACAGGTCTGTATCGGTTATATGGTCAGCTCAGCCGTCCAGAAAAGACAGGCCATATAAGCGGGGTGACAACAATACAACCCTATTGAATTATGCCAGGATTATATTCACCGAATAAAAAAATAATTATACTTTTAAGAACATCTTAAAAATTAATTCGAGAAGTAAAAACAACCTTAAAAATATGCATTATTTTTTAGGGGGGAAATCTATTACCTTTACCCTTACTAATCAAAGTACAGCACACGTACATACGTACATCAGGCATGAAAGTAGACAATGACAAAAAAAGCTGACCTTCCCCGGGTGATGATTACATTTTCTCTTTACATAACTCTTTTTCACAATATGATTCAGTACTAACATACAGGAATGTTGCTCTCCTTCAAGCATTTTGAAGCAAAAAAAAATTTTCGGAGCAGCAAAACAAAATTTGTAGTAGGAGAACGAATTTTCGTAGCAGCCAAAATGCAGATTTGGAGCAGGATAGTGTTTTTGTAGCAGTTAAACTAACAATTTAAAGGATAAACCATAATTTTTGAGGAATCTGCCTAACAATTTAGAATGATTGGTTGGTAGCATTTGGGGCAGCCAAATATTCAATAATTGCTAATATGGTTTGTTGGTTTGGTACATGCAATATATAGTACGTAATTGCTATAGTACGTTGAGCCAATCAGTATGCGTAGTCATATCTCCGCCAGCATACATCTCACGGGGTAGAAGATACTGATTTCGACCAGGATTGCAACCCTCCCCCCCATTTTCCAATCACGAATTCTCGATGGATTTGCATCGATCTCAGAAACAGTCGTAAAGGGTGTCAAATAAGCGGATTTCCGCTTAAAAGCGGAAAACTTTCATGCCTGGTACATTCATGTGCAATGTATCCCCTATATAATAATAGCCTAAGTTGTCTGTCCGCGAATTTCGGAAGCGATTGTACCTGGAATGGATACAGGCATCCATATTGGATTGTTCATGAGTTAGGGTTAGCAAAATTGAAAGCGAGTTCGAAATCCACCCTATCCTCCCTTTTCGAGCGTTTAAAGCTATTATTTCAAGCTTTATCCTTCCTCTTATTCTATACGAAATTCATTCTTGATAGGATGGCAAAGGCGGAGAGTAATATTTAAATTTCTGGACTGTTTCTACTTAAATCTTCATATACTCTAATTAGTTTGCACACAACGTGCAGGCGTTGTAAGTTTGGCGGAATTTCCGTCCACTTGATCGTCATACTCGTTTTGTTGACGATTCTATCCCCGAGGCAGCCAATTTTTTTAATGTATAATAAATTCAATATTTTGTGCTTTTTCTTTTAAATTCTTATTCCGAAAATTGTTTTATTATTTAAAAAAATTTTTTTACTATTTTTTCACCTTTTTTTAATTTTTATTATTATTCATGTGAATTTTTGATGAGTTAGGGTTTGCAAAATTCAAAGCAAGTAAAGTTTATCTTTTCCTAAACTTTAGATACGATTCTGAAGTAAAATTGGTATGAATAAGCTCCGTATCACAGCGAAAGATACTGTCCTCTTTAATTTATTTCAGACCTAGTATTTTTTAATAGAATGATTTTTGAGCAATGGTCTTCTTCTAAATCTTGTTTTTATGCATTCAAATTTTTATGAAGTGTTCCTTTTTGAGTACTACGTACCCTATTGACTAGGGCAAAAGCTGTTTATTATTAGTTCAAGGGGCAATCACAAAACAGATAAGAATCGCATATAAAGTTTAAATACCATCAAGTACATGTTTTAAAATATTGGAAATATAATTTTAAAATATTAAAAAATATTGGACTATCTCTAAATATTCCCGTGGTTACAAAGCTGCAAGTGCTACCAGGTCCCAAAAAAATTTAAACCAGGTGATATTCGTACAGTCGATTATAAGCGATTCCTCGCCAAAATTTGGTACTTTCAAAAAGGTGAGAAAAGTGACTAAAAATTGGAAAAACAAAGCGATTTTTTTTCTCCTCTTGATTACAGATGCTATTATTAAGATTTTTCTACTTATTTTAACTCTAAATCAGGCTTGCAACTGCTGAGGTACTTTCAAAAAGGTGAGAAAAGTGACAAATAATACAGAATAAGTGATAAAAAAGTGACTAAACATTGAAAAAAAAAGCAATTTTTTTTCTCATCTTGATTACAGATGCTATTAAGATTTTTCTAGTTATTTTAACTCTAAATTAAATTATTCATGCAAGACATGATTTTAGAATCAAATACAAAAAAGGTTAAAAATTTTGTTTAACATAACTCAACATTGCTTTTTATTCAAGAAAATCTATAAATTAAATTTGAATACATACAATACATTAATTTTATAATCACGATTTTCTGCATATATTAATGATATTTTGAAATATGTACATAGCTAGATTACAGTATCTAAACAAAAATTGTGAAGAAAAAGAAAAAGAAAAATGTGTGTTTTGATGTAAATTACTTTAATGTATTAAATGTACATTTCAGTACAAATGTAGATTTCAGGAACTTCTTTACGACTTTTTAAAATCACTAAATTCTGGAAGCCATATGACTAATTACATTTTAATAAGAAAAATAAGATTAGAGCATCACATTTTTGGTCTTTTATAAAAATATTTTTTATTAACTCAGATTTTTTTTTCAACAACCAGGCTTGCAACTGCTGAGGTACTTTCAAAAAGGTGAGAAAAGTGACAAATAATACAGAATAAGTGACCAAAAAGTGACTAAACATTGAAAAAAAAGCGATTTTTTTCTCCTCTTGATTACAGATGCTATTATTAAGATTTTTCTATTTATTTTAATTCTAAATCAAATGATTCAGGCAAGACATGATTTTAGTGTCAAATACAAAAAGGTTAAAAATTTTGTTTAATACAACTCAACATTGCTTTTTATTCAAGAAAATCTATAAATTAGATATGAATACATACAATACATTATTTTTATAATCACAATTTTCTGCATATATTATTAATGATGTTTTGAAATTGTACATAGCTAGATTTGAGTATCTAAACAAAAATTGTAAAGTTAAAAGAAGAGAAAAAAAAAAAAAAAAAAAAAAGAAGAAGAAGAAGAGAGAGAGAGAGAGAGAGAAATGTGTGCTCTGACGTAAGTTACTTTAATGTATTAAAATGTATATTTCAGGAACTTCTTTACGACTTTTTAAAATAACTAAATTTTGGAAACCATATGACTAATTACATTTTAATAAGAAAAATAATATTAGAGAATCACATTTTTTATATTTTATTCGTCGTTTTGGTTTGGATTCGGTCGTGTGGAGTGATTGTAGCGCTTGCACTAAGAATGAATTACGGTTCATTACATTGTCGGACTCCCTGATACACCATGAAAAAAGTGACTGAAAGTGACTATTTTCTTAAAAAAGTGACTAAAAGTGATCAATTGTAAAAAAAGTGACTAAAGGTGAGAAAAGTGACGGAATTGCAAGTCTGTTTAAAATACAGTGATGAAAAATTTTATGAATATTTTACGCCTATTAATATCTTAAATAATACGAAATATGTTTAAAGACAGTAAAAAAATTCCTAGACAAAATGTATACTAAAAATATAGATTTTTCACTATTTTTTATTTAAAATACAAGGATGAATAATTTTATTAATATTTTACGCTTATTAATATTTTAAAGAATACGAATAATGTTAAAGGCATTAAAATATTCCGAGACATAATACTGAAAAATATAGATTATTCTCTGTTTTTAATTTAAAATACAGAGATGGAAACTTTTATGAATATTTTACGCCTATTAATATCTTAAATAATACGAATAACGTTAAGACGGTAAAAAATTCCTAGACATAATGTATACTGAAATATATACATTATTCACTGTTTTTTATTAAAAATACAGTTATGAAAAATTTTATGAATATTTTAGGCTTATCAATATCTTAAAGAATACGAATAATTTTAAAGGCATTAAAAATTCCTAGACATAATGTATACTGAAAAATATAGATTGACAGTAAAAAATTTCTAGACAATGGACACTAAAAATATAAATTGTTCACTGTTTTTTATTTAAAATACAGTGGTGAAATATTTTATGAATATTTTACGCTTATTAATACCTTAAAAAATACTAAAAAATATAGATTATTCACTGTTTTTTATTTTAAATACAAGCATAAATATTTTTATTAATATTTTACGCTTATTAATATCTTAAAGAATACGAATAATGTTAAAGGCATTAAAATATTCCTAGACAAAATGAATACTGAAAAATATAGATTATTCACTGTTTTTAATTTAAAATACAATGATGGAAACTTTTATGAATATTTTACGCCTATTAATATCTTAAATAATACGAATAATGTTAAAGACAGTAAAAAAATTTCTAGACAAAATGTATACTAAAAATATACATTATTCACTGTTTTTTATTTAAAATACAAGGATGAATAATTTTACTAATATTTTACGCTTATTAATATCTTAGAATACGAATAATGTTAAACGCATTAAAATATTCCTAGACATAATGAATACTGAAAAATATAGATTGACAGTAAAAAATTTCTAGACAACGTATACTAAAAAATATAGATTATTCACTGTTTTTTATTTAAAATACAGTGATGAAAAATTTTATAAATATTTTTGTGCTTATTAATACCTTAAAGAATACGAATAATTTTAAAGACATTAAAACATTCCTAGACATAATGTATACTAAAAAATATAGATTACTCACTGTTTTTTATTTAAAATACATTTATAAAAAATTTTATGAATATTTTACGCTTATTAATTTCTTAAATAATAGGAATAAGGTTAAAGGCATTAAAAAATTCCTAGACATAATGTATACTAAAAAATATAGATTATTAACTGTTTTTTTATTTAGAATACAATGATGAATAATTTTATGAATATTTTTCGCTTATTAATATCTTATATCATTAGAATACGAATAATGTTAAAGAGAGTAAAAAAATACCTAGACAAAATGTATACTAAAAATATAGATTATTCGCTGTTTTTTTATTTAAAATACAAGGATGAATAATTTTATGAATATTTTACGCTTATTAATATCTTAAAGAATACGAATAATGTTAAAGGCATTAAAAAATTCCTAGACATAGTGTAAACTGAAAAATGTAGATTGACCGTAAAAAATTTCAAGACATAATGTATACTGAAAAGTATAGATTATTCACAGTTTTTTATTTAAAATACAGTGATAAAAATTTTTATGAAAATTTTACGCTTATTAATATCTTAAATAATACGAATAATGTTAAATCCATTAAAAAATTCCTAGACATAATGTATACTAAAAAATATAGATTATTCACTGCTTTTTATTTAAAATACAATGGTGAATAATTTTAATAATTTACGCTTATTAATATCTTAAATAATACGAATAATGTTAAAGACAGTAAAAAATTCCTAGACATAATGTATACTGAAAAGTATAGATTACTCACTGTTTTTTATTTAAAATACATTTATAAAAATTTTTATGAATATTTTACGCTTATTAATATCGTAAATAGTAGGAATAAGGTTAAAGGCATTAAAAAATTCCGAGATATAATGTATTTTAAAAAATATAGATTATTCACTGTTGTTAATTTAGCATTGCAAAAAGTAAAAAATTTGAAGTTTCTGGTATTCTTAAATCCAGATATCCACGTCTAGTGTTACTATATTTTTCTTTTTTTAATTTAACAAACTTAAATTTATTTCAGTAAAAAATATATTTATCACATAAAAAGACACATAAACCGGAAAAATTGAATTTAGTATCACCATTTGATAAGAGCTTTAAAATAAGTACATTACAGACATGCTAATATTCAGACACCTCTGTCAGTAGCAAAAAGTTGTTTTAAAATTTAACATGCTACCCACAAACTACACGCGTATGCAATTTATATACATAGCAACCCAAACAAATTCTACATAACGTATTTTATTGGTTTCTTAATTAAAATTGAGCAAATTAACGTAAAAATAAACACACAGTAAATTAAAATTAATTAATTTAATAATGTGTATGTAGCATTTTAGCTGTAGTCATAAGGATAATATACGTTAGTTAGGTTATAGTCAATATTTCAAAGAGCTAATTTAGAATATATCAATAGATTTCAATATTTACAACTTAAGGTACGTTTTATCAATAATTAAGTTTCTAAAGATAACATCAACTATATAATAATAGCATAAGTTGTCTGTCCATCTGTCCTCGAATTTATGAAGTGGTTGTACTTGGAATGGGTAGAGGCATCCATATTGTATTTTTGACGTGTTAGAGTCAGCAAAATTAAAAGCGAGTTCAAGGTTCAGACTCTTTCCACAGAGAAAAAATTAAGCACTTTTTAAGCATCTTAATTTTCATTGTACTATAACTGACCTACAGCTAAAGCTTAAAAATTGAAGCTTTTCATGAGATTTATGATTTGTAAAATGACATTAAATAATATATCGATCAATTTAATAATTTTATTAAACACAATTGTTAATATCTCATACTTTATGCTAAGACATCTTTCTTGCCTAACATAAATTTTAGAACAGTAATAGTCCTTATTGATCAAATGCCCCCCCCCCTCCCTAAAAAAATCTGAAATATTTGTAAAGTTAAGAAAGTACTATCTGTGGTGGAAGATCAGCAAGTTTCACATTATAGCAACAGTATTTTTACAGCAACATAGATGTAAAATAAGACAATAAAAAGTACTTCTGTATTATAAACAGGTAAATATATTCACACACACACACACAGGGTGACAGAAAAGAAGATGCAGTATCTGCACAAGATTCAGGAAATTATCAATGATATTTTAAAAATGTAACTAAAGAACTATTTCCATTCATAATAGAAGATGAGAACCAAAAAATATAGGGAGGGGGGAAAATAAGAGACTATGTCTAATTTTGAAATTCATTTTTCTTTTCTTCTATACATTTTTTTAATTGGTCTAACTCTTTTCTTATCTTTAGCTTTGTTGAATCGAGTGACGATTATCAAGGGAAAGAAAAATTCAGCAACCGATATTTGGGGAAAAATAAGCACTTTTTGAGCACTCGGAAAAAATTATAAATTTTAAGTCTACAAAAAGAAAATTAAGCACTTTTTAAGGACTTATTAGGGACCTTAAAAATGGATCCACAAAATAAGCACTTTTTAAGGATTTTTCAAAAACGATCGAAATCTACCCCTTCCCCCCTTTTCGAGTGTTTAATGTTATTACTTCAAGATCTGTTGACCCCGGTTAAGATCAGAACATAAAATTTATCAATTTATCCCATAATAAATAGATAAAAGTAAAAAAAATTTTCCTAACTTTATGTTGTCATTCCTTTAAACATCTCATTTAATCATTTCTTATTTTAAATTATTTAAATATCGTCTGCATTGTATTTTCATTCGTTTATCACCGAACTTAGACATTGCGTAAATAATTTTCTTTTATATTTGTATTAAATAATAGATCAGGTACATTATGTGCTAATTTTAAGTTTAATCCTCGATTATCTTTTGTTGCAATGAAAATTTTATCACCGGTATTAACAACAAATTCTTTTCATAAAAGTCTAGGAGTCTATTTCACGGATTAATAAATATCTAGCGTTTAAGTTATATATCTTTGAAAATTAAGAAGTTTGTTCGTCTGTGTGTTTTTTATACATAATCTCTCGGTTTTGCGAACAATTCGCTCAATTTTGGATATCATTCATATATACCGCCAAATAATCGCTGTCAATATTAAAACCTCTGCTCTCCATCCTATCACGTAATATAAAAAAATAAATTAAAGTTGGAAACTAACATGCGGTCAGTTAAGATAAACAAATTATTGATAGTGTACCAGATAATTCTCAGCCAAAAAACAAACCATTTTTTAACCTGCCTTATAGGGTATTTTAAAATTCTAGAAAATTAAAAATTTTACTGACCCCGTCATATGACGGGCTATATGCTAGTTTAAAAGAATATTACAACTGTTGAAGCTCCGGCAACGCTGGGTTAATCAAAATCAGTCTTATTGTCATTTTAAGAGATGATTCTCAAATTCCACAATTCTTATCGATTCACTGCATAATTCACTGAGAACATCTCGTTACAAAATATTTAAAATAACCTGATGTTATGAAAACAGTGTAACACATTGTAAATTACATTTGCATTAATGCAGAAAGTCATCGACAATTAAGAAAAAAATCCTTGAAAAATTAAAGGACGAAGAACTTCCAAATGACATTCATTAAATGTAATTTATGTAAAAAAAAAAATTTTACTGCCTTTTTTTTGCATACCTTTTAAATACGTATTTAATTGCGTGTCGTGAAAAATTTCAAATTTTGAAAAATAGTTCGGATTATCAAGGAGCTTGACCACCCCTGAATTAGAGTGCCAAACAAAGCACTAGAAATCTAAGCGTGTACCAGATAATTCTGAGCCAAAAAAAAAAAAAAAAAAAAAACCATTTTTTTTTTTTACCTGTCTCATAGGGTATTTTACAATTCGAGAAAATTAAAAATTTTACTGATCCCGTCATATGACGGGCTATATGCTAG
>CM063507.1:45902579-45925079 GCA_032207245.1 Pardosa pseudoannulata | reverse complement strand
ACTAATTTATTTTGTAAATATTTTTTATTTTATCCCAATCTTGTTTTTATACCTCAGTTTTGAATGTCCTTTAAAGTTTTTGTGATGTCTAATATCCAAATTACTTTTATCCCAATCTTGTGTTTATACCTTAGTTTTGAATGTCCTTTTAAAGTTTTTTGTGATGTCCGTTATCCAAATTACTTTTACTTGAAGTTCTTTTTGTTTATCTAATGTACTACATAATTTATAAAACTTATTTGGCTTAGTTTGCCCCCAGTGGATTGTGCACTGTAGCACTTCAAACCAAACCAAACCATACATTACTAATCTATTTTGTAAATATTTTATCCAATCTTGTGTTTTACATTTTAATTTTGAATGACCTTTTAAATCTTTTTGTATTGTCCGTTATCCAAATTACTTTTATCCCAATCTTGTGTGTATACCTTATTTTTGAATGTCCTTTTAAAATCTTTTGTGATATCCGTTATGCAAATTACTTTTACTTGAAGATCTCTTTTGCTTATCTAATGTACTACAATTTATAAAACTTATTTGGCGTAGTTTGTCCCCAGAGGATTGTGAACCGTAGCACTTTAAACCATACATTAATAATCTATTTTGTAAATATTTTTATCCCAATCTGTGTTTATACCTTAATTCTAAATGTCCTTTTAAAGTTTTTTGTGATGTCCGTTATCCAAATTACTTTTACTTGAAGTTCTCTTTTGTTTATCTAATGTATTACAATTTACAAAACTTATTTGGCGTAGTTTGCCCCCAGAGGATTGTGAACCGTAGCACTTCAAACCATACATTACTAATCTGTTTTGTAAATATTTTTATCCCAATCTTGTGTTTATACCTTAATTCTGAATGTCCTTTTAAAGTTTTTTTTTATGTCCGTTATAAATTACTTTTACTTGAAATTCTTTTTTTTTTTTTTTTTTTTTTTTTTTTTTTTTTTTTTTTTGTATAGTGCACTACAATTTACAAAACTTATTTGGCGTAGTTTGCCCCCAGAGGATTGTGAACCGTAGCACTTCAAACCATACATTACTAATCTATTTTTTAAATATTTTTATCCTAATCTTGTCTTTATACCTTAATTTTGAATGTCTTTTTAAAGTCTTTTGTGATGTCCGTTATCCAAATTACTTTTATTTGAAGTTCTTTTTGTTTGTCTTATGTACTACAATTTCTAAAACTTATTTGGCGTAGTTTGCCCCCACAGGATTTTGCACCGTAGCACTTCAAACCAAACCATACATTACTAATCTATTTTGTAAATATTTTTATCCCAATCTTGTGTTTATACTTTAATTTTGAATGACCTTTTAAAGTTGTTTGGGATGTCCGTTACCCAAATTACTTTTATTTGAAGTTCTTTTTGTTTGTCTTATGTACTACAATTTCTAAAACTTATTTGGCGCTGCTTGTCCTTAGATGATTTTGTTCCATTAAACCTATATAACTAGCTAACTTTAAAGAGATCGAGAAAAGCGTTTTTGATTTTAAATTACTTGTAAAAGAGTTTGATAGGGTTTTCTTTGATCGGAAATAATGATCTTTAACATACATAAATTTTAATAAGGGTCGCGTTACTCTTTTATTAATTTTTGCTTTGTTTACGTGGTGAATTGATTATATAAAATCTTATAATTGAAACCACCTAGCCATTTTCCCCATAGATTAAGCTTAGTGTCAAAGGAATCCAATAGGACTGGCACCTCAAAGGTAGATAAATTGTGCGTCGTCATTTGCACCTGTTTCTGTGTCTAGGACTCGACAAAATCCAGTAACTAACAACAGAAAGGGATGTGCCAGGTGGTCAAGAAACTTATATACATACTGCTTCCTTCTTATGATTAGTTCTTACTTATATGTATGCCTCCTATTTCAAAACGCTTTATACTGTGGGAAAATATCTTTCGCATTGTGTCCAATCTTTTGTGACAAATTTTGGAAGTTCAACTCTATAATTAAAGGTAGAACTGCACAGTCGCCGTAAAAGCTGTATAAATCAAATAAAGGGATTGGCTCTACACAGTAACATATTGTATACCAATAGAAAATCCCAAGTTTGATTTATCGGCTTAGCTGAGCGTCGAGGCAAAGTTGTCGAAAAATTCGTTGTTACAGTTGCAGTATAAGAGTTGGTCGTATATTCTTAGGCGTAATTGCTATAGAGTATTATATTATAGATTACTCTTATAACAGATTATTCCTATAAAATTCAACTCCTTAATATTGGATACGTTACCACACCAAATAACTGTTTTATGACAAAGAATTCCTAACAAACTTAAAACTATTTATCAAAATGCACCACACTATTTAAACAAGAAAAATGCTGCATAGTAATGCCATTTATGGTAAGTAAATTTAACTATAATCTAGCCTATTTATTTTTAGATATCAGACTGGCATTAAAAATTAAAATAATCGAGGTACAAGATTGACCGTGTGAGACACGGGCAAGTACCTGGAATGGGTAAAAAAATTTAATTTTTATAAATTACTAAAGTGAAAAAAAAAATCCATCGCCCTTTTATCAAAGTTCTCACATTCATTTTCACGGTACTAAAAGAACCGTAAAAATTCTCGGACTATCCGTAATTTTACGGATCCTTAAAAGGCAAGTATGAGGATCATTTCGAATATTTTTCCCGATATATTTGCCCTTCACTTGAATTTCCTGACAATTAAACGCACTGAAATACATAAGTATGCATACTCTATTCTACAATATTACAAATTATCCCCTATATAATAATAGCCTAAGTTGTTTGTCTGCGAATATCTGAAGCGGCTGTACCTGGAATGGATAGAGGCATCCATACTGGATTTTTCATGAGATAGGGTTAGCAAAATTAAAAGCGAGTTCGAAATCCACCCCATCCCCCTTTTTCGAGCGTTTAATGCTATTATTTCAAGCCTTATCCTTCCTCTTATTGTATAGGAAATTCATTTTTGATAGGATAGCAAAGGCGGAGAGTAATATTTAAATTTCTGGACTGTTTCTATTTGAACTTTCATATACTCTAATTAGTTCACAAATGGCGTGTAGGCGTTGTCCGTTTGGTTGAATGCCCGCCCACTTGATCGTCGTACTTCTCGGGTTGATGGTTCTATCCCCGACGCAGCGAATTTTTTTTTAATGTCTAAAAAATTTAATATTTTCTGCTTTTTTTTTAAGTTCTTATTCCGAAAGTTGTTTTATTATTTTTAAAATAAATTTTTACTATTTTTTTCAACATTTGATAACTTTTATTATTTTTATTTTATTAAATTCACGTATTGCTTTACGGATGTCCCTGGCCACATAAACATTTCACGTTGTGTATCCTTAAACTTTCTTCTCGTAATGTAATAATAGCCTAAGTTATCTGCCCGTCTGTCCTCCAAGTTATGAAGATGTTGGACCTGGAATGGACAGAGCATCCATATTGGATTTTTAATGAGTTAGGGTTTGCAAAATTCAAATCGAGTAAAGTTTATCTTTTCTTAAACTATAAATCCGATTCTGAAGTAAAGTGGTATGAATAAGCTTCGTATCACAGCGAAAAATACTGTCCTCTTTTAAACGTTCGAAATCCACCCCGTCCTCATTTCGAGCATTTAATGCCATTATATCAAGCCCCTTTTTAAGAACAAGCGATTAAATTTATCAATTTATCACATAATAAATAGGTAAAAATAACAATTTTTTTCTGGCATTATGACTTCATTCCTTTAACTATCTCAAAATCATCTTTAATCATTTCTTATTTTAAATTATGTAAATGTTTTCTGCATTATTTCCATACGTTTTATCACTAAACTTAGATATTACATAAATAATTTTTTTTTATTATTTGACTTAAATAATAGAATAAGTACATATGTGATAATTTTAATCGATTATTTTTGTTGAAAGGTAATTCTCAGCCAAAAAAACAAACCATTTTTTTTACGTGCCTCATAAAGTTATTTACAATTCTGGAAAATTAAAAATTTTACTGATCCCGTCATATAACGGGCTATATGCTAGTCCACTATATAATAATAGCCTAAGTTGTCTCTCCGCGAATTTATGAAGCTGTTGTAGCTGGAATGGATACTGGCATCCATATTGGATTTTTTATGAGTTAGGGTTAGCAAAATTCAAAGCAAGTTCGAAAGCCACCTCATCCCCCCTTTTCGAGCGTTTAATGCTATTATTTTAAGCCTTATTTTCCCTCTTATTCTATACTAAATTCATTATTGATAGGATGGCGAGGGCGGAGTGCAATACTTGCCCCTTATATATTCTAACCATCCCCTTCAACACGTATAAGTTGGTACATGGGGTAGAGTATCTGCCCATTTGGTCGTCGGATTTCTCGGGTTGATGGTTCTACCCCCGACGAAGCCGAATTTTTCTAAATGTCTAATTAATTAATTAATTTCTGCTCTTCCTTTTGAATTCTTTTTCCTAAAGTTGTTTTATTATTTTTAAAGTTTTATTAATTTTAAAATAAATTTTTACCATTTTTCAAATTTTTATGATTTTTATTTTATTAAATTCACGTATTACTTTTATTATATCAAGCCCCATTTTAAGAGCAGGCGATTCAATATATCAATTTATCACATAATAAATAGGTAAAAATAACAATTTTTTTCTAGCATGTGACGCCATTCCTTTAACCATCTCATTTAATCATTTATTTTAGATTATTTAAATATCTTCTGCATTTAAATATCTTCTCCATACGTTTTATCACTAAAGTTAGATATTACGTAAATAATTTTCTTAGGGTAATATTTTGTTGCAAAATAATTCTCAGCCAAAAATCAAACCATTTTTTTACCTGCCTCATAGGGTACTTTACAATTCTGGAAAATTAAAAATTTTACTGATCCCGTCATATGACGGGCTATATGCTAGTGCAATAAATAATTAACTGTTGGTAATTAAAAAATCCTTTCAAAAATCTGTACAAAAATTCGTTTTTACAGTTGCAATATAAGAGTTGGACGTTCATTCTTAGGCGTAATTGCCATAGAGTATTATATTATGTGCAATAAATAATTAACTGTTGGTGCTTAAAAATTTCTTTAAAAAAATCTAAAAATTTAACCTAATGGCAAAAAGAAAAATTGATACTAATAACGGCGCTGGAAAGTGTCCTGATTACACCTTAGAAACTGAAACAGATACCGATTTGGATGCATCTGAAGATAGCATTGTAGTTTGTCCTGTAAAAAAAAAACGTGTGCAAAATTTAGTTAATGATGAAACTGCTTCTGGTCACGACGCATGAGAAAAGCTTTCATCGAAAGTGGCACACAAAATCGATTCATAAGGCAAGAGGTTAAAAACAAATATTTTAAATACAGTAAATATCGGAAAAACTCTTAAGTCCACAAAGAAAAAAAATCCCTATTTTCGCTTCTTGTTCCTTGGCATTCTATGAAATATTAAATATTGGCTAATTCTATGAAATATTTGATGATATAATGAAAGCTAAAAATATTTAATTCATTAGATTTTGAATAGCCAATTCTAAGAAATATTTGATGATATGATGAAAGCTAAAAATATTTAATTCATTAGTTTTTGAATAGCTAATTCTATGAAATATTTGATGATAGGATGAAAGCTAAAAATATTTATTTCATTAGATTTTGAATAGCTAATTCTAAGAAATACTTGATGATTTAATGAAAGCCAAAAATATTTAATTCATTAGCTTTCGTATAGCTAATTCTCTAAGAAATATTTGATGATAAAATGAAAGCTAAAATTTATTTTCATTAGCTTTTGAATAACTAATTCTAACAAATATTTGATAATAGGATGAAAACTTAAAATATTTATTTCATTAGATTTTGAAGAGTTAATTCTAAGAAAATACTTGATGATTTAATGAAAGCAAAAAATATTTAATTCCTTAGCTATTGAATAGCTAATTCTAAGAAATATCTGATGATAAAATGAAAGCAAAAAATATTTAATTCATTAGCTTTCGAATTGCTAATTCTAAGAAATATTTCATGATTTAATGAAAGCTAAATATATTTAATTCATTAGCTTTGGAATAGCTAATTCTAAGAAGTATTTGATGAAATGATGAAAGATAATAATATTTAATTCATTAACTTTTGAACATCTAATTCTAAGAAATATTTGAGGATATGATGAAAGCTAAAAATATTTAATTCATTAGTTTTTGAATAGCTAATTCTAAGAAATATCTGATGATATGATGAAAGCTAAAAATATGTAGTTCATTAGATTTTGAATAGCTAATTCTAAGGAATATTTGAGGATATGATGAAAGCTAAAAATATTTAATTCATTAGCTTTTGAATAGGTAGTTCTAAGAAATATTTGATGATATTATGAAAGATAAAAATATTTAATTCATTAGATTTCTGTAAATTCATTAGTGATAAAGGTGAATATAAGATAGAAATTCTGTATATCTCCCGTCAATATTTAATATTAAAGGGAACCGTATAGAAATATTAGATATGTTGTTAATATTGCCTTCATATTATAAGACCTTTAAAACACCCAACTGAGATAAAACCCCAAAACAAATCAAAGCATTAATAATTAATTATATTATATTTTTGTGCATTCAAAATACAGTCGTGCCAAGTTAAAAAAAAAAAAAAAAAAAAAAAAAAAAAAAACACTTTAAGACATCAAAATTATTGGAAGCTAATTCCAAACCGTTAAAGAAAAATGTTAGAATTCTGAAATATATAACTTTTCAACTTCTAAATGTATTGTGAAAAATGTACAATACTGATATAGTTAAATATTTTTTTTAATTCTGTATAGTTCTCTTTATTTTAAAATATTAAAGGGAAATATACAAAAATGCTAGATGTATTGGTATTATGGTTTGTATATTATAAAACCATTAAAATATCCAACTAGCCGAACTATGGGAGATTGGTTAGGGTGCTGGCCTTCGGTAAAGGAGTTCGTGGGTTCGATCCACATAGTTGCATAGATGTTCATAGCCGTTCGGAATCGTCTTTAAGCTGTAGATTCCGGCCTCATTAGCCCTCATGCTCCAAAAATGTAGACTGTAGCACTCAAAACCAAACCAATTGAAATAAGACACAAAAAAAAAATCAAAGCATTAATAATGAATTTTAGTATATTTTTGAGCATACAAAATACAGTCGTGTCAAGTTAAAAAAAAACTTTAAGACATCGAAATTATTGGATGCTAATTCCGAACCTTTAAAGAAAAATGTTAGACTTCTAAAATATATAACTTATCAACCTCTAAATGTATTGATGCAAATGTACAGTACTGATATAATTAAACATTAAAAAAATTCTCTACAGTTCTCTTTATTTTTAAAATATTAAAGGAAACTATACAAAAATACTAGGTGTATTGGTACTATGGTCTGTATATTATAAAATCATTATAATATCCAAGTAGCCGAACTATAGCCGATTGGTTAGGGTGCTGGCCTCCGGTACCGGAGTTCGTGGGTTCGAATCCCACTAAGGCATGGATGTTCGTAGCTGTTCGGATTCGGCTTTAAGTAGTAGGTCCCGGTCTCATTAGCCCTCGTGCTGCAAAAAGTAGACCGTAGCACTCCAAACCAACTGAGATAAAAACACCAAAAAATAAAAGCATTAACCCTTTGACAATTTTATTTTTTTTTTCAGAATTCGGTCAAAAAATGTCACATTTTTTTATTGTATTTTTTTATTTATTTTAGATTTTTAAGTAAAGATATGTTATTAAAATTAACATTTCTAATATTTTAAGCATTTATTACAACTTTTTTTTTCTTTTTATGAAAGCATCATAGAATATTTTAAGCATTTATTACAACTTTTTTTTTCTTTTTATGAAAGCATCATAGAATATTTTAAGCATTTATTACAACTTTTTTTTTCTTTTTATGAAAGCATCATAGAACTGAAGTTGACCTTTAGTCTCATCGACATTCAAGTTAATTTTTGGAACTGAAGTAAAATCAAATCTAGGAGGCGGATCCGAAAGATTATCACAATTAATTTCAAAAAATTGTCTTGCTTGACTGATTCCATCTGTACTTCTATCAGAGTCACTACTATCCAGGTCATCTAGTCAACTTTCGCTACTATCATTTACAGATAATTCAGTTTCTGATTCCGAGTCACAGTTCGAATCGCAAGAAATTAGCTCCATACGCTCTGAATTATCCATTATTTAAAAGTAAAATATATATTATTCAACTCTTACTTCAATAAAAGTATCAGGCGGTTAGTAAAATATAACCTGAAAGCTATACTCTGAAAGATAACAATTCGTCTTCTGATACAAAACATGCGAAAAAACCCGCGCTTTTGAACTAATCAGAGTACAAAATGCAATTAACTGAAAACTATCATTTACTGGACAACTATCCGTATCTATACGAATAATTTGTTACTAAAATTGGAAAAATACTGCCGAAACAGTGCAAGCGAAATAGAAATCAGATTGCCCGTACGCCGTACGGGCAAATCAGTAAAGGACAGAAAGCTGTGCCCGTACATCGTACGGGCATAACAGGAAAGGGGTTAATAATGAATTTTGGTATAATTTTGCGCATTCAAAATATAGTCGTACCAAGTTAAAAAAAAACTTTAAGACATCGAAATTATTGGATGCTAATTCTGAACCGTTAAAGAAAAATGTTAGAGTTCTGAAATATATAACTTATCAACTTCTATGTGTATTGTGAAAAATATACAATACTGTTATAATTAAATATTTTTAAAAAATTCTCTATAGTTCTCTTTATTTTTAAAATATTAAAGGTAACTATACAAAAAATTAGATGTATTAGTACTATGGTCTGTATATTATAAAACCTTTAATTTTTCCAACTAGCCGAATTGTAGCCTGTTGGTTAGGGTGCTGGCCTGTGATACCAGAGTTTGTGGGTTCGAATCCCACTATGGCAGGGATGTTCGTAGCCGTTCGGTATCTCCTTTAAGCTGTAGGTCCCTGTCTCATTAGCCCTCGTGCTGCAAAATGTAGACCGTAGCACTCCAAACCAAACCAACTGAGATAAAGACACACAAAAAAAAAAAATAAATAAAAGTATTAATAGTGAATTTTAGTATATTTTTGCTCCTACAACATACAGTCTTGCCAAGTTAAAAAAAACTTTAAGACATTCAAATTATTGGATGCTAATTCAGAACTTTTAAAGAAAATTGTTAGAGTTCTGAAATATATAACTTATCAACTTCTAAATGTATTGTGAAAAGTGTACAATACTGATATAGTTAAATATTTTTAAAAAATTCTGTATAGTTCTCTTTATTTTTAAAATATTAAAGGAAACTATACAAAAATGCTAGATGTATTGGTACTATGGTCTGTATATTATAAAACCAATAAAATATCCAACTAGCCGAACTATAGCCGATTGGTTAGGGTGCTGGCCTTCGGGACCGGAGTTTGTGGGTTCGAATCCCACTATGGCATGGATGTTCGTATCCGTTCGGAATCGGCTTTAAGCTGTAGGTCCCGGTCTCATTAGTCCTCGTGCTGCAAAAAGTAGACCGTAGCACTCCAAACCAAAACAAACCAACTGAGATAAAGCCCCCCCCCCCCAAAAAAAAAAAAAAAATAAATAAAAGTATTAATAGTGAATTTTAGTATATTTTTGCGCATACAAAATATAGCAAAGTTAAAACAAATTTTAAGATATCAAAATTATTGGAAGCTAATTCCAAACCATTAAAGAAAAATGTTAGACTTCTGAAATATATAACTTATCAACATCTAAATGTGTATTGTGAAAAATGTACAGTACTGATATAATTAAACATTTAAAAAAAATTTCTATAGTTCTCTTTATTTTTAAAATATTAAAGGAAACTAAAGAAAATACTAGGTGTATTGGTACTATAATTCTGTATATTATAAAAAAATTAAAATATCCAACTAGCCGAACTATAGCCGATTGGTGAGGGTTGGTACCAGAGTTCGTGGATTCTATCCTCACAGTGGCATGGATGTTCGTATCCGTTCGGAATCGGCTTTAAGCTGTAGGTCCCGGTCTCATTAGCCCTCGTTCTGCAAAAAGTAGACCGTAGCACTCGAAACCAAAAGAAAACAAAAAAACAAAAGCATTAATAATGAATTTTAGTATATTTTTGCGCATACAAAATACAGTCGTACCAAGTTAAAAAAAAAAAATGTTAGACTTCTAAATATATAACTTATCAACTTCTAAATGTATTGTGACAAATGTACAATACTGATATAATTAAACATTTAAAAAAAATTCTCTATAGTTCTCTTTATTTTTAAAATATTAAAGGAAACTATACAAAAATACTTGGTGTATCGGTACTATGGTCTGTATATTATAAAACCATTAAAATATCCAACCAGCCGAACTATAGCGATTGGTTAGGGTGCTGGCCTTCGGTACCGGAGTTTGTGGATTCGAATCCCACTATGGCATGGATGTTCGTAGCTGTTCGGATTCGGCTTTAAGCAGTAGGTCCCGGTCTCATTATCCATCGTGCTGCAAAAAGCAGACCTTAGCACTCCAAACCAACTGAGATAAAGACACCAAAAAATGAAAGCATTAATCCTTTGACAGTTTCATATTTTTCCAGAATTCGGTCAAAAAATGTCACAATTTTTTATTGCATTTTTTTGTTCATTTTAGATTTTTAAGTAAAGATATGTTATTAAATTTAACATTTCTAATAATTTTAAGCATTTATTACAATTTTTTTTTCTTTCTATAAAAGCATCATAGAACTGAAGTTTACCTTTAGTCTCATCGATATCGAAGTTAATTTTTGGAATTCCAGTAAAATCAAATCTAAGAGATGGATACGAAGGATTATCACAATTAATTTCAAAATAGTGTCTTGCTTGACTGATACCATCTGTACTACTATCAGAGTCACTACTATCCAGGTCATCTAGCAAACTTTCGTTACTGTCATTTACAGATAATTCAGTTTCTGATTCTGAGTCACAGTTCTAATCACAAGAAATTAGCTCCATACGCTCTGAATTATCCATCATTTAAAAGTAAAAATATATTATTCAACTCTTACATCAATAAAAGTATCAGGCGGTTAGTAAAATATAACCAGAAAGCTATACACTGAAAGATAACAATTCGTCTTCTGATACAAAACATGCGAAAAAAACTGCGCTTTTAAACCAATCAGAGTAGAAAATACAATAAACTGCAAACTATCATTTACTGGACATCTATACGAATAATTTTTAACTAAAATTGGAAAAAATAAGGCCGAAACAGTGCAAGCGAAATAGAAATCAGATTGCCCGTACGCCGTACGGGCAAATCAGTTAAGGACAGAAAGCTGTGCCCGTACGATGTACGGTCATAACAGGGAAGGGGTTAATAATGGATTTTAGTATAATTTTTAGCATACAAAATATAGTCGTGCCACGTTAAAAAAAAACCTTTAAAACATCGAAATTATTGGATGCTAATTCTGAACTTTTAAAGAAAAATGTTAGAATTCTTAAATATATAACTTATCAACTTCTAAGTGTATTGTAAAAATGTACAATACTGATATAATTAAACATTTAAAAAAAATTCTCCATAGTTCAATTTACTTTTAAAATATTAAAGAAACTATACAAAAATACTAGATGTATTGATAATATTGTCTGGATATTATAACAACATCAAGATGTCTAACTGGGTTTAAAACCATTAAAAAGAGGAAAAAATCACAAAAATCAAAATATTAATAATGGATTTTAGCGTTTTTTCGTCTACAAAATACAGTTAAAAACACAAAAATTACTATTCATTGATTTCGAACCGTTAAGATATCCTCCAAACCAGGTATTGGACAAACTTTTTCGGCAGCGGGCCAAAAATCAAAAGAAAATAAATTTGGCGAGCCAAGATAAATTTTTCTAAAATTTTAAAAACAATATAAAAGTACCTAACTCTCTAAATACGTTAATGAGATGAATGAAATTGCGATTTCATTTTTAAAAGTTCCTTATACTGAGGTTCGAAGTGAGATGTACTGATTTTAAGAAACGATGCTAAATGCTCATCTGCCAGTCTACTTCTGAAATTATTCTTTGTAAAGTTCAAAGTTGAAAATACTTGTTTACATATAAGAAGCAAATATACCGCTGATCTTCTGGGAACGAGATAAAAAATTTGGGATTTAATATTTAAACAAAGTAGAAACGGAGATGGATATATAATGTATAAATATATATTTCTTTTAAATTGCCTCGGAACAGCAACTTAAAATTCTATCGGAGGGCCGGATAAAACCTTCCGGCTGGCCATAATTTGCCCATCCCTGCTCTAAACTATTTTTCAGATATTTATACTACAAGATTTTTAGTTCTATTTGTTTTTTGTCTTGCTTGTCTTGTATGTCCTAAAAGGATTTTGAGCCCCTAAATTCCAAACAACCAACCGCACTGTTAAACGAAATGTTAGATTTCATAAAATGGTTAACTCATCAATTTCTACATAGGCTATTCGCACATTTTTTAGACGATTTTGTTAGCGGTATTAAAAAAAACTTTAGTTGCAAAATAAATAACTGCAATTTTACCATGTTTTAAAAGTCAAAATTATCGTCTGCTGCTTGAGAGGTTTGCTTTTATTCAAAATGGCGTTTTTAACGAAGCAGTGGTTCGAAGGCTATATATTTATGTTCTTTCCGAAGAGAAGTATTCATATTCCTTTGTCCAAAATCGATGTGAGAGTCATGGTTTTGTGATATCTAAAGCGTCGATAGGTAATATCGTCCAAAAGAAAAGAAAAAAAAGTCGAAGTGGAGCCTCAATTGGGACAAAAATTCCAAACAAATATCCAAGGAAAAAGCGAACATCTTCGACTATTGCAAATGTACGTTGTTTAATATTAAAAAAAAAATCCCCCTAGTCAAAGGACAGTTGCAAAATCATTAAAATGCTCGGTGTCCACTGTAAAACAGAATGATAAACGTTGATTTAAATGAGATATGGTTGAACATCAACGGGAATTCCTATAGTTCTCATTAATATTAAATATTATTGGAAAACTATAAAAAAATATACTAGATGTATAGAAACAGGACAAAAACGCACGGAAATCAAGCATTAATTATGGATTTTAGTGTATTAAGCACACAAAATACAGTCGAATCCTGTTAAAATGAAATTCAAAAGAACAAAGTTTTGTACTGTTTTTCTGTTTTCGAAACATTGAAAAAAATAATCAGAATTCACAAAATGTATAACTTCTAAGTTGTTAAAAAACATTGAATAGTGAGTAGTATAATATGAAGGAGAAATTCTCTACAGCACTATCATTAATATTAAAATATTAAAGGGAACTATACAAAGATATAAAAAATGTTGGTAATATTCTGTAGGAAAATTCTGTATAAGAAACATTTATCCAAAGAAAAATAGAAAAAAAATTCTCACAATAGATGAATTATGGGTGTGTTTAAATGATTGCAACAACAAAAAAAGCCATTTTATTATTATAAAAGGGGAGAGAAAAAAATAAGTAAATGGTTCAAAGAATCGAACGAAAGTTTCCTAAGGGATTCATGATTGTTGTTGGTTTGGCAAGTTAAAAATAACGAGAGATTTGAAAAAATGTCAAGATTAACTACAAATGCTATCAAGAACATAATTTTATAGACCAATTTTTTCAGAATGAAATACCACCGCTTTACCCGCAGTTGCCATCAATCTTTGGATACAATCCCACAACCCTTACAGGACTTTGGAAATACACGGGGGGGGGGATTTTAAAGTGTTCAGGAGGAAATGACATATACCTCTTCTCACCACTTCAAAAATTCATTAATATCCCTGAAAATGACGGTGTCAAGATAGTTCATAATAACCGCTATCAAATAGAACATTTCAAACACAAAGCATTTTATATGCAATTTAGTTTTGTGATTACAACATACATCGTCTAAAAATGTGTGTGAACAGCCTATGTATACAGTCCAACTCTGTTACAGTGAAATTCAAGAGTCCGAAATTATTGTTTCTCCGAAAAACAGTTAAGAATATTAGAATTCATAAAATGTATAACTCATTACTTATTAAGTTCTTTCAATGGTTTTGCGTACTTTATAGTGGATATCAAAGGTAAATTATGTTTTAGGTCTCATGCTATTAAATATTAAATGATAATTCTATAAATTTCTCATTAATATTAAATATTAAAAGAAACTGTACAAAAATACTAGATAGATTGGTAATATTGTACCTGTATATTATAAGAAGGTTAAGATATCAAACTAAGATCAAGTGCCCTAAAAATGAAAAAGCTATGAAAGTCAAAGCAATTTGAGCATAGAAAAGTATAGTCGGAGAAAAAACGCCCATTAAAAGTGATTTTTTTAAAAAAAAAAGTTATGGTTCGCGATTTTAAAAGAGATTAAGAAAAAATATTATATATCATAAAATGTAGTTCCTCATCTAGATTGCGAAATATATTATATAGAGATATGGTTGAACATCAATGGGAATTTTTATAGTTCTTATCAATATTAAATATCAGCGGAAACTATATAAAAAATATACTAGATATATTGCTAATATTATTTACATATTATAGAAACGTTTAATATATCCAATTCAAACAGGACAAAAAACGCACGGAAATCAAAGCATTAAAAAAAATTATGGATTTTAGTGTATTTAAACATTCAAAATACGGTCAAATCCTGTTAAAATGAAATTCAAAAAGAACAAAGTTACTGTTTGCTGTTTTCGAACATTGAAAAAAATATGAATTCATGAAATGTATAACTCTAATTTAAAAAACTAAGTGAGTGTTAACTGGGAAATTCTTTTACAGTACCCGTTAATATTAAATATTAAAGGGAACTATACAAATATATAAGATATGTTGTGTATGAGAAATTCTGTACTAGAAGCATTTAATCCAAAGAAAAAATAGAAAAAAAATTACCACAATAGATGAATTATGGGTGTGTTTAAATGATTGCAACAAAAAAAAGAAACCATTTATTTATCGTAAAAGGGGATTTGGTTCGGAGCACTACGCGGTCTACTTTTTGCAACACGAGGGCTAATGAGACCGGGGACCTACAGTTTAAAGCCGATTCCGAACGGCTACGAAACATCCATGCCACAGTGGGATTCGAACCCACGAACTCCTGTACCGAAGGCCAGCACCCTAACCAATCGGCCATCGTTCGGCAGCTGTAAAAGGGGAGAAAAAAAAATTTAAGTACAATGTTAAAAAAAATCGAAAGAAAGTTTTTCTAAGGAATTCATGATTGTTGCTGGCTTTTCATATAATGGCAAGTTAAAAATAAAGAGTTTTAAAAAAGTGTCAAGATTAACTCCAAATACTACCAGGAACATATTGTATCGCCCATTTTTCTGGAATGGATGAAATACCATCGCTTTAACACCCCAGTGCCACTCAATCTGTGGAACAATCCCACAATCCTTACAGGACTCTGGAAAACTGTTCGGGAGTAATGGGATAGAATACCTCCTCTGACACTTCAAAAGACATTATTATCCTTGAAATTACGGTGTCGCAAGACAGTTCAGAATAAGGGCTATCAAACAGATCATTTCAAACATAAGAATTTTATGTAATTTAGTTTTGGGGACTATAATATACATCGTCCTAAAAAATGTGTAAACAGCCTCTGTATACAGTCAAACTCTGTTACAGTGAAATTCAAGAGTCCGAAATTATTGCTCCCAATTTCCGAACAGTTACGAAAAATATTAGAATTCATAAATTGTATACCTCATTACTTGTTAAGTTCTCTTCAATAGTACTATAGCGGAGTATCAAAGGTAAATTCTGTTTCGTTCTCATGCTATTAAATATTAAATTATAATTCTAGAAATTTCCCCTTAATATTAAATATCAAAAGAAACTGTACAAAAATACTAGATATATTGTGTTAGTAATATTGTGCCTGAATTATAAGAAGGTTAAAATATCAAACTAAGATCAAGTGCCCTAAAAATGATGATCAAAGCAATTTGAGTATATAAAATATAGTTGGAGAAAAAATCCCATTAAAGTGACTTTTTTAAAAAAGTTATGGTTCGCGATTTTTCAAAGAGTTAAGAAAAATATTATATTTCATAAAATGTATTACTCATAGATTGCGAAATATATTTAAATAGAGATATGGTTGAACATCAACGGGAATTTCTATAGTTCTCATCAATATTAAATATTATCAGAAACTATAAAAAATATACTAGATATATTGCTAATATTATTTACATATTATTCGACCGTTAATATAGCCAATTCAAACAGGACAAAAACGCACGGAAATCAAAGCAATTAATTATGGATTTTAGTGTATTTAAGCACACAAAATACAGTCGAATCCTGTTAAAATGAAATTCAAAAGAACAAAGTCACTGTTTGCTGTTTTCGAACATAAAAAAATAATCAGAATTCACAAAATGTATAACTTCTAATTGTTAAAAACATTGAATAGTGAGTTAGTATAATATGAAGGAGAAATTCTCTACAGCACTCGTTAATATTAAATATTAAAGGGAACTATACAAAAGATATAAAATATGTTGGTAATATTCTGTAGTTTGAAAATTCTGTATAAGAAACATTTATTCAAGAGAAAATAGAAAAAACTTTTTTTCACAATAGATGAATTATGGGTGTGTTTAAATGATTGCAACAAAAAAAAAACCATTTATTATCATAAAAGGGAGATAAAAAAATGTAAGTACATGGTTCAAAGAATCGAAAGAAAGTTTCCTAAGGGATTCAATGATTGTTGTTGGTTTGGCAAGTTAAAAATAAAGAGATTTGAAAAAATGTCAATATTAATTCCAAATGCTATCAGGAACATATTTTATTGCCAATTTTTCTGAATGAAATACCATCGCTTTACCCACAGTGCCATAAATCTTTGGAACAATCCCACAACCCTTACAGGACTTTGGAAAAGTGTTCAGGAGGAATGACATATACCTCTTCTCACACTTCAAAATTCATTAATATCCTGAAAATGACGGTGTCAAGATAGTTCATAATAACCGCTATCAAAATAGAACATTTCAAACACAAGCATTTTATGTAATTTAGTTTTGTGATTACAATATATATCATCTAAAAAAATGTGTGAACAGCCTCTGTACACAGTCCAACTCTGTTACAGTGAAATTCAAGAGTCCGAAATTATTGTTCTCCGAACAGTTAAATATTAGGATTCATAAAATGTATAACTCATTACTTATTAAGTTCTTTCAATGGTACTATAGTGGATATCAAAGGTAAATTATGTTTAGGTCTCATGCTATTAAATATTAAATGATAATTCTATAAATTTCTCATTAATATTAAATATTAAAAGAAACTGTACAAAAATACTTGATATATTGGTAATATTGTGCCTGTATTATAAGAAGGTTTAAGATATCAAACTAAGATCAAATGCCCAAAAAATGTAAAAGCTATGAAAGTCAAAGCAATTTGAGCATACAAAATATAGTCGGAAAAAAAAGCCCATTAAAGTGATTTTTTAAAAAAAGTTATGGTTCGCGATTTTAAGAGTCACGAAAAATATTTTATTTCATAAAATGTATTACTCACAGATTGCGAAATATATTAAATAGAGATATAAGTTCTTTCAATAGTACTACAGTGGAATATAAAAGGTAAATTCTGTTTCGTTCACATGCTATTAAATATAAAATGATAATTCTACAAAGTTCCCATTTATATTAAATATTAAAGAAAATGTACAAAATACTAGAGAGATTGGTAATATTGTCTGTGTATTGTAAGGACGTTAAGACATTGAAACTGGGATCAAGTGCTCTAAAAATGAAAAAGCGACACAAAATCAAAAGCAATCTGAGCACAAAAAATACAATCGAAATCCTGTTAAAAATGAAATTCAGAAGAACAAAGTTACGGTTTGCTGTTTTCGAAACATTGAAAAAAATAATTCATAAAATGTATAAATCCCAAGTTGTTAAAAATATTGAATAGTGAGTTAGTTCAATATCAACAGAAATTCTCTATAGTACCCGTTAATATTAACTATAAAGGGAACTATACAAAGATATAAGATATGTTGGTAATATTGTCTGCATACCGTAGGAAACATAAGGTATTAAACTAGGATCTAGACCCCCGAAAGGAGAAAAAAACGACAAAAAATCAAAGCATTTATAATGGATTATACTATATTTGCTTATACAATATACAGTCAAATTGTTACAGTGAAATATTAGAGTCCGAAATTATTGTTCCCTATTTCCGAACAGTGAAAGAAAATATTAGAATTTATAAAATGTATAACTCGTTAAATGTTAAAAAGTATTGAATAGTGAGTTAGTTCAATATGAATTGGAAATTCTCTATAGTAAAATTTTAGAATTCATGAACTGCATAGGTCATTAGCTTCTGAATATTTTCAATAGTAAGATAGTTGAATATCAAAGAGAAATTCTGTGTAGTTTTCCTTTAATATTAAATATTAAAGGGTATACAAAGATAAAAGATATGTTGGCAAGATTGTCTGCATACCATAGGAAACTTAAGGTATCAAACTGGGTTCTTAGACCCTCAGAAAGGAGAAAAAAAGACAAAAATCAAAGCATTTATAATGGATTATACTGTATTTGCTTATAAAATATACAGTCAAACTGTTACAGTGAAATGTTAGTCCGAAATTATTGTTCCCTATTTCTGAAGAGCGAATAAAAATGTTAAAATTCATAAAATGTATAACTTCTAAGTTGTTATAAGTATTCAATAGTGAGTCAGTTCAATATCAATGGGAAATTCTGTATAGTTCCCGTTAATGTTAAATATTAAAGGGAACTATAGAAAATATAAGATATGTTGCTAATATAACTGTCTACTTATTAAGATAGCTATCTGGGATCAATACCCCTGCCCTAAAGAAAATAATTGAAAATATTAAAAAAATTAATTAATTATTTGGTTTTAAAAGGTTACTGAGTCACGAAAAATTTACTTTATTACCACAGATGAAATATAGATGAGGGATAATTCTTGAAACTGTAATAAATTTCCTACTGATTTAAAAAATAAACAAGTTGATTTCTATTAAAAGTACTAAATAAAATTAAAAAATACAGAGAGATTGCTAAATCGGACATTTACATGTCACATTGGGATTCGAACCCACATACTTCGGTACCATTGTCTTAGTCCATTGTTCGGTTGGGTAATTATGAACTAAACAAAGATTTTGTTGTAATATTGTTGCGGTAGGTAAAACTATAAAACTCCCCCCCAAAGAACAACGACAAAATATTTAAGGATTAAAATTATTTACAGAATGTATAAAATGAATTACACATATGTTGCGATATGGATTTAGCAGTGATTTATTTTGGAATAGTTTCAATAGTAAGATTATTACATATCAAACGGAAATTTTGCATAGTTCCCTTTAATATTAAAAAGAAATGAAAATTCTGCTGAGAATGACTTCCTTTAAGAGCGAATATTAAATATAGAATTCTAAGAAAAAGTTCTGTGAAGTACTTCATTGTTTTCCTTTAATATTAAATATTAAATAGAAATTATGTATAGTTCTCTTTTAATATTAAATATTAAAGGGAACTATGGAAGAATACTAAATATATTAGTAATATTGTCTGCATGTTTACTAATGTTAAGGTATGCAAATGGGATCTAGAGTTCCTAAATAAGAAAAGAACAAAAAATAAAGGCCTTTATAAACGACTTTAGTGTATTTGAACATACAAAACACAGTCGCACGTCGTTTAATTCACCTTTGTAAAAATGCTATCTTGTCTTTTATAGTGTACTAGCATATAGCCCGTCATATGACGGGATCAGTAAAATTTTTAATTTTCCAGAATTGTAAAGTACCCTATGAGGCAGGTAAGAAAATGGTTTGTTTTTTGTCTGAGAATTATCTGGGATACGCTCAATAATTTGTTTATCTTCATACATTTCTAAAGTCTCCCTATACTGTGAATGCAGTTTAGAATCACGTTGAATTCATTTAGTCAAACCGTGTGGATATGTATAAAAAGCAAACACACAAACGAACACAAACTTCTTAATTTTAAAAAATACACTGCTTTCGAACAGTGAAGAAAAATATTAGAATTCATAAAATGCATAACTTCTAAGTTGTTAAAAGTATTGAATAGTGAGTTAGTTCAATATCAATCGGAAATTCTGTATAGTTTCCGTTAATGTTGAATATATAAGGGTAAAGTAACTATACAAAGATTTAAGATATGTTGGTAATATTGTCTGCATACCGTAGGAAACTGAAGGTATCAAACTGGGATCTAGAAACTCAGAAAGGAGAAAAAAGTACAAAAATCAATGCATTTACAATGGATTATACTGTATTTGCTTATACAATACACAATCAAACTCTGTTACAGTGAAATGTTAAAGAGTCCGAAATTATTGTTCCCTATTTCCGAACAGTGAAGAAAAATATCAGAATTCATAAAATGTATAATTTCCAAGTTGTTAAAATTATTCAGTAGTAATGTAGTTCAATATCAATGGGAAATTCTGTATAGTTCTCGTTAATGTTAAATATTAAAGAGAACTATACAAAGATATAAGATATGTTGGTAATATTGTCTGCTTATTAAGACAGCTATCTGGGTTCAATACCCCTAAAGAAAATAATTGAAAATATTAAAAAATTAATAATTATTTGGTTTTAAAAGGTTACTGTTTACTTTCTGATAGACGAGGGATAATGAAACTGTAACCTACTGATTTAAAGTTGATTTCTAACTAACTGCTACGGACATACATGTCACATTGGGATTCGAACCCACATACTCCGGTACCATTGTCTTACTTATTAGTCCATTGTTCGGTTGGGTAATAATGAATTTTTTGTCGCTATATCCGAACTGTTAAGAAAATATTTGAATTTTTAAAATACATTACACATAAGTTGCGATATGCATTTAGTAGTGAATTTATTTTCATATCAAACAGAAATTTTGCATACTTCCCTTTAATATTAAATAAGAATGGAAGCTCTGCATGATTTCCTTTAATATTAAATAAGAATGAAAATTCTACATTGTTCCTTTCAATATTAAATATTAAATAGAAATTATGTATAGTTCTCTTTTAATATTAAATATTAAAGGGAACTATGGAAGAATATTAACTGTATTAGTAATATTGTCTGAATGTTATACTAATCTTAAGGTATGCAAATGGGATCTAGGGTTCCTAAACAAGAAAAGCGACAAAAATCAAAGCATTAATAAAGGACTTTAGTGTATTTGAACATATAAAACACATTTGTACCTCGTTATACAAACTTGAAGAGAATAATTATTCTTTAAAACCTCCAAACGTTATGAAAAATATTTGAATTTATAAAGTATATAAAGTATATTCATAAAATATATACTTTGATTTAAATCTTAAAAAAGGTAAAAAAAAAACGCAATGTGCATCGTTTTCTCTAAAGCATATCGCTAAACGCAGGACATGCTGCATAATTCTGTATGAGAAACAATTATCCAAAGAAAAATGGAAAACAATTTTCACAATTGATGAATCATGGGTGTATTTAAATGATTGCAACAAAAAAAAAGCCATTTATTATCATAAAAGTGGAGAAAAAAAATTTAAGTACATGGTTCAAAGAATCGAAAGAAAGTTTTTCTAAGGGATTCATGATTGTTGCTGGTTTTTCATATAATGGAAAGTTAAAAATAAAGAGAGTTGAAAAAAATGTCAAGATTAACTCCAAATACTATCAGGAACATATTTTATTGCCAATTTTTCTGAATGAAATACCATCGCTTTACCCGCAGTGCCATCAATCTGTGGAACTCCATCAAGACAAAGCTAGCAGTCACACATCAAAATCCACTGTAAATTTCCTAAAAGAAATGGAACCAAAAAACCGGTATCAAGTCCATACCCTTCACTGATATCCCTACTAAATCTCCCGATGTATCACCTATGGATTTTTGTGCTTTCGGACTTTTAAAATCTGCATTATCCAAACGTCGTCCCACAACCCTTACAGGACTCTGGAAAGCTGTTCAGGAGGAATGGGATAGAATACCTCTTCTGACACTTCAAAAGGCATTATTATCCTGGAAATTACGATGTCGCAAGATAGTTCAGAATAAGGGCTATCAAATAGAACATTTCAAACACAAGAATTTTATGTAATTTAGTTTTGTGACTACAATATACATCGTCTAAAAAATGTGTGAACAGCCTCTGTATGCATGAATAAGAAGAGAGAGTTAAAAATAAACTCTTCATAATAATAATGTATTAATATTAACTTAACAAGAACAAAACTAAAATTATAATTTTAGTTTATCGGTGAAAAAAAAAAAGATGCGACTAAATTCGAAATGAAAGAAATATACCAGATTAAAATTGATAAAATATAATAAATCATATAAATGTGGTCAAAAAATAAGAAAAATTTTATATTTGAAAATACATTTTAAACGCTTATAGATTAACTAAAATACTTATAATATTTTC
>CM063507.1:45885079-45890079 GCA_032207245.1 Pardosa pseudoannulata | reverse complement strand
GTGTAGTGTTTTAATTTCTTGGGGTTTTTAATTTGCATATTGTATTAATCTAGCTTGAAAATGTTTTCTTTTTTAATATTTTTTTTTGTTGATTTATTTTAAATATTGATTTATTTTAAATGAAAATTTTTAATTTTCAATTCATCAATTTTCAGTGTAGTGTTTTAATTTCTTGGGGTTTTTAATTTGCATATTGTATTAATCTAGCTTGAAAATGTTTTCTTTTTTAATATTTTTGTTATTTTTTTATTTATTTTAAATATTGATTTATTTTAAATGAAAATTTTTTATTTTCAATTCATCAATTTTCAGTGTTTTGTTTTAATTTTTTGGGGGGTTAATTTGCATATAGTTTTAATCTAGCTTGAAAAAAAAATTTTTTTTAATATTTTTGTTATTTTTTTTTGTTGTTGTTGTTGATTTATTTTAAATGAAAATTTTTAATTTTCAATTCATCAATTTTCAGTGTTTTGTTTTAATTTTTTGGGGTTTTTAATTTGTATATTGTATTAATCTAGCTTGAAAATATTTTCTTTTTTAATATTTTTTTTGATTGTTGATTTATTTTAAATGTGCTTTTAACATTTACAATTAGCTTTCTCTCTTACGTCATCATCAAAATTCTTCTTACTTATATTTTTTATTTTATTTTGTGTGTTGTGGTTAACATTTCTTATTTGGCGCAGTGTCTCGAGGATTTTGAGCTATTAAACGCTAATCAACCAATTAACCAACTCTGTAGCAAGGTCATATGTATATTAGAACATATTATTATATTGATATTTGGTAAACGATAAATCACAATATTAAAATTCAGATATCATGCACCTCTAATTTTGACATCCTGAAGTTAACCTTAATATAGTTTTTATTTTAAATTAGTAGCGTATACTTTTCCAGATTTTTTTTCTTTTTTTTTCCTTTGCATTACCATTCGGCTATGGTAGAAACAGATATGTTTTAAGTGTTGGTATATTTAGTCTTAAACGGATAATCTGTACTTAATTTCATTGTTCCTTGAAAAATGTATTTGCAACCAAATTGAGTCTTTAATTTACGCTCTAACTTTTCGCTTGGTTGGTTGGAATTTAGTGGAGCTAAATCCTCTTTGGACAAACTGCACCAAAAATTAAAAATAAGTTGTTTATATCCTCCACCTCTAATTTTGACATCCAGAAATTAAGCTTAATATAGTTTTTATTTTAAATTAGTAGCTTATACTTTTACTTGAAAATTTGTAGGATGTTCAGAAAATTTTTTCTTACTTTGAATCACCCATGCGGCTATTATAGAAATAGCTACGTTTTACGTGGTGGTATATTTAGTGTTAAACGGATAAGCTGTACGTAATTACAGTGTTCCTTGAAAAATGTATTTGCAACCAAATTAAGTCTTTTAATTTAAGCTCTAACTTTTTACTTGATTGGTTGGAATTTGGAGGAGCTAAATCCTCTTGGAACAAACTGCACCAAATATTAAAAATAAGTTGTTAAAAAATATCTTTCGCTTCAAATAAAAAATATATAAATGACTTTTGAAAATAATCAGAAAGTTTCATATCTTTTCTCACCCTTTTTTATCTTTTTTGACAAGCCCAGAATTTTTTTTTCTACTGAAAAACAGCAATAACATGTTAAAATTTAAATTTATATATTCAGATTAAGAAATTAACAGTTTGTTTCCTAGATAACACACATTGATATATGTGTGTTTGTATTATTTTATACAGAACACACTTATATTTTAACTGTATAATAAGGTGATATATATTAGAATATATTAATGTACTCATATTTGGTAAACGATAAACACAATATTTAAATTCAGATATCATGCATCTCTAATTTTGACATCCAGGAATTAACCTTCATATAGTTTTTATTTTAAATTAGTAGCGTATACTTTTTCAGATAATTTTGTAGGATGTTCAGAATTTGTTTTTTTTTTTTTTTTTTTTTTTTTTTTTTTTTTCTTTTTTACTTTGTATCACCCATGCTGCTATGGTAGAAACATATATGTTTTAAGTCTTGGTATATTTAGTCTTAAACGGATAATCTGTACTTAATTTCATTGTTCCTTGAAAATGTATGTGCAACCAAATTGAGTCTTTTAATTTACGCTCTAATTTTTTACTTGGTTGGTTGGAATTTAATGTAGCTAAATCGTCTTGGAACAAACTGCACCAAAAATTAAAAATAAGTCGTTTAAAACTATCTTCCGCTTCAAATAAAAAATATATAAATGAATTTTGAAGATAATCAGAACGTTCCTATTTTTTCTCAAAATTTTTTCTCTTTTTTGAAGAGCCCAGAAATGTTTTTCTACCTAAGGACAACAATATGTTAAATTAAATAACTTAAATTTATGTATTCAGATTAAGAAATTGAATTTTTGTTTTCTTGATAACACATATTGATATATGTGTGTTTGTATTATTTTATACAGAACACACTTGTATTTTTAATTCTATAATAAGGGGATATATATTAGAATATATTAATATATCGATATTTGGTAAACGATAAATCACAATATTAAAATTCAGATCATCCACCTCTAATTTTCCCATTAAGAAATTAACTTTAGTATAGTTTTATTTTAAATTAGTAGCGTATACTTTTTCAGAAAATTTTGTAGGATATTCAGAAAAGTTTTCCTTACTTGGAATCCCCAATACGGCTATGGTAGAAATATCTATGCAATAAGTGTTAGTATATTTAGTATTAAACGGATAATCTGTACTTAATTTCATTGCTCCTTGAAAAATGTATTTGCAACCAAATTGAGTCTTTAATTTACGCTCTAACTTTTCGCTTGGTTGGTTGGAATTTAGTGGAGCTAAATCCTCTTGAGACAAACTGAACCAAAAATTAAAAATAAGTTGTTTAAAAATATCTTCCGCTTCAAATAAAAAATATATAAATGACTTTTGAACATAATCAGAAAGTTTCATATCTTTTCTCAACCTTTTTTTTTTCTTTTTTGAAGAGCCCAGAAATTTTTTTCTACCGAAGAACAGCAATTATATGTTAAATTAAATAACTTAAACTTATATATTCAGGTTAAGAAATTGAATTTTTGTTTATTAGATAACACATATTGATATATGTATGTTTGTATTATTTTATACAGAACACACTTATATTTGGAAATCTATAATAAGGTGATATATATTAGAATATATTAATATATTGACATTTGGTAAACGATAAATCACAATATTAAAATTCAGATATCAGCCACATCTAATTTTGATTTGCAGAAATTAACCTTAATATAGTTTTTATTTTAAATTAGTAGCGTATACTTTTTCAGAAAATTTTGTAGAATGTTCAGAAAATGTTTTCTTACTTTGAATCACCCATGCGGCTATGGTAGAAATAGGTATGCAATAAGTGTTGGTATATTTAGTGTTAAATGGATAAGCAACCAAATTGAGTGTTTTAATTTACGCTCTAACTTTTTACTTGGTTGTTTGTAATTTAGTGGAGCTAAATCCTCTTGGGACAAACTGCACCAAAAAATAAAAATAAGTTGTAAACAACTATTTTCCGCTTCAAATAAAAAATATATAAATGACTTTTGAAGATAATCAGAAAGCTTCATTTATTTTCTCACCATTTTTTCTCTTTTTTGACGAGCCCAGAAATTTTTTTCTACCGAAGAACAGCAATGATATGTTAAATTAAATAACCTAAATTTATGTATTCAGATTAAGAAATTGAATTTTTGTTTTCTAGATAACACATATTGATATATGTGTGTTTGTATTATTTTATGCAGAACACACTTATATTTGTAACTCTATAATAAGGTGACATATATTAGAATATATCAATATATTGATATTTGGTAAACGATAAATCAGAATATTAAAATTCAGATATCATCCACCTCTAATTTTGACATCTAGAAATTAACCTTAATACAGTTTTTATTTTAAATTAGTAGCGTATACTTTTTCAGAAAATTTTGTAGGATGCTCAGTAATTTTTTTTTTTTTTTTAAACTTTGAATCATTTATGAGGCTATGGTAGAAAAAGGTATGTTTTAAGTGTTGGTATATGTAGTGTTAAATTGATAAACTGTGCGTAACTTTATTGTTCCTTGAAAAATGTATTTGCAACCAAATTGAGTCTTTTATCTTACTCTATAATTTTTAACTTGTTTGGTTGGAATTTAGTGGAGTTAAATCCTCTTAAGACAAATTGCACCAAAATTAAAAATAAGTTATTTAAAACTATTTTCCACTTCAAATAAAAAATATATAAATGACTTTTGAAGATTATCAAAAAGTTTCATGTCTTTTCTCACCCTTTTTTCTCTTTTTTGAAGAGCCCAGAAATTTTTTTTTTACCGAAGAACTGCAATGATATGTTAAATTAAATAACTTAAATTTATGTATTCAGATTAAGAAATTGAATTTTTGTTTTCTAGATAACACATATTGATATATGTGTGTTTGTATTATTTTATGCAGAACACACTTATATTTGTAACTCTATAATAAGGTGACATATATTAGAATATATCAATATATTGATATTTGGTAAACGATAAATCAGAATATTAAAATTCAGATATCATCCACCTCTAATTTTGACATCTAGAAATTAACCTTAATACAGTTTTTATTTTAAATTAGTAGCGTATACTTTTTTCAGAAAATTTTGTAGGATGTTCAGAATATTTTTTCTTTCTTTGAATCATCCATGCGTCTATGGTAGAAATATATATGTATTAAGTATTGGTATATTTAGTGTTAAACGGATAAGCTGTGCGTAATTTCATTGTTCCTTGAAAAATGTATTTGCAACCAAATTGAGTCTTTTAATTTACACTCTAACTTTTCACTTGGTTTTTCAGAATTTAATGGAGCTAAAGTCTCTTGTGACAAACTGCATCAAAAATTAAAAATAAGTTGTTTAAAACTATTTTCCACTTCAAATAAAAAATATATAAATGACTTTTGAAGATTATCAAAAAGTTTCATGTCTTTT
>CM063507.1:45860079-45875079 GCA_032207245.1 Pardosa pseudoannulata | reverse complement strand
TTAAAAATATTTTCGAACACTAAGGGTATTATTTTGCTGATAAACTGAATACTTTATTTGAGGGTATACACTTATATAATAATAGCCTAGGCTATCTGTTCGTCTGTCCTCGAATTTATGAAGTGGTTGGACCTTAAATGGACAGAGGCATTCATATTGGATTCTTGCTGAGTTAGAATTAGCAGAATTTAATGCGAGTTCGAAAACGTTGGAAGTCCACCCATTCCCCCCTTTTCGACCGTTTAATGCCATTATTTCATGCCTCTATTTCCGGTAAAGAGCAGGCGTTTAAATTCTTCAATTTAAACACATTATAAGCAGATGAAAAATAACATTTTTTTTCAAGCATTATGCCTTCATTCCTTTAATTATCATTTAATCATTTCTTATTTTAAATTATTTAAATATCGTCTGCATTATTTTCTTACTTTTCATCACTTTCTTTAAAGCGCACAGTCTTTTAACAAGTCTTTAAAAGTTCAAAATCCATTATATCAAGCATTAATATAATATATATAATATAATGATATAATGGGCATCATATAATGACATTAAGTTTAATACCATTATATCAAGCCCTATTTTCCCCGGTTAAGAGCAGGTGATTAAGTTTATCCCATAATAATTAGGTAAAAATAATATATTTTTTTCCCAGCATTATGACGTCATTCCTTTAATCGTTTCATCTAATCATTTCTTATTTTAAATTATTTAAATATCGACTGCATTATTTTCAAGCGTTTTATCACTGAACTTAGATATTACGTAAATAATTTTCTTTTATATTTGGCTTAAATAATAGATTAGGTACATATGTGATCACTTTAAATTTAATCGTCGATTATTTTTCGTTGCAATCAAAATTTTATCACCGGTATTAACCCCAAATTCTCTTCTTTAAAGTCTAGGAGTCTATTTCAAGGACTAATAAATATCTAGCGTTTAAGTTATATATTTTTGAAAATTAAGAAGTTTCCGTTTGTGTAAAATATTTTGTTGATTTTTAGAATGTTCCTAGTTTATTAATTTTTAATTTTTTTCTTTTATTTTTACCTTAAGAATACTTAAAAATATTTTCGAACACTGAGGGTATTATTTACTAACAAACTGAATACTTATTTGGGGGTATACCTTTATATAATAATAGCCTAAGCTATCTGTTCGCCTGTCCTCGAATTTATGAAGCGGTTGGACCTTAAATGGACAGAGGCATCCATATTGGATTCTTGCTGAGTTAGAATTAGCAAAATTTAAAGCGAGTTCGAAAACGTCCGAAATCCACCTATTCCCGCCTTTTCGATCGTTTAATGCCATTATTTCAAGCCCTATATTTCCCGGTAAAGAGCAGGCGATTAAATTCTTCAATTTAACACATTATAAGCAGATGAAAATAACATTGTTTTCAAGCATTATGACGTCATTCCTTTAACATATCATTTAATCATTTCTTATTTTAAATTATTTAAATATCGTCCGCATTATTTTCTTACTTTTCATCACTTTCTTTAAAACTCACAGTCTTTTAATATAAGTCTTTAAAACGTTCAAAATCCATAATATCAAGTATTAATATAATATATATAATATAATGATATAATAGGCATCATATAATGGTATTAAATTTAATGCCATTATATCAGCCGAACGCTGGCTGATTAGTTAGAGCGCTGACCGTCGGTACCGGAGTTCGTGGGTTCGAATCCCACTATGGCATGGATGTTCGCAGCAGTTCGGAATCGGCTTTAAGCAGTAGCTCCCGGTCTCATTAGCCTTCGTGTGCAAAAGAGTAGACCGTAGCGCTCCAAACCAAACCAAACCAAAAGCCATTATATCAAGCCCTATTTCTCCGGTTAAGAGCAGGTGATTGAATTAATCCCATAATAAATAGGTAAAAATAACATTTTTTTCCTAGCATTATGACGTCATCATCTCATTTAACCATCTCATTTAATCATTTTTTATTTTATATTATTTAAATATCGTCTGCATTATTTTCATACGTTTTGTCCCTGAACTTAGATATTACGCAAACAGTCTTCTTTCATATTTGGCTTAAATAATAGATTAGGTACATATGTGATCATTTTAAATTGAATCATCGATTATTTTTGTTGCAATCAAAATTTTATCACCGGTATTAAATACAAATTTTCTTCATTAAAGTCTAGATGTCTATTTCAAGGTCTAAAAAATATCTAGCGTTTAAGTTATATATTTTTTAAAATTAAGAAGTTTTGGTTTGTGTAAAATATTTTGTTGATTTTTAGAATGTTCCTAGTTTATTAATTTTTAATTTTTTTCTTTTCTTTTTACCTTATGAATACTTAAAAATATTTTCGAACACTGATGGTATTATTTTGCTGATATACTGAATACTTTATTTGGGGGTATCCCCTTATGTAATAACAGCCTAAGGTATCTGTTCGTTTGTCCTCGAATTTATGAAGCGGTTGGACCTTAAATGGACAGCGGCATCCATATTGGATTCTTGCTGATTTAGAATTAGCAAAATTTAAAGCGAGTTCGAAAACGTCCAAAATCCACCTATTCCCCCCTTTTCGATCGTTTAATACCATTATTTCAAGCCCTATATTTCTTGGTAAAGTGCAGGTGATTAAATTCTTCAATTTAACACATTATAAGCAAATGAAAATACCATTTTTTTAAAGCATTATGACGTCATTCCTTTAGCATATCATTTAATCATTTCTTATTTTAAATTATTTAGATATCTTGTGCATTACTTTCTTAAGTTTCATCACTTTCTTTAAAAGCACAGTCTTTTAACACGTCTTTAAAACGTTCAAAATCCATTATACCAAGCCTTAATATAATATATATAATATAATGATATAATGGGCATCATATAAGAGCATTAAGTTTAATACCATTATATCAAGCCCTATTTCCCCCGGTTAAGAGCAGGTCATTAAGTGTATCTCATAATAAATAGGTAAAAATAATATTTTTTCTAGCATGATGACGTCATTCCTTTAACCATTTTATTTAATCATTCCTTATTTTAAATTATTTAAATATCGTCTGCATTATTTTTAAGCGCTTTATCACTCAACTTAGATATGACGTAAATCATTTTCTTTTATATTTGGCTTAAATAATAGATTAGGTACATTTGTGATCATTTTAAATTGAATCATCGATTATTTTTTGTTGCAATCAAAATTTTATCACCGGTATTAACAAGAAATTCTTTTTATTAAAGTCTAAGAGTCTATTTCGCGGACTTATAAATATCTAGCTTTTAAGTTATATATTTTTGAAAATTAAGAAGTTTGTTCGTTTGTGTAAAATATTTTGTTGATTTTTAGAATGTTCCTAGTTTATTAATTTTTAATTTTTTTCTTTTCTTTTTACCTTATGAATACTTAAAAATATTTTTGAACACTGAGGGTATTATTTTGCTGATAAATTGAACATTTTATCTGAGGGTAATCCCCTATAAAATAATAGCCTAAGTTATCTGTCCGTCTGTCCTCGAATTTATGAAGCGGTTGGACCTGGAATGGACAGGGGCATCCATATTGAATTCTTGCTGAGTTAGAATTAGCAAAATTTAAAGCGAGTTCGAAAATGTTCTAAATCCACCCATTCCCCCCTTTTCGACCGTTTAATGCCATTATTTCAAGCCCTATATTTCCCAGTAAATAGCAGGCGATTAAATTCTTCAATTTATCAAATTATAAGCAGATGAAAATAACATTTTTTTTTCAAGCATTATGACGACATTCCTTTAACATATCATTTAATCATTTCTTATTTTAAATTATTTAAATATCGTCTGCATTATTTTCTAACGTTTCATCACTTTCATTAAAACGCACAGTGTTTTAACACAAGTCTTTAAAATGTTCAAAATCCATTATATTAAGCATTAATATAATATATATAATATAATGATATAATGGGCATCATATAATGGCATTAACCCATTAACGCCCAAATTATTTTATTTTGACGCACTGACATATAATTCATAAATTGGGTGTCTTTTACCATCAACATGAATATTATTATCGAATTTTATCAATACGTACCTTAGTTTTTTTTAAAAATGCTGATCTAAAAATAGATCACTGGGCGTTCGGAGGATATATTTTAGCAAATACACAACAATCATTAGTACTTCAATAACGTGGTAAAATCGAACCAAATAGATAAAAACTAATGCATTTTCTTTTAAAAAACGTTTATTTATGCAGAATTTCACAATATTACAGAATGTACTTAGTAAAGTTTAATTATTTTAAAATAATAAAATTTCAATGTTTCTACAGTTTAGTGTGGAATTTGAAGAAACACTTCTTGCATAAAGTTTCATCGCACTTCACACAATATGTTAGGGACTACCCTACAACAGCGTCTTTTGCCCTTTCTTTGTCCCATATTGTGATCCCTTTTATAAAAGCGAACATCATGACTGAGATTAGCTTTTGAGGATGAAGGAAAACTGTAAGGTCGACCTTTCAAAACTTTTTTTCCGATTCCCAATTTTAGATATTTTACAGCAACAGCTCTTCGAAAATCTTACATGGGCATAGAATCACCTTTATGAATATTTCTGTGCAGAATACTTGCATTAACTACAGCCATATCAATTATTCGAGTGAATAGACACCAGTACCATATTTTACCTCTTATTCTCTCCAAAAGGAGTTTTATCTTGATTTGTCATTCTTACGTTCATCTGCTTTTGAAATGTCTTGGAAATGAATATATGACTTTATTTTTAGGTAAGCATTTCTATTAAAAGAGTCCTGTACAAGACCTATCACTAAATCTTCTACATCACTCCAATAATATCTTTCACTTGAAAGAGTAAGATAGCCAAAATATATCAAAAACCCTATAAATATCTTTATATCTTCTTTAGTGATAATTAAATCATGGTCGTTTTTGACATTTTTAGCATAGAAAATAGTCTCATCCACAATTACGTTATATACTTCATCAGAAAAAAGTTTTTCAAAGCAATGATGCAAGATGCATTTGCAAGATCATTTTCCATTGCCAAAATATTATTCTTATACGTTTCCCCTATTTCCGACAATTTGGTATAATTCGGGGTTTTTTTTCCAAACAATTTTTGGCTTTTCTTTTTTAATATTTTAAGCTTCATCTCAAACGTTGAAGGTAAATCTATTTAATCACACTCATATTTTGATATTACTTCTATTTTACCAACAATATCATTTACAAATGGAGCATGTAACTTATCATCTATTTTCTCTTCATCTGTCAGTTCATCTACATCAGTGGATATGGCAATAATATCCTATTTAATTTGTTCAGAAAACAGATAATCAACTGCATCCTGAAAGCTATTAAATACTTTTCAACTCATATTTTCATCTAAAGGTGAAAAAACGTAATATTACCAGGGTCAGGAAAAAAACGCCCGAACGCCCAGTGATCTATTTCTAGATCAGCAGTATTTTGACACTAATTTTTACTATTTATATTTGTTTTAAGATAACATCGGTTTATATTCTGATAGCTACATCTATGAAGATATTAAATCGCCAAAAAAAAATTTAACTTTCGCTTATTACTTAGCTGTTTTCAGTGTTTATGCTAAGAAACGTAGAAAAACGGCGGAACGAAAGGGCGATACAAACTTTCTCTTATCGCTTTAGATCAATGATATAAACAAAACAAGAAAACCACTTGTTGGTAAACAGGTGCATGCCTTGTCTTGCCCCCTGTGCAGTATAGAATGTGTGGGGTGGGTTTAAGGTCATCTAAAAGCGAGTTTACCAAGCTATGTTTAGCGATCTAAAAATAGATCACTGGGCGCTAATGGGTTAAGTTTAATACCATTATATCAAGCCCTATTTTCCCCGGTTAAGAGCAAGTGATTAAGTGTATCTCATAATAAATAGGTAAAAATAACATTTTTTCGTAGCATTGTGACGTCATTCCTTAACCATCTCATTTAATCATTTCTTATTTTAAATTATTTAAATATCGTCTGCATTATTTTCAAGCTTTTTGTCACTGAATTTAGATATTACTTAAAGAATATTCTTTCATATTTTGCTTAAATAATGGATTAGGTACATATGTGATAATTTTAAATTGAATCATCGATTATTTTTGTTACAATCAAAATTTTAAGTTAAAGATTCATTTAGTTAAAGAGTAGTAAAAGAAATAAAATACTTTCTCAATGTCCCAACTTTCCCCAATGAATGGGGTAGGTTGGGACACTAAATAACAAATACAAAATACTGTTCAAATTATTTTTATTAACAGTTATAGAAAGAAATGACTGAAAGATGTTCAAGATAATACATTATTTTAACAAATCTTATATTTGATGCCAACAAATTGAACCAACAAATAAAGAAAAATAGATTTAGCATGTTTTTTCATGAAGCCAAGGTACCAAACTACACCAGTTTTTTCTTCCCGAATCCAATTTGGCAAAATATTTTTATTAGCAGCTAGAGCAAACTGAAATGCAAGAGTTCTAACTTCACTTATTGTTAGCCCATAGTGAAGTTTTGAAGCCTGTAGTAAAGGACTAACATTATCTTTTCTTCTTCACTAAAAATTTGGCGACTTTTTATATTTGACTAGTATTTAAAGCTTGTTGTGGATTAAGATTTGCTTTTGAATTTAAGTATATGGCGGCTAAGGGTACTTTTGCTTACACAAAAGGTTTTTGCTGCTTCTCTTACAGACAACACACCAGCCAGAACTTTTCTTCAGCTAATTCAAGCATATTAGCATTTACAGCACAATACTTTCTGTTTTTTCTTGTTGTTCTCACCATTTTTTTTTTCTTTTGAAAAAAAAGGTTAATAAATTAATATTTTGCCATGTTAAATCATCATTTAAAAATCAGGCACCAAAATATTAATTATCTTGCTTGAATTGATATTTGTTTACACTTTTTAAAGTGTCCCAAGGTGCCCCATCTATGTGTGTCCCAACCTGCCCCATTTTACATAGTACTTTTTTGTAACTACTATACAGTTAGATTTAACAATACAGTATATTTATTAGCATAGAAATAATAATAAATGAATTTTCTTTCATAACAATACACATTTTTTTAAATATTTAAAATTTTTTTCAAAAAAATTACTTTTTAAAATGCACGTTGATGTAATTTTGGGTTATCCAAAACAAAAGAAAAGTAAATTGTTCCTTACCTATAAGCACTATCTTCATCAAAATGCTTTGAGAAGGGAAGAGTAATGTCATCTATTAATACACATGAGCACTAATTCCTGGTTGCAAATTAAAGCCTGAAAATAAAGGTGTCCCAAGGTGTCCCACTCTCCCCTATATATAATACATAGATATAATGGACATCATATAATGGCTTTAAGTTTAATACCATTATATCAAGCTCTATTTTCCCCGGTTAAGAGCAGGTGATTAAGTGTATCTCATAATAAATAGGTAAAAATAATATTTTTTTTCTAGCATTATGACGTCATTCCTTTAATCATCTCATTCCTGTTTCCATTTTATTTTCGTCTGTAAAGATTTTCAATCCTTCATTTATTATATTACCTTGTATCTTATCGTATTAAAATTTTAGATTTATGGGGATATCTATTGGATTATTGTTCTTTTTCAAATTTTTCAATTCTATATTTTCTTCTTGTAATATATTGCCCTGATAAGTTTCTTTCGATCCTCTGTATTTCAATTCATAAATTTTCGTTAAATATGCACCCCTATGACTGATGTGGCCTTGGCAAACGCCACCTTTGCCACACCTTAGTTACAGCCCTATCTGTCATTATTCCCATCTAGCTTCACTCATCGAGCATGAAAACATAAACACAAACTTTCTTAGGTTTGCTATTGACAGATACAAACACTGGATGGCTCGTGGGTTGAACAAAAACTTTATTATCCATTAGTCTTCACGCTCCCTCATGGATAGGATTTTACAAATCTTTTGTTTGGCTTGGTGGGGAAAGGACACCGACTACACGTTTTAACCAATATGTTCTTTGTACCAAATATGGGGAGGTCCATGGGCATTGACGGTCTTGTGACCGACTAAAAATCCCCCACCAAACTTTCCAACAAATTGACTCTCGGTTCACTGGCGGGTCGCAAATCAATTGGAGTATAGTAACCGAGTAGTCCATTAGTCGAGTTTTTGGTTACCCGAGTTGACGATGGTCCTATTCACACGACGAATATCCGCAGTTCTGGGGACAGTGCATAGGTCAATACAATCCCTACCCCAGGAAACATACCCCTTAAATGAACAAGCCGATGTATGGCATGGCGTTGGTGAACACCCTCCGAAGCGAATCTGGAAACACCCCAGAAACACCCCCTTTCAGGGGGTGTTTCCAGGATCCAGTGAATAGAATTGTGATAAAGCTGACAACACTTTGATGTCCCAGCAGTAAAAAGAGGGTGAAAGTTTGTTTCCAAACAGTCCAAGCTTGTCTGGCTCAAGTTTGTTTCAAGTTTGGTTCAAGTTTGTTTCCAAACAGTGATGCTGTCTGGCATAGGAAGTAAACCTTAGGTCATAGTTTGAGAACCACGGATCTACACTTGCTGAATGGAGGATGGTCATACATACTGCCATAATTGTGGCCCAGTGTTAGCAACGAATGAATTGGATGCATTTGCACCATTCCCATTTACCCTAAGTGCAGAAAATTCTTACCTCCTAGTGCGAAATATTGTAATCTCGAAACATTTCGGTATACACCCTTCAGCTGATATACCCGTTTTAACCCATGTCTGAATTCCTTTTGACTACTTTAAGAGTTGCATCCAGGGATGCAACTAGGTCCTTTAACGCCCGTAGCAAAAAAACTGGTCTTCGCCCCTAAAGCCAAATATAGTGAGAAAATATATAAACATGTTTATCAGGGTGGGCAAATACTTGTAAGCGCGGGCCAAAATGAAATTTTCAAAATGTCTCCCGGTAGTATACCGCGTAAGCTGTGTACAAGCGATTGTTTTGGGTGGAGCTTTTTCCCTGCCAAAAGAAATTTTTTTGACAAAAACACTATAAGTATCATTTTAAAGCATTTGGACAGAGAAATTTGACAGTTAATAAAAGATAATAGTAATAATAAATTGTCTTACTTAGGTGTATATGCGAACAATTTGTGTCCAGTTAAATATGTCACGTCATTTTTAAAGAAATACGATCCATTATATTAAATTAATGGCCATTAAATAAATCAGTTAATGAAAGATTTTTTAATATTTATTTATGTCTTAACGATACAAATTATTTTATTTTGATCATAGTTATTACATTTTTATTTATATTACATTTTATAAATATAATATTAAATAGAATTATAAAAAGAAAAGACAAACATCAAACATTAAAATAGAATAGTTTTAGTTAATGCGAAACGTGAAATCTGGAATGTTCATTTGATATTATTTCTTCAAAATTTGGAAGCAAATCACTTGTAGCAATTCCTTAATACCGAGTGTAGATTTTCGTCAGTAATTTGTGATCGATATTTATTTTTCGTGTAAATCATTAAAGGAAAAGTTCTTTCACAAATATATGTTGAACCAAATAAAACTAGGTTTTTTTAAACATAGTTCAAAAAATGTTTGAAATGTTCTGTATTCAAAGCACCGTAGAAACCCGTTTGAGTGAAAAAATGTTTTTAGTAAATTATTTGACTGTAAGTCAATTAGTTCTAGTTGAATTTCAACAGGAGCTTCTTGCACTTCAAAATTGAAAGGTTGACTAATTAATGATAAAGGTTTTTTAATAGCTCTGAAATCTTCTTTGGAATTCAGAACGCAGGTCATGTGTTATTGCACTATATTTAAGAAAATCGGTATTTTCTCTCTCTAATACTCTCTATTATTTATATATTTTTCATTACTTATATGTACACTACACATACAAATACTGTTGATTTCAACAAAATCGCATATAAGAGATTAAAAAAATTGCATGCAGGATTTTTCAACGGGCCGGATAAAGTAAGCAAAAGGGCCGTCTCTGATGTTTATTATTTCATATATTCAGAATGAGTTCAAAATATTTTGTTAATTATTAAAATGTTCCTAGTATGTTAATTTTTAATTTTTCTTCTATTTTTACCTTATTAATACTTAAAGATATTTTTGAACATTTTGGGGATATTATTTTGCTGATAAACTGAATAGTTCATTTGAGGGGAATAATTTTTATTTGAAAGTTGAATTTTCATAAAAAAAATTGGCGAATTTCTCAATTTAAATTCAGTTTTAATGACTTCAATAAGTTCAAAGTTTAAAACAAATACCCAGATTTATACCAGATTTATTCCTAATATATTATTTATAAGCATATTAGGGGTGTTTGGTAAACATTTTGTAAGAATCTATAACAAGTTTAGTCTTTTGAAACACTTTAAAAAATAAGAAAATTCATAAAAAAAGTAGTTTTTAAACACATTGGATTTTATAATTAAATGAATTATTTTTCAAATTTTCCTTATTTCTACTCTGGGCGAGTCGTCCTCTTTCAGATCCCATTTTTTTTTACGGTGAGGAGCCCCTAAGACTGATGCACCCGCTGCATATGCCACCTTTTCCACGGCCTAGTTACCGCCCAGGTTACGTGTGTTCGCACTTACAATGAAATTTAAACTTTCAAGATTTAAATATCTCTTTTGACCATATCTGAATGCGTTTTAACTAGTTACATCATGACCAGGGCCTGATTATCGCACGGGCACTTGGGGCACGAAAATTTAGTCGAGTGCTTGAAACACATATTAAGTGGGGGGAAATTTCAAAATTACGCTACCATCGTTAAGTTTTAATAAATTATTGTACGAGGTAATTGTGTTTGTCATGAACTCTATTGTGTCCTATTTACTTTAGTTTTACTGTTATTTACCTGACTAGCATATAGCCCGTCATATGACGGGATCAGTAAAATTTTTAATTTTCCAGAATTGTAAATAACCCTATGAGGCAGGTAATAAAATGGTTTGATTTTGGCTGAGAATTATTTGGTACAGGCTCAATAATTTCATTATCTTTACTGACTGCATGTGAGTTGTGAACTTTAATTTATCTTGTTATATTAGGGACTGAAGATGTTTTAATATTGACAATGATTATTTCGGGGTATATGTGAAGGATGTTCAAAATTTAGAGAATCGATTGCAAACCGCGTGGTTATGTATAAAATACAATCATACTAACGAACAAACTTCTTAATTTTTAAAGATATAAAACTTAACCCTCCGAGTGGAACACATCTAGAAAAAATTTCTCCAAAATACTCTAATGCCTGTGACCAAAGAGTTCTATGATTTTTACCTTCACCCTTTGTCGACTAGAATGGAATATAGAAAACCCATCCTCGTTATTGTCCCTTTACTTCTGGTTATATATAGATATATGAATAGATATTATAGATTGTTAATTTTTAATACACATAAAGCTCTTCAAGTCTGGAATATTATCCCATGACAAATAATAGATTCTAAAAGTACAAATAAAAATATTCTTTGAGAGACTTATTTATATTTTTTACGAAAGTCATCCAAGATATTTAAGGGATGCAATTAGAGATGCATCTGTTACCGTAAACGAAATACTTCGAAATAGAGATTTACATAGCCATAAAAAGCTATCAGAGTCTTTGTGCCTCAGGGGGTAGGAGTGCATCCCTCAAGAAATGTCAGTGAAAGAGGGGTGCAATTCCTAAACAATAGACCTGACCCTCCTACCTCAAAAATCATAGGAGAAAGCACTGGCAAAAATGTACATTACATCCATTTTTGGAGGTCGAAAATTGTACGTTTTAAAGTCATCATCGGTTTGGCGGAATTGTACGTGCAAACCGGTTAGAGGGTTAAAAGCTAGATATTTATTAGTCAGTGAAAGAGACTCCTAGACTTTTATGAAAAGAATTTGTTGTTAATACCGGTGATAAAATTTGCATTGCAACAAAAAATAATCGATTATCAAATTTAAAATTGTCACATATGTACGTGATCTATTATTTAATCCAAATATAAAAGAAAATTATTTACGTAATATATAAGTTCAGTGATAAAACGTATGAAAATAATGCGGACGATATTTAAATAATTTAAAATAAGAAATGATTCAATGAGGTGGTTAAAGGAATGACGTCATAATGCTAGAAAAAAAAGTTATTTTCATCTACTTACAATGTGATAAATGGATAAACTGAATCGCCTGCTCTTAACCGGGGAAAATAGGGCTTGAAATAATGATATTAAACGTTCGAAAAGAGGGGAAAGGGTGGAATTCGAACGTTTAAAAGACGACAGTATTGTTTGCTGTGATATGAAGTCTATTTATACCAATTTATTTTAGAATCGGATCGATCATTTAGGAGAAGATAAACTTTAATCAATTTGAATTTTGCTAACCCTACCTCATCAAGAATCCAATGGATGCCTCTATCCATTCCAGGTCCAACCGCTTCATAAATTCAAGGACAGACGGAGAGATAACTTAGAATATTATTATGTAAGGGATAATTAATTCCCTCAACGAACCTGGTGCAATTTTTATCCTATGGGTTATTGCATATTTATAAGACAGATTATTAGCAACGTACTACTATAAACCATTAAATCATCTCATCAATTTAAATTATTTTTAATTCTATTATTATTTATTTTCTTCACCACAGAGCTTGTGAGTGTGACAAGGTAAAAATAAAAAAGTGGGTCACTCTAGGTTTTTAAAAGTCCTTAATTTTTAGCATGGCTAAACAGAGATAATAATGATTACGTAAAATGAAAATTTGGTGTTTTTGATTTTGAATATTACTTTAATGCTAATTTCTTAAATATGTTTGCTAATTCAATGTTATAATTTTTATATGACTCTAATTATAATAATAACTTGTTGCTATAAATTTGCATCGGGGTGGAGGGCACAAAAATTGGATTATGCCCTGGGCACAAAAGTATCTTAATCGGGGCCTGATCATGACATATATATGTATATACCTATTTACTTCAAATAACGGTTAGCCATAGAATGTGATGCCAAACGATGACAGAATGGGTAAGGGTATGCTCTTCGATACCTGAGTTGGTGAATTCGAATTCCATGAACTTTCGTAGCCATTCGGAATAGATTATAAGCAGTAGTTTTTTGTTTCACTAGCCCTTGTGTTGCAAAACAATAAATAGACTGTCGAGCTCCAAACCAAAGTAATGAGAATGTCAAAATTTTGGATTTAGACTAATTTTGTATTTAGGACTGAAGTAACCCATACTAGCTACCAACCAAAAGGGTTTTAGCAGCCGAGACCAATAGCAAGTTGACAAGTGATGTGTTTGGACCTTTATATTGTAATGTAAATTGTATCTAAGTTCTTTTGCTTTCTTAATCATAGATGGCAGCACCTAACAGATCTAAGATAAGAATTCTGTGATATAATTATATTTCTGTTCTTCTGTAAGCCTTTGATGGCAGTGTTTTAAAAGGCATTTTGTGATGCATAATTAACTATTGATGCAACGGTTATCTGGTTGCATCAACTAATTTTAATTTTAATAATTTTTATATATATATAAATATATTTTTCTTAAAAAATAAGAAAGCACAATATGAATTTAAATAAAAGGAAAATAGGAGATGAAAAGGGAAAAACTAACGATAGGAAAGGATAGTAATTCAGCTAACTGAAATGAGGAGTAGCAAGCGTCATAGTGGCGCCATCTTGTATCGGCGCGAGAAGATAGTTAAGTTAATAATTTGGATTATGACTTAAAAAATTTAAGTGAATTTGGAATATAAAATGATTTTAGGGAAGCATTGCGGCACGGGGCCTTTTTTTTCACACGTTTTATCACTGAACTGAGATATTACGTAAATAATTTTCTTTTATATTTGGTTTAAATAATAGATTAGGTACATATGTGATAATTTTAAATTGAATCATCGATTATTAATTTGTTGCAATGAAAATTTTATCACCGGTATTAACAACAAATTCTTTTCATAAAAGTATAGGAGTCTATTTCACTGATTAATATATATCTATCGTTTAATTTATATATCTTTGAAAATTAAGAAGATTATTCGTTTGAGTGTTTACTTTTATACATAACCACACAGTTTGCAATCCATTCGCTCCATTTTGGACCTCATTCCTATATACTGCCAAATAATCTCTGTCAATATTAAAACATCTGCTGTCCATCCTATCACGTAATATGGCAAGATAAATTAAGACTGGCAACTAGCATGTGGTCAGTAAAATTAAACAAATTATTGAGCGTGTACCAGATAATTCTCAGCCAAAAAACAAACCATTTTTTTTACCTGCCTTACAAGGCACTTAACAATTCTGGAAATTTAAAAATTTTACTGATTAGTCATATGATGGGCTATATGCTAGTGAAACATAAATAGTTTACACAACGCATCGAATTTCCTCACCAAAGTGGTGAGCGAAATTCACGTCTCGAGTTGCGACGTTAAATCATGTGGTGAGCGGGACTCACCTCTAGTGCAAAGGGTTAACGCTACTGGTTTCCTGTACAGATATTGATGTATTTTCACTTAGTCAACATAAAGCTTTAAAGTTTCCTTTTTCTATCAACGTAGTCCCTAATATCAATGTAGTTTAATGAAGCTAACACATTTTTAAAGTTCCTTTTTAAAAGAGAAAAGTCAAAACCTATTATTTACGGACAATAACTCTGAATTGTTACTTTTTTATTGCTTCTTAATATAAAATAAAGGCAACAATACAATAAAAAAATTCGGTTTATTACGAAATATCTATATAACGATAAAAAATCTCAAGAGGACGAATATTAACAAGTATGCGGGACACGTACTAGTATGTTTTTTGACGACTGATACTTGTGCGCGGGTCACGTACTAGTACGGTTTAGTGTAAAAACATGGTTTATTTGTGGGTACAAAAATAACGGTATATACAAGAAAACGAAGCCAAATGTATTTGTCCACTATATAGATTCTTGAAAAATTTAGACAAATAAAAACTAGTTTTTACATCAG
>CM063507.1:45852579-45857579 GCA_032207245.1 Pardosa pseudoannulata | reverse complement strand
TACTTTAAATGTTTTTTAACACTATGTGGTTATTATTTTGCAGATAAACGGAATACTTTAGTTGAAGTAAATACTTTTTATTTGTACATTAAATTTTCCTAAAATGTTGACGAATTTCTAAATTTAAATTTAGTTTTAATAACTTTAATGAATTCAAAACTTAAAACAAATATCTGGATTTATATTAGGATTTTTAGGAGTGTTTGGTAAACCTTTTATAAGAATCTATAACAAATTTAGTCTAGAAATTTTTTTAAAAATAAGAAAAATTGTAAGAATATAATTAATTTCTAAACACTTTGGGTTTTATAATAAAAAATTGTGTTTTCAACTTTTTCTTATTTCTACTCGGATCGAATCATCCTCTTTCGGATCCCATTTTTATCACAGTGCATCGCCCCTAGGACTGATTCTCTCGTGGTAAATGTCACCTTTGCCACGCTCCAGTTACGGCCCTGGCTTAAGGTATGTTTCCGAGGCTAGTAACAGTGTCCCAGCTGTGTTCTCCTAATTTAGAAGCAGGGACCAAGCAGAAGACCCCCAGGCTTGTCCTGCCACCCTCAGAGATATTGTTTGATAACATGGAGGACTTTGTGACCACGAAGAAATTTCAATTGCCCCAGTCACCTTTATCGAACACGGTGGATCTTACGCTTTGCTTTGCTTTCTTAATCATAGAGGGCAGCACCTGACAGATCTAAGATAAAAATTCTTTGATATACAGTACAACCTCGATTATCTTAAGTAATTGGAACCAAACCTCCTTTGGATAATCGACTCAGTCGACATAATACTTTAAAGTTCCCTTTTATATCAACGTAGTCCCTAACATCAATGTAGATTAATGAAGCTAACCCATTTTTAAAGTCCCTTTTTAAACAATAAAAGTCAAAACGTATTATTTACGGACAATAATTTTGAATTGTTCCTTTTTTATTGCTTCCTAATACAAAGTAAAGGGAGCGATGCAAGAAAAGAAAAATTCGGTTTATTACGAAATATCTATTTAAAGATAAAAAATCTCAAGAGGATGAATATTAACACACTATATGCGGGACACGCACTACAGTAGAACCTCGGTATAACAATACCCTGTGGGACCAACATCATACGGTCGTTGCAACGAAAGGTCGCTGTAATTAAAAAAATAATAATAAAAATTGAGCAAAGAAATGATGCAACAGTACATACCTAGAGAACACTTCTATTTATTTGTATTTCCATTACAGAATTTTTAAAGAAAAAGTCTTGGATAGACGCCTGTTTTAAGTTCATTTGGGAATTTTTCATTATCACTGATTCCATATCCGTTAGATTTTGAAGGACATCTTCAGAACTCAATTGTCCTTCAAAATAATGACGCAAGCCATTTTCATTCTTTTTCATTCACTTTTTCAAAAGCTTAGACGATTTCTTCTCCGTCGTTGTACCTAAAGTTGTACCACAGTACAATAATTTTGAAATAGCCCACTTGCTCATGAGTTCTGCGGACTAAAATTGGCGGTCGTTCTAACGAAAAATAATACGCTTGGGGTCGTTGTAATGATTCAAAATTAACATTATTCCTATAGTAAAATAATTGGGACTTTTTAAGATGGTCGTTCTAACGAAGGGGTCGTTGTATCGTAGGGTCGTTAAAAAGAGGTTCTACTGTAGTACGTTTTTTGATGATTGGTACTTGAGCGCGAGTCACGTACTAGTACGGGTTAGTGTAAAATTATGATTTGTTTGTGGGTACAAAAATAACTGTATATACAAGAAAAAGGAAGCAGAACGTTCTTGTCTTTCACTTTTTTATAAAGTAAAAATGTTTATCTATAACATAATTGGAAAAAACTAAAACTATATACTACTATTTCTATTTGATTTTTCATATTTGTGATACCATTATAAATTTATCCAGTAAAAACTATATTTTTTATTTACAAAAATCTTGTTGTTATATATATATATATATATATATATATATATATATATATATAGATAAATATATATATATTATATATTTCAATATAAAATACGAAAAATTGGTTAAAAAATGAAACAATTTTCGATCTATTGGGATTTAACTGAATAACTAAATGGGCGCACAAAACGCCCGCTCCCCGTACAATTCCGCTGCGAAATGTACCCGCACACAATGTGCTAATACCTAAAATATTTTTGAACACTATGTGAGTATTATTTTGCTGATAAACGCAATACTTTATTTGAGGTAAATATTTTTTTTACATTAAATTTTCCTAAAATGTTGAGAATTTCTAAATTTAAATTTAGTTTTAATAACTTTAATGAATTTAAAATTTAAAACGAATTCCCGGATTTATATAAAGGCATATTAAGGGAGTTTTCTAAACATTTTGTAAGAATCTAAAACAAGTTTAGTCTCTAGGAATATTTTAAGACATTTTAGAGTGTTTGGTAAACATTTTATAAGAATCTATCACAAGTTTAGTCTAGAAGCATTTTAAAAAATAAGAAAATTCATAAAAATATAATTTCTAACCACTTCGGATTTTAAAAATAAAATCGGATTTTATAATAAAAGATTTATTATTCCACTTTTTCTTATTTCTACTCTGTCCCGGATTTATATTAAGACATTTGAGGAGTGTTTGGTAAACATTTCATGAGAATCTTTAACAATTTTAGCCTAGAAGTATTTAAAAAAATAAAAAAAATTATAAAAATATAATTTTTACATTTGTTTATATATTTCAATAAAAAATACGAAAAGTTGGTTAAAAAATGAAATAATTTTCTATCTATTGAGATTTAACTGAATAACTAAATTTACGCTCAAAACGCCCGCCCCCGGTAGAATTCCGCTGTTAAATGTACCAGCACACAATGAGTTAATACTTAAAATATTTTTTAACACTATGTGGGTATTATTTTGCTGATAAACCGAATACTTTATTTGAGGTAAATATTGTTTTACCTAACATGTTGAGAATTTCTTAATTTACATTTAGTTTTAATAACTTTAATAAATTCAAAATTTAAAACGAATCCCCAGATTGATATTAAGACATTTTAGGAGTGTTTGGTAAACATTTTATAAGAATCTATAACAAATTTAGTCTAGAAGTATTTTAAAAAATAAGAAAAATTATAAAAATATAATTTCTAAACATTTTGGATTTTATAATAAAAAATTTAGTTTTCAACTTTTTCTTATTTCTACTCGGATCGAAACATCCTATTTCGGATCCCATTTTTATCACAGTGTGGCACCCTATGACTGATTCTCCCGTGGCAAATGCCATCTTTGCCACGCTCCAGTTACGGCCCTGGCTTAAGGTATGTTTCGACGCTAGTAACATTGTCCCAGCTGTGTTCTCGTAATTTAGAAGCAGGGACCAAGCAGAAGACCCCCAGGTTTTGCCTGCCACCCCCATAGCTATTGTTTGATAACATGGAGGACTTTGTGACCACGAAGAAATTTTACTTGCCTCAGTCACCTTTATCGAACACGGTGGATCTTAGGCTTTGCTTTTCTTTCTTAATCATAGAGGGCAGCACCTGACAGATCTAAGATAAAAACTTTTTTATATACAGTACAACCTCGATTATCCTAAGTAATTGGGACCAAACGTACTTCGGATAATCAACACAGTCGACATAATGTTTTAAAGTTCCCTTTTCTATCATCGTAGTCCCTAATATCAATGTAGTTTAATGAAGCTGACCCATTTTGAAAGTCCCTTTTTAAAAAATAAAAGTTAAAATGTATTATTTACAGAAAATAATTCTGAATTCTTACTTTTTTATTGCTTCCTAATATAAAGTAAAATGAGCAATGCAGTAAAAAAAAATTCGGTTTATTGCGAAATATCTATATAACGATAAAAAATCTCAAGAGGATGAATATTAACAAGTATGCGGGACACGTACTAGTACGTTTTCTGACGACTGATACTTGAACGCCGGTCACGTACTAGTAAGGGTTAATGTAACAACATGGTTTATTTGTGGGTTCAAAAATAACGGTATATACAAGAAAACGAAGCAGAATGTATTTGTCTACTATATAGATTCCTGAAAAATTTTGACAAATAAAAACTAGTTTTTACATTATTAGTTTTATGATTGCTCTTTTCCTTTTTTATATAATGTAAAAATGTTTATATATAACAACAAGAAACAAACAACAAACAAACATAACAACAAATAACAAATAAAATATATAACATAATTCGAAAAAATTATGCTTCGGACGCTAGTAACATTGTCCCCGCTGGGTTCTCGTAATTTAGAAGCAGGGACCAAGCAGAAGACCCCCAGGTTTTGCCTGCTACCCCCAGAGCTATTGTTTGATAACATGGAGGACTTTGTGACCACGAAGAAATTTTACTTGCCCCCGGTCACCTTTATCGAATACGGTGAATCTTAGGCTTTGTTTTGCTTTCTTAATCATAGAGGGCAGCACCTGACAGATCTAAGATTAAAAATTCTTTGATATACAATACAATCTCGTTTATCGTAAGTCAGTGGTCGGCAAATTTATTAGCCGAAGAGCCAAATAACATTACAACAATTTTTAAAAAAATTGAGAGCCAAATCTGCTTGTTTAGTAAAACTATTATTAATATAATTACTATTAAAATTATTTAGTAATAAAAATATTCTAAACATATTTTTTTTTAAAGTCATCAGTACAGATTTATTATCATTATTAAATTGATGAAAATAAAAACTAAAAAAAATCTTTTTTAAAAATACAATTTTATTAATATATGTAACTGCACTAAAGAGAAAAAAATAATTTTTTCCATCATCAGAATAACAAAACTTTTAAAATGACTAAAAATAGAAGAAAACTTCCAACATTTGGACAAATAGAGGGTATGGAAAAATCGATTACAAATTTTGTACCCGGAACCACAAACATATATAGCTGGTGTAATAAAATCGTATAAAAAATACTTGTAAGATGTGCAGCTAGAATGAAAAATACAACTTTTTAATAAGACAGTACAAAATTCTAATTACCTATC
>CM063507.1:45845079-45847579 GCA_032207245.1 Pardosa pseudoannulata | reverse complement strand
CCGTAGAAGCAAAGCAAAAACATATTTAGAAGACTAAAAGTTTAAATTTTACAATACAGAAATAAAAAAAATTATGATTTTTGACAAAAAAAAATGACGTTTTCCACGTAGACGGATACCTTAAGGCTCCCGTGTACTGTGACAGGAATTCTTCAAAGTGCGAAAAATGTCATTTTTATAAAAGATTGAATTCTTAAAGGCAGTTTGCTTGTAAAAAGGAATATAAATAAATACTTTATGGATAAAATGAAATAAAATTAAATGATGCAGTTTGGATTCATAAAGTTGTGTATATAGCAGATAATTCTACCTGTTTCAGTGATTTTAACAAGTCTCTCCCCTATACAAATACCGACGTATACCCATGCAGATGATATACTCATTTTAACCCCTTAACGTGCACGCTCGAGTTAATTCGAGCGCGCTAAACTGGCCAAACAGTGCACACTCGAGATAATTCGAACGTCGTTGTACTTTATGTTGCTATAATTTTTCACACTCGATTGCAATCGAGAATTGAAAATAACAATGTGAAAGAAAAAAAATCATGTTATTGATATTTATCATTTGCATGGGATTGTAAGCTATAACATTTACTTATTCAAGTATAAATATATATTTCTTTTCTAAATTCAGCGTTCAAAATTGTGTGTTTTAAATTTAAAAAAAAATTTTTTTTGGCCGGTATTATTTAAAAAGCAGTGCATTAAAGGGTTAAAGTCTCTTAAAAAATAAAATCCACTATTTACAGACAATAATTTTGGATTGTTACTATTTCATTTCTTCCTGCTACGAAGTGAAAAACTTGGGTGTATTACGAAATATCTATATAACGAAAAAATCTCAATGGAACGAATATTAAGGCTGACGGATATTACATGACACTACTGTAGAACGGTACTTACTGATTAAAGCCAATTCCAAAGAGCTAAGAATACCCATCTTTGCATTGGGATATGAACTCTGGTAACTCTGGTACCTCCCAGAACTCTGGTAATAAAGAGCTGCGCACTCCACATTCGGCCATCGTTCGGCCTCTCCGGATTTTACGCTACAGACACTTAAATTTAGCTGGTTATTGGGAGTTTGTTGTTGATTTTAGCTTTGCCCCACCATACGGAACATTGACTGAAACTTTATTCATTAGATTTGGCAGCACTCCCAGAAAGGAGGTACTGTAAATGGGGTTAACTTACACCAGGGATTGAAAGCCCGTGGCTGAAGCTTCTCTTTTCATATAAGCTTGTGGAAATTCAGTTTTCTGCCTCTAAGGTATATATATAAAAGGCTCTTTGATACCTCCGTTATGTCGCCGTGGATCTTCTTATTCGAAAGTCTCCGACCCCTGACCTACGGAATACATTAATTGATAACCCGTATTATGCCTTTCTCGTGTAAGAGGAGTGGGTACAGGGGGATTGCCTTTACACCCCATACCCACAATTATCTGGCATGTGAATAGGAACATCATCCCCACAGATAGTGGAAAACTCGGGTAATAGAGTGCAGTTTTCCATTTGACTGGTGATTTGGCAGGGATCGCGAGTCAATCTGTTGGCAGGTTTGGTGGGGATTTGGGGTTGCATGGTCGGAAGACCATCTATGTAACTTCAACTAACTTCTCCCCATTGACAAGTACTATGTTGGTTAAAACGATGGGCGGTGCTGATTCCACACCAGGCCATGAAAACAGCTTTGTAAAATCACTAGGCATTTACGACAACGATTCTCATTCGAAACTGCTCGTAAACAACAGAAATTTAACTAATGGAAAACGTTTAGACAACATTTGCCTTAGATGACAATAGTGTAGAACAGAACTTACTGATTAAAGCCAATTCCAAACAGCTATGAATATCCATATTTTCATTGGGATATGAATCCAAGAACTCTGGTAACAAAGAGCAGCGCACTACACATTCGGCCATCGTTCGGCCTCTAACTCTCGGGATTTTACGCTACAGACGCTTAAAAGTTAGCCAGTTATTAGGCGTTTGTTGTTTATTTTAGCTTTGTTATACCATACGGGACATTGATTGAAACTTTATTCATTTGATTTGCCAGGATTTCCTGCAAGAAAATAATTTACACGGTGTTAACCTCCAACAGGGTTTAGAAACCCTAGTCTGAAGTGCACACATGCTTCTTTTTTCATATAAGCTTCTTGAAATTCAGTTTTCTGCCTCTAAGCTATACATACAAATGGCTCTTTGATACCTCCGCTATATCGACGTGTATCTTTTCAAACATACAAAGCTAAACATACAAATGGTTCTTTCCACTGATAATTTGTCTGTCCTCACTCGAAAATCTACCGACCCCTGACCTATGGCATACGTTAGTTGTCAACCCGTACTATGGGTTTCTCCTTTGGGAGGTGTTAGTGCTGAAGGATTGCCTTGATAGCTCAGATCCTCAATTATCCGACATGTAATTAGGCACATCATCACCTCAGATAGTGGGAAAACTTACTTAATGGAGCACGGTTTTCCAACTGACT
>CM063507.1:45815079-45840079 GCA_032207245.1 Pardosa pseudoannulata | reverse complement strand
AAACAAATTTTTTTTTTAATAAATCAATATCAGTGACACAACTAGTAGGATTAGAATTAAGGCAGTTGATTTAAGTGTAATGAACTGCAATTTCGCAAATGACTGCCCATAACTCAAAACAAATCCCAATTTTTAAATATTACATTAAAGAAAATTTCCATTATATAAGCAATATATATCTATAGAAAAATTTTGATACTTTTTGCTTCACTGAGAACTATTCGTAAACTTAAGTCATAATTTTAAAAGTTTGCACATTAAAAATGCAGATTATAAATCATTAAATTACATATCAGTATAATTTCTTAGTTTCTGCCTGAATTTCTGAGTGAAACTAGTTTCTGCATGCTATTTTTCTTTGTTATAGCCTTAAGTATTAACAGATCCTGCAGAATATTGCCAATACTGTTGCACATTTTTGTAATTTTTCTTATATGGTTCTGTAAAAATGGTTTCAATCTTCAGTATGGTAAATGTCAATTAAAAAGTGTCTATATATTACAGTGACATGTAAAATCAATGTATGAACATGGTTTCCACGCACCTTTAAAGTCATGGAAAATCATGGATTTAGACAATGGATTAATTTTGTCATGCGAAGTTTTGATTTTTCAAGTAAAATGAGTGAAAGTCATGGATCCGCTAAACTACCGATTAAGAAAAATGCATTGAATTGTTTAATTCTGTTTTTACTTGTCATTTGGCAGAAGTTACTGAGTTTGGTATTTATGTATTATCTTATTGACCATATTGCCAAATAAAATTTGTTCGCCAAGGAAACTCAAAGCAAGAAAGCTTAATGGGTGGGTAAATGTATATTATTCTGGTTTTTTCTTAAATTTTAGATTAAAATTTTATTAATATAACGATAATTATTTTTTAATAAAAGTTAGTTAAGATTTTTTGCACAAATTATAAGTTTATCTCTAGGGATATTGTATATAAATGTTATAGGGTTATATTTGTCTATTATTCATGGTCACCTGGATAATACCAAAGTACCCTGAATTCAAATTGGAAACATTTTGATTGAAAGATTGCTATATGATTAAACTTAGGTATGTAGATACAACAGTTTATTTTTATGTATGTGAGTTTATTAACACTTATAAAGTAAGTTTATAGTTTTTTATGATAAAATACCTGTAATTTCTCTAAAAGCATATATTTTATTTGTATGTACATAAGAAGTTTTATTCATATATACTTTAATGAAAGCTTTTTAAAGTCATGGAAAATGATCTGCTAAATCAGAGAAAGTCATGAAAAGTCATGGATTTGAAAGATTTTATTTTGGCAGATACCCTGTAATATACTTAACCTTTCGTATTATCATGTTGCATAGTTATAACATATATAAGTATCATTTTGACAGTAAAATTTTAAAAGCTTTTATTATTGAATGTTTTTATCCTGCAGCTCCATAACTAACAGAATTTGCTTGCAGAACCTGTATGATCAGAACTTTAGATATGCAGTCTATAAATTCCATTCAAGTGTTGAAATATGAAATAATTCTTACGATAGGTCAAGGTACTTATGGGTAAGTTTTTCACTTCAGATAATGGTAATTTTTTTCTACACATGTTTTAAAATTATTTTATGTACAATGTATTTTCTTGCACAGTTAATAAATATTCACTATGCGTCAAATATCTAGCCTAAAAATAAATTCTAGTTTATATTTATTTCTATTTAATAGTTTATAGTTATTTAAACTGAGTTATTAGTTAAGATCAGCTTAATTTTTGCCTCCTTGTGTAAAATTTGAAATTGAATAATTAATATTTTTTAATAATAAATATATTTTTTAATAAAAATTAGTAAAGATTTTTGCACAAAATATAAGTTTATCTTTAGGGATATTGTATATAAATGTTATAGGGTTATATTTATCTATTATTCATGGTCACCTGGATAATACCAAAGTACCCTGAATTCATATTGGAAACATTTTGATTGAAAGATTGCTATATGATTAAACTTAGGTATGTAGATACAACAATTTATTTTTATGTATACGAGTTTATTAACACTTATAAAGTAAGTTTATAGTTTTTTTTATGATAAAATACCTGTAATTTCTCTAAAAGCATATATTTTATTTGTATGTACATCAGAAGTTTTATTCATATATACTTTAACGAAAGCTTTTTAAAGTCATGGAAAATGATCTGCTAAATCAGGGAAAGTCATGAAAAGTCATGGATTTGAAAAATTTTATTTTGGCAGATACCCTGTATGAAGTCTATGACTAAGCTGTCATCTAAAGGTTCAGTTATTTTGATATGAATTCATACATGTAAGGGTTTTCATTAGATAACCATTCAAATTTAAAAACTGACAATACTTTAGGCCACAGATGGGCCTTTGAATATTGTGCCAGTTAAATTAGTTTATTATTTTCAGGTATCGAGTGTGACAATTGTTATATTTCTTTTAAAAATGTTCTCTATAATCTACTTAAAATGTTTGATTTTTAAAATTATTCTACGTCCTATCGCCATAGTATTGCTACTCTAATTTAGAGGTTTGAAGTAACATTTATTTAAAAAGTTTATTTTTTGAGTGGTATAGATGCCTTTTATAATGTCACATTTGTAGATTTATGTTCATAAAATCAAATTGTCTGAATTAATAAAGATATTATTCATTCCTGTTTTAATTCTCAAAATATCATCCGCCCAAATTGTGAAACGTCACTTATGTTGTATATCACCTTCATATTAATATATACCCTAGTGTCCCAACTATGCCATATTTAATAATACAGTTCAGGTTCTCTTTATAACTCGTCCAAATTTCATACTTTCCCATGAAAATGTGAGTGTCCCCTACGGAGATGTGGAGGAGGGCAGGGTTCCCACAGTCCTTAAAAGTGATTAAGAACTCCTGAATTTTAGCTTTTATTTTTAAGGGCCCTTAAAACTACTTAATTTTTATCAAAGGTCCTTAAAAACTCCTTAATTTTGAAATTTTAACTATCAATTTCTTCCATGGAAAAATATAAAAGAAAAAGTAGCTGAGTTAGTTACAGAACTTGAGCTAAAAAATTTCTGATACATAAAAAGAAATCTGTTGAACGTTTAAAATGAAATTATTTATGTACGTGAATTTGCACTTTGGAAATTTTTTTGTAAATAGTAAATAAATATTATTTAAAGTTAATAATATTCTTTTACATTTTCTAGCCAAAAGTGCAGTATTAATAGTAAAGAAAATCCTCAAATACATATGTTGTCAGTATTTTACTGTAGCAATTCAAAATTCCTTTCCTTGATATCCTTAAAAAATTATGGAAGTACTTTTAGCTTATTAGTATTTTTTATGGTCACGAGCAAGAAAACTTATTTGACAAATAAACTTTCACATACTGAAAAGGCTTAAAGTATAAAGTCAGCTGTCCTTTTCTAATAGGTAACAGTCAAGCAGATTTGAATTAAATGAAGCATGGAGGGTGGGAGTTTTGTAGATATTTCAGTTACTTATGGAAGTTAATATGCAGCTTCAATAAATTCCATTAAAGTCTCGAAATATAAAAAATTCTTAAGATAGGCTAATTTACTTATAAATGAGTTTTTTTCTTTATTCAATCAAAGTTTATGTACGAGTATGTTTTAAAATTCTTTTATGTTCAAATTGTGAGTTTATTTTTACTTATTTAATAAACATTCATTATGCTTCAAAAACTAGCCTTAAATTGTAATTTCTTTATTAATGTACTTAACCTTTCGTATTATCACGTTGCATAGTTATAACATATATGTCTCATTTTGAGAGTAAGATTTTAAAAGGTTTTTTTTATTGATGGTTTTTATCCTGCAGCTCCATAACTAACAGAATTTGCTTGCAGAAGCTATATAAGAACTTTAGATATTCAGTCTATAAATTCCATTCAAGTGTTGAAATATGAAATAATTCTTACAATAGGTCAAGGTACTTATGGGTAAGTTTTTCTCTTCAGATAAAGCTTTTTCTTATTGATGGTTTTTATCGTGCAGCTCCATAACTAACAAAATTTGCTTGCAGAAGCTGTATGATCAGAACTTTAGATATGCAGTCTATAAATTCCATTCAAGTGTTGAAATATGAAATAATTCTTACGATAGGTCAAGGTACATATGGGTAAGTTTTTCTCTTCAGATAATGGTAATTTTTTATCTACATGTTTTAAAATTATTTTATGTACAATGTATTTTCTTGCACTGTTAATAAATATTCACTATGCATCAAATATCTAGCCTAAAAATAAATTCTAGATTATATTTATTTCTATTTAATAGTTTATAGATATTTAAACTGAGTTATTAGTTAAGATCAGTTTAATTTTTGAAAGCAATTTGTTTATATATTTTTATGTGTTTATTTTAGTATCCTGCCATTTTATATTTTAGATAATGTTAAATTCTTTGCGTTAAAATTTATTTTGTTTTCCTTAAACTATAAGTAACAATAAATCTTTGAAGTTACACCTACTAAACTGCAAATCTTTTGTTATTATTATGGGTTGTTAAGTAGAATTGTTTATTAGATTAACTGATCTACTACAATTATATAGTTGTTTTATACTGTTTTAGAGCGATTAATTAGGATTCAATTTTTGTTTTTTCATTTCAAAATTTTTACAAGCTCTATGTACTTTTTGCTGTTTTGCATTTTCTACTTTATTCTTAACTCTTTTGTCAATTTAGGGACTTTAATGTTGCGAACGGCGAAAAATGTTACCAAAAACAATTGTATTACATTTGTTTCATGGACCCTATATAAGCCAATCCCTCCCTCCTCACACACTTTAGGTCTGTGAAAAGCCCAAAAAAGGCTCAGATTATACACAGAAATGTACAGTATATTTAAGTTGGTTAGTTTGGGTTTAAAATATTGTTAATATAACTAAAGATTATTTTTAATGAGATGTTTTAATATTTTGACTATATTATTAAAAAATGGAAGTTCATTTCATTTCTAGGAGAACTAAAATGATGGCAATGCTCAAACATGCTAAATATGCAGCTTCTGTAAATTCCATTTAAGCTTCAAAATATGAAATAATTCTTAAGATAGGTCAAGGTACTTATGGGTAAGTTTTTCTCTTTAGGTAACAGGAATTTTTTATCTACATATATTTTAAAATTATTTTATGTACAATGTATTTTTTTTAGTTTTTAAACATTCATTATGCATCAAATAACTAGCCTAAAAATAAATTCTAGTTCATATTTATTTCTATTTAATAGTGTAGTTATTTGAGTTATTAGTTAAAATCAGTTTAATTTTTTTTCCTCATGTAAAAAATTAAATTGAAAGTAGTTTGTTTGTATATTAATTCTTATGAGTTTTATTTTAGTATCCTGCCATTTTATATTGTTTTAGATAATGTTAAATTGTTTGCCTTTAAATTTATTGTTTTTCTTAATCTATAACTGACAATAAGTCTTTGAAGTTGCATCTACTAACCTCGAAATCTTTTGTTAATATTATGAGTTGTTTAAACATGGACTAATAGAAGAATTATATCAAGCTGCTAAATCTTTAAAATGTTCATGCAAGACCTTTTTATAAAATTAACCATAGTGAGAAATTTTACGAATGCCCTATAATAAACTACTATATGTCCAAAATAAATTATTAAAAATTTCCTCTTATTTTATCTCAATTATAGTGAATTAATTCTAGTCCTCGGAACTGAGGATCAGACAAATCAGACTGTAGAATTTCAAATCAATTATTTGAGTAATAAGTAAAAAATGCAATCTTATTGAGGTAGGGATTAGCAGGTAAATAAGGTCTATAAACTTTCGTAACAGTTTTAATATAAAATGTTACAAACTGAAAAATAATGTTTACTGCACAATCACATTATTTAAAATTTTCTTTTTATAATAAAAATATTATATTTTGTAATCTAATAATTCTTTCCTGATAATACTATATACATAAAGATTATTTTAAAAAGGTAAAACTTCCTATATTTTAGTGTATATAAATAAAATTTCACATTTTATTTCTCTTGTAGGAAATCTGTAAGATTGAGAATGTAGAACAGAACCTCCATAAATAACCATCTAGTGTCTAATTACAGGATGGTGCTTATGGGTGAGATTTTCTCTTCATACATTGGTAGCTTATGATGTGCAAATATTGTGTATTTTGTTTTAAAACAAATGAACATCCATTATAGTTCAATAATCTAGCCTAAATACAAACTGTTATTCCTTCATATTAATATATTCAATTCCTTACTGTTTCTGTTGCATAGTTGCAACATACACGAAAGTGAATGTCATTTTCAGAGAGCTTTTAAAGGCTCTTTTAATGATTTTTTTTATATCAGTGTTTCGTGTATCATTTCATCAAAACACATGAAGCAAACATTAAATTTATTTTAAAATAAGGAAACAGATTCCTTAATCAGTTTCTATAGTCCATGTAAAATCTGTTGGCGCTTCAAGGTCACACTTTCTTGTTTCCCCAGTCATTGGTTACTATGGTAGCGACCAACAAGCCTGTGCATTCACACTTATTTCCAGCACTTCAGTTGAGGATTTGATTCCAATACATTCAGACAACTTGCTTTATTATTATAAGCAAAGTCAAAATTTTCAGTTGTGCATAAATGTGTTAACTATTTACATAAAGAAAAGTTTAATATTATGTATAAAATGGTTATAATAAATTGCAGATGTTTTTGTAAAAATACAAAATTTCATTTTAATTTAGAATTCTTACTAAAACATTAGGAATCTCTACCTTCTAAAGAAATTTTCACTTTCTAAAAATGTGTCAACAGACCATGAATCTTTAAATACATAATAAAATTATACAAAATATTGTTATTGCATTAATACCTCTTTCAATTCTTGTAAAATCATAAAATAATTAAAACAGTACAATTTTGGAATAGAAACTATGGTCCACATAACTTCATAATATAATTATTAACATACAACTTAAATTTAAGGAATTGCAGAACTACATTCTCTTAAATAAATTAATTATTAAGAAATTCTTTTGATATTTAAACTAAAAGAATCATACAAATATAAAGAAAAATAGTGAGAAATTATAACTAATTACTCATTAAAATTAGCGAAACATTCAATCATCTTAATATTATTTCTGTAAATAATGCAACTGTGTGTGCAAAAAAGATTTACTTTTTCAGTAGAATTTTTTAAATTTTATGGATTAGAATATAAGATACAATTTTTAGAATATAACATACAATTGTAATTTTATGAAATGGTATTATATCTTAAATTTATGAACTTAGAAACAGGTCTGAAATTTCTTATAAAATTTTGTGTAAAGTATTAAGTATTCTTCAAAGTGTAGTCTAAATAAACATACTTTCATCATGCACGGAGAGCCCACACGATGCATGACACCCCTTAACACAGTGAGAAAGAGTAAAATCATTCCTCAACTGTCGTTACCATAGTTACAGTTGGTCATCAGGGAAAAATCGGTGACCTTGAAGTGACTATTGAGTTTACACCAAGTATAATTCCTTATGAAACTATAATTTTTGGGCAAAAGAATTTGGATTATTCATCAGAATTGAATTTTTTGTACATAGAATATGCCCAATTCTTTATCAGCATATACTTATTTTATTGTTAACATTTTAACATTATTCTTTACATGCTTAAAATGTTTTCTAATATTTGAGTATTTTACAAGTTCATGAGAATGGAAAAAAAAATCCTGTAGTAATAAGAATTAAAGAAAAACTCTTAGCGTATAAACACAAAATATAGAATTTATAAAATATTTATCAAAATATAATTGACTATTGATAAATTATGCACATACCCTGAGAAATAAATGAGAAAAATTTTTTAAACCTTTTATAATTTATACAGAATTTTTCATATCTTATAAACATGTTTTAATTGTAGTAAAATATAGAATGAGCACAGGCATGGCTCATTTAACAAGTTTTTAAAGATTTATTTTTGATTTAGGGTAAAGGAAATAATAAAGATAAAAAACCTTACTATTATGGATCATTGATAAGTCTAACCAATACTGTAGCTACAGTGGGGTAGAAGATTTTAGGTTCAATCTATCTCTCCACATACACCAAAATTTTCAAATGCAAAATACTGCATGTAGAAATGTTTGTGTGTTCTACTCATAAAGATAATGAGTGTGGCTATGTTTATAATAAAGTTCTTTTTATTTTTTATAAATTTAAAGGTATATCTCAGTTGAAAAAGAAGCTTTTATAACCAGAAAAATTGAATTAAAACACATGTCCACATTTGAAAAATGTTCATTTTTCTTCATTAAAGTAATTTTTCAAAATCGCATTGTTTGAGCAATGGAGAAAAGAAAGCATGGATAATCTAGAAAATCCAAAACTAGTGCAGAATTTTTCGTTCAATTTTTAAAATTTTTTAATAGAACTATTTTTAAACAACAATCCTTAATGTCTTTTATATTTCAGAACAGTTTATAAAGCAGAAAATAAAAAAGCAGATGAAATAATGGCACTAAAGAAAGTGAAGACAAGTAATAAAGAGAACGTTATACGGGTAAGTACAATTTCTCCGTAAATATTTAGACTGATTATGCATCAGACTATAATAATTTAAAAATTCACACTAACAGGACTATAGAGAAGGAGGGGGAATATGAGGTTAAAGTCCTCTGTAAATGAACTATGATGGTTTGAACCTCCTAATTTGCCCCACTTGTGTATTTCTTGCTTCCTTGCATAATAACTGAGCTAATAATTATTCCACATGTGAAATTGATGTGAATTTGTTTGAACATTTTGAATAACCTTTATTTGTCAATTCAGATACAAGCGGTATTTAAAGATAAAATCTACTGATAGAAAATTTACTTTTTCTCTGACTTAAATGTCACATCGCATCAACTTTTACACTTATTTAGACAAATTTATAAAGTAATTATAAAAGCAATATTGAAAGTGGTACAATATTCATTATTACTAACCAAAATAAAAATATTTCTTTTTAAACCATGTCTCATATTAAATAAATTTTAAATAAATTTTCAACTTTTATTTTATCCAACTTACTAAATTTTTAGGGAATTTTTAAAAATTGATTTTACCTTTGTTCAAATTACTAATTTTTATACAAATAACTAATATTATTTGATAAATTTCCAAAGGTTTCAGTTCAACAGCAAATAGCACTATTGCATAACTAACATTTGTTCGCACATTACAAACTATGAAAATTGACATTTTTCATCTGTCTTCATGAGGTACTACTGTTGGAACTCTCTGCCACTGTTTTTTATGTACATAAACTATTTCATGAATGTTTTTATACATCATAGGAGTCCTCATCCAAACATTTATCAACCTCTTTCAATGAGGAGTATACAAAAAAAACAAAAAACTGCAATTTACAAAAAAATGTAAGACGGTTAAAAAGAAAATTCCAGTACACCAGTAGAAGTTGTACACTTAAAACTCATTTCAAGAAATGATTCATTCAACTATAAGAAAAAATTATCTTTTAAAAGGAAGCATCCATTGAATAATGTAAATTAGAGACAAAAAGTTTTTTAAATTTCTGTTGATAAGTAGAAAGTCAAATTACAGTTGAGATATTGAGTGGCTCTATGAGTGTGCCTACATGTGTGTATTAACTTTTATTGCAATATTAAAAATAAGTTAATCTTGAATTGCCAATAATTTAAAACGTGATAATATTCATAATTAATGTGCATAAGTATTAATAACTGTTATATAAAGACAAATATACTTTTTCTAAACTTAAAATATGCATGAACTACAGTTATATAAAAAAAAAAAACTGCTTGAATAAAATATTTTGTTGATAAATAAAATATTTTTGTGATCATTTTTCACCAATAGTTTTAAAAATACTTTATCTAACAAAGAGCTATATTGTATTGAATTATTCTTGCAGCTTCCTGTAAGAAGTCTGCAAAAAATTAAAGCTCTCAAAACTCTCAACAAATTATAGTAAACACAAGTTTGTGACAATATTACAGGTATGTATGCTTTTTCTGATTTTTATAAATAGTGTATTTCAGTTGTTAAATTATTGATAGGTTGCTTATCACAAAAAAAATTATTAAACATTTTTATATAGTCTTATATACATATATGATTTAATGAAATCCTTAGTATATAATTTCTTTAAAATACTATAGTCATTCCCAACTAAAAATGAATAATGAAACAGTAAAATATTTTTTACACTTAGAAAAAGCTTAAATTAGTCTTAGAATTTACTTATCAATTCTAAATTGTTAGCCAATTTTAGAAGTAAATTAATTTAAAAATCTGATTAATTTTTTTTTCACAGTGACTTAAACATGTGACATTAATATTCTTATCTTTCTGTCTATTTCTTCGTTTCATGCAAAATAATCTTTTCTATCTGTTACCGGTATTGCAACGAACAACTCCATACCGGTATTTTAGCAGAGCAAGGTTCTGGTAGTGATAAAAAAAATGACAAACTATTTAAAAAGAAAAACGTAGATTTATTTTAAATCTTAAAAATAAAAAAAAGCATCATACGATGTCCACCTACGTGCCAGGAAAAATGCACAAGTACTTAAAAAAAAAATCCAACAATCCTCTTAAATATCCAGCAGCAGACATCGTATAAAACTTAACATATACATGCAACTTCCTTTCCCACTCAGCCAATCACAAAATTACAGTTCGTAGCTGCCGAGTGAGAGTTCACAAACAAACATACAGCGAGAGTCAGCTTTACAAATTGCGATTAAGAAGCCTTGGTTAACTTTAAACAAAACAAAAACAAATTGCCGGGATTCACCGGAGGTTGAGAAGATGCCAATTCGGCTGCAACTTCTAACATTATCTTCCTGTTGTATGAGGTATCAATCAAAACAGTACTTATAGATTTTTCATTGTTTTATCTTTTGGTAGGGATTGTATTAATTATTCATTTAGAGTTATAAAAGTTTTAATAAATTAACAAAATTTCTTATGTGGAAAATACAGCCGGTGTCATCAAGTAAAAAAGTTACCTTGTATTGGACTTTATCCACATGACTTAAGACTTTTGAATAATAAAAATGTTACATTTAGTTTATCTGAAAAGAAAACGATAATGTTACATCTCTTTCATGGAGTATCATATCTTCATGCAAATTCTTATTTGCACAGGTAATTAAATTTTTATAGAAATAAATTATTCACTCTGCACAGAAGGATTGGGTGATGCATTGATATAACATGAACATGGTTTCCGCGCACCTGGAAAGTCATGGAAAATCATGGATTTAGACAATGGATTAGTTTTGTCATGGAAAGTCTTGATTTTTCAAGTAAAATGAGTAAAAGTCATGGATCCGCTAAACTACTGATTAAATAAAAATGCATTGAATTGTTTAATTCTATTTTTACTTGTCATTTGGCTGAAGTTACTGAGTTTGGTATTTATGTATTATCTTATTGACCATATTGCCAAGTAAAATTTGTTCACCAAGGAAACTCAAAGCAAGAAAGCTTAATGGGTGGGTAAATGTATATTATTCCGGTTTTTTCTTAAATTGTAGATTAAAATTTTATTAATATAATATTTTTTAATAAAAATTAAGATTTTTGCACAAAATATAAGTTCTAGGGATACTGTATATAAACATGATAGTTATATTTGGCTATTATTCATGGTCACCTGGATAATACCAAAGTACCCTGAATTCAAATTGGAAACATTTTGATTGAAAAACTGCTATATGATTAAACTTAGGTATGTAGATACAACAATTTATTTTTATGTATGTGAGTTTATTAACACTTATGCAGTAAGTTTATAGTTTATGATAACATTTCTGTAATTTCTCTGAAAGCATACATTTTATTTGTATGTACATCAGAAGTTTTATTCATATATACTCTAGCGAAAGTTTTTTAAAGTCATGGAAAATGTTCTGCTGAGTCAGTGAAAGTCATGGATTTGAAATATCTTTTGGCAGATACCCTGTAATTGCCAATATTCTTTGTTGGGGTTGCTATTTCGTTCCATATTTAGAAATTTGCGATCTTTCTTTTTCCTTTCATTTATTTTAAAACCGAGTTTTAATTAATTTTAAATACAGGGAGGAATATTATCCAAAAGTTTCTTCTAAAGGAGAAAAAGGAGAAGATCAGAAAAGAAAAGGTTCATTCGAATCTGAGAATTCAGAAGCTTTATCGTCTGATGTCCACAACGGAAATGTTGAGGATATGAACATAGATTTGCATAATTTTAACAAGAATTCCGAAGCTGAAATTGCTGTAGCAAAAATTTTGCTGGAATTAAAAAATGGCTTAAGCAGTACTCCTGGATAGTTCAAGGTAATAATTGCAATAAAATTATTTTAGCATAATGTTACGAAGTTTAGTAAGTCAGGATGAACCATGAATTCCATGATGTACTAAAACATACATGTTTCAGTACATCATGATTGTGCTGAAACATGATGTTTGTGTACAATCATTATGTATTAAATATATTTAAGTACATTTTGATTTCCATGATGTACTAACATAGAGTATTATATTTCATAACATTAATATTATACATTAAATTTTATCATTTTTTTTCGATCAATTTTTTAAGCATTGTAGTTTTTTGCACTATTCTTTATTTTTTTTTATATTTTGATTTTCATCATGTACGAAAACATAGTTTTATATATCTTAACATAAAAGACTTTATATGCAAATTATGAATCATTAAATTACATATCAGTATTATTTCTTAGTGTCTACCAATTTTTGCCACATTTCTGTGTGAAACTAGTTTCTGTCATGCCAATTTTTACTATTAAAACCACTGATTTTAACCATCCCTGCAGAATATTGCCAGTCAAATTTTTGAATTTTTTTTTTTTTTTTTTTTTTTTTTTTTTAAAATATTGAAAAGGAATTTGATATTTTGGATCTGCTTTTCCATGGACAAAAAATTACCTTCGAAACGGAAGAGGGTGGCTTAGGTATGAGCTTGGATACTTCTTAAATAGAATTTTTACGCAGTGTTCAGTTTATAATTACATGGTTTCTGCACACCTGGAAAGTCATGGAAAATCATGGATTTAGACAATGGATTAATTTTGTCATGGAAAGTCTTGATTTTTCAAGTAAAATGAGTAAAAGTCATGGAAAGTCATGGATCCGCTAAACTACCGATTAAATAAAAATGCATTTAATTGTTTAATTCTATTTTTACTTGTCATTTGGCTGAAGTTACTGAGTTTGGTATTTATGTATTACCTTGTTGACCCTATTGCCAAGTAAAATTTGTTCACCAAGGAAACTCAAAGCAAGAAAGTTTAATGGGTGGGTAAAGGTATATTATTCTGGTTTTTTCTTAATTTGTAGATTAAAATTTTGATAATATAATTATTTTTTAATAAAAATTAGTTAAGATTTTTGCACAATATATAAGTTTATCTCTAGGGATATTGTATATAAACATTATAGGGTTATATTTGGCTATTATTCATGGTCACCTGGATAATACCAAAGTACCCTGAATTCAAATTGGAAACATTTTGATTGTAAAATTGTTATATGATTAAACTTAGGTATCTAAATACAATTTTTTTATGGTTTGGTTTGGTTTGGAGTGCTACGGTCTACTTTTTGCAACACAAGGGCTAATGAGACCGGGACCTACAGCTTAAAGCCAATTCCGAACGGCTATGAACATCCATGCCAAATGGGGTTCGAACCCACGAACTCTGGTACAGAAAGCCAGCACCCTAACCTATCGGCCATCGTTCGGCCTTTTTTTTTATTATTTATTTTTTATTTTATTTTAATTTTTTTTTCAATGTATGTGGGTTTATTAACACTTATAAAGTAAGTTTATAGTTTTTTTATGATAAAATTCCTGTAATTTTTCTAAAAGCATATATTTTATTTGTATGTACGTCAGAAGTTTTATTTATATGTACTTTAACGAAAGCTTTTTAGTCATTGAAAATGATTCGTTAAATCAGGGAAAGTCATGAAAAGTTGTGGATTTGAAAAATTTTATTTTGGCAGATACCCTGCATGAAAAACCATAATTCTGATATCTAAATTTGCAACAAACAATAATGTGAAAGTAATGTTGAAATATCTAAATCAATTTCTGTGATATTCGGAAATATCTTTGATCTTATCTGGTGATTTGTCAAGTCCAGCAGCACTGATGTGTCCTAAGTTTTGAACTTTTCTTCAAAAAACTTGAATTTATTAAGGTAGACATGTGAGTGAATTCTTTGAACATTTGAAGTACCTTTATTAAATGTTGTTGGTATTCTGGTTTATCTTTTACCCTAGATGATTATGTCATTAATCTATTGTACTATCCAAGTCTTGGACGAACCAGTCAATAAATTTGTGGAATTCATTTGGAGCAGTCTTTATGCCAAAGAAAAGTATTTTAGCTAAATATGTACTTATATGGGTTGACAGTGTTTAAAATTGACAAGTTTCTTTGTCGACTTTCATGTATCATGTGCCTTGTGAATATCTAACGTACAGAAAAATTTACTATCGCACAATTTATGGAAAATGTTGCCCAATTCTAGGAATTGGGTGTCTTGCATTTTGAAGCTGGTTATAAAGTGTAACTTTGAAATCGGCACTGAACCATCGTGTTTTGAAACAACAATAAGTGTAGCCCATTCAAAAAATTCAGCTTTTTCTATTCTTTCCGCTTCTATTTTGTCTAGCTCTTGGTCAACTTTCTGTTTTAATGCATAAGGGACAGTACAAGCTTTAATTGAAATGGGTTTAGCTTCTGTAATAAGTTTTAAAGAACATGTTTAATCGGGAATACAACCAATTTCAGGTTCAAACGCATCACAATATAGATAATTAATTTTAGAGACAGAAATATGGTCACAGGGAACACTTGACTGGACAAGTGAAGTAGGGTGGTAAGAAAATTGGCATGTAAAATATGTATTTAACAGAAATACTAAATTTAGTTTTTATGTCAATGTTTTGTGTATCATTTGATCAGAAACGACTGAAGTAAACACTAAATTTCTAATAATTTTAAAATAAGGAAACATTCCTTACAAAGTTTCTAATTCCTTATACAATCATAATTTTTTGGCAAAATAATTGGGAATATTCATCAGAATTGTGTAATATTTTGTACATAGAATATACATGATTCTTTGTGTCAGTATATATTACTTTTATTAATATTTTTACCTTTTTCTGTCCATGCTTAAAATAATGCTTTCTAATATTTGAGTAAATATTTTCTATCTAAAAGTTTGAGTGTAATGGTAATAAGAATTAAGAAAAAACTCTTAGCTTATGAACAAGAAATATGAAATTTATAAAATATTTAGTAGAATATAATTAACAATTGGTAATTTAACCCCTTCCGGTACGATTTAATAATGAAAAACTGTGCGTGAAGTAACCATGTATTTTTTATTTAAAAAACTTGTTTTATTTTACAATTCTTACATATTCTTAATTAAAATCCACTTTTTACATAGTGTTAAGTGTCAGAAACGGTAAAATTAAGATAATAGTCTTCAAGCTAGTGGTACTTTTCAAAACAAAGTGCAAAGGAATTCTGAATTTTACATCGCCAGGGAGTCTCACTTCTAATTTGATTCTTGTAACACACACTGCATTTCTTAGTAGGTTTTCTTTTATTCTGACTCGTCAATTTGGCAGTGACTTGTACCAAGAAACTTTAAATAAACAATATGTAACCTGTGATTTCCACAAGTAACAAAAGTGTTGCTAAATTCAGTACACTAGAAATTTTAAACTAAATTATCATATTTATTAGTAACTTTAGTCGCATGACGAGTGTAGCTCGTCATTGTGCAGTATGGAATGAAAAACCAATGACGAGCTAGACTCGTCATTTTACCGGAAGGGGTTAAACATACTCTGAGAAATGAATGAAAATAAATCTTTTTCTTTAAAACCTTTTTTATAATTTATAAAAATAATTTTTCATCATATAAACATATTTTAATTGTAATAAAATATAAGATGAGCACTTGCATGTCTCATTTTACAATTTATCTATACACTTCACTTTTGATTTATTGTAAAGAAAATAATATACTATAAAAAAAACCTTACTATGATAAATCATTGATAAGTCTAATGCTACAGGCACAATGGATGTAGAGGATTTCGGACATACTCTCTGCACATATACTAAAATTTTCACACACAAAGTACTATATGTACAATCAGATAATTAATATACTATAATTACGAATTCATTCTGATATTTTTCGTAATCCAGATAAGAGTGCCAAATTAATCAGGATTATTAGAGTCAGATTCAGAATTAGTGAAAAATACTGATAATTTATCTTAAAATATATATTTTATGTATCCTACACAAAGATAATTTGGAGTGTCTGCAATTGTAGTTGGATTTTTTTTTTTTAGTTTACAAATTTAAAGATGTATCTCAGTTGAAGAAGGATAGCTTTTTATAACCATAAAAATTTTAAATTGAAACCTTAAGAATGATCATATGAAATGTTTCAAAAATGCATTGTATGAGCAATGGAAAACAGACAGGATTTACAATCTAGAAAATCCAAACCTAGTGCAGATTTTTCACTGGAATTTAAAATTTTTTTAATAGAACTATTTTGTAAGCAATAGTGTTTAATTATGTCTTTTATATTTCAGAGAGGTTTATAAAGCAAAGAATAGATCGACACGTGAAATAGTTGCTATAAAAAAAGGTTTCTTTGAAAATAGACATACAGGTAAGTAAAATTTCTCTTTAAAAATTTAATCTGTTTATGAATTAGAATATAATATTTCAAAATCTCACACTGCCAGGGCTATAGAGAAGGTGGGGGGGATATTAGGGTTAAGTCCTCTCTATAAATGGACTATGGTGGTTTGAATCTCGTGTGATTGTATAATTTTCTATATTTTAATATAATTATATGAAAATGATAATTTATTTTCATTTTAGGAAACATGTAAGACTGACAATGATTATGAATGAAGCCACCATAAATAACTGTGAAGTGTCAAAGTGTGAAAAAATTCTTAAGATAGGAGAAATTACTTCTGGTTGAATATTTTCCTTCATAAATATTTAGCTTTTTATGAGCAAATATTGTGAATTTTAACATAATAAATGAACATCCATTACTATTCCATGAACTAGCCTAAAAGCAAATTGTAGTTTCCTCATATTAATGTATGTATTAATTATCATAATATGTTTCATACAAGAAGTGCCATGTCACAGGAGCTTTTAAAGGCTCTGTTATTGACTGTTTCTATCCTGTCATTCTAAGATGAACAAAATTTAATTGCAGATTCTGTACTAATTGGCAATACTAAATTTTCTACAGTATCTAATTTTTAATCCTTAAATATTTCTCCAATAATTAAAAATGTATTTTAAACTTAAAAATTAAAAAAAACCTTACTAAATGCTGGTAGTTTATAAAAAGGTACCATATTAAGTAGACATGACATGGTGAAAATCATTTTTGTTTCATAGCAACAGTGTAAATTTTAAAATCACTTAAAAAAAAATTAATGTCTTAGATATTAAAATTACTTTACTGTTTGCTTGTAGTCAGAATCTTTATAAAAATTTTTAAGCTTGTCATAATCAAAAGTTTTTATATACGTACAAGTGCCTAAAGTTTTTCCCCTTTAATATATACATATACTATGGAGCAGAACTGAAATTTTCTGAATTCCATTGAATTGAAAGCCATTTTCAAACAAACATTTGTCTTGCAGATAGTTGACTACTACAAAAATAGTATCACAGCTACTTTTATTAATTCAAGCAGTTTAATACTGTGTTTAAATATACTAAGTGTAAACAGCATTGATTTTTACTCATTAAAATAATTTCTTACATTTTTTTTCTCAACCACAACTTTTCACCTTCAATTATGAATTCGTTCTGATATTTTTCGTAATCCAGATAAGAGTGCCAAATTAATCAGGATAATTAGAGTGAGAATCAGAATTAGGGAAATATACTGATAATTTGTCTTAAAATATATATTTTATTAGCCTTTGATTATTTGCTCACTTTTATAATTACATTGAATCAAAGTAATTTTTCACTTTCCATTTTTTTTTAATCTTTACATACAAATATCTTTATGTTCATCCAAAACTTCAAGTACTGAATTTCATGTTAACAATAAAATTTTTACTGAAATATTATTCTAATATTAATAATATATAGTAAAGAGCAATTTTCAATTTATGCATCTTGATATGTAAACTAGAAAGAAGTTGGCGTACACTAAAATTTATGACATTTACACTGACCTTTAAAAAATGGTTGTTTTTCTGCTCTTAATGCATTTTACCAAATCCGTACCAAATGGATAATACTAACTTTATTTTGTGTATTGAAGTTTCTTTGATATATTAATCAGATATACCTGATTCATTTAAAAATTAACTTTGGATTAGTGATATTAAAAAAAATGTACAGGTGGTGGAACTAGATTTCTAACAAAGGTGCTTTAAATTTTTTTATAAGTATGTTTATCCAAAACTTTAATTTTTTAAGAAATACTTAAACTGTTGCACTCCAGCTAATTTCACTCTCTCTGTTTTTGTAAATATTTCGTTAACAGAGTGCAAAGGGTTAAGTGTTTTCTAAGCATAAAAAATATATTTTATAATAAATCTTCATTTTTATACTTATGTTTTAAATTTTTACAAAAAATTAATGTAACAGACAATGAATAATGTACAATCATTCATTAATCGTGAAAAAATTAATGTATTGTACAAAAAATTAATGTATATTATATAATTAATGTACACTATACATTAATTCTATCGATTGAATTATGATTGAATTGATTCTATCATTTGAGAAATTATTTTTTAGAGTAAAGTTATTGCAGATGTTTAAGATGTATTATATTTAATGCCCAAACATTTAAAAATGTTTTGGTTTGTGGCACTATTTTTTACTTTATGCAACGTGAGGGCTAGTGCGACTGGCACATACTGATTAACGACAGTTCTAAAAGGCTACAAACATCCATGCCACAATAGGGTTTGAACCCACAAACTTTGGTATCGAATATCAGCAACTTAACCATTTGGCCATTGTTAGGTTCTAAAAATGGAGGTTAGTGCTTAGTTAAATTTTATATATTAAACATAATTACCTACAGTAATTAGTTTTTAGCAAAGGCTAGGGTGTATAAAAGTATAATTATTGAGAAACATAACATTCACAAATAAAATATTTAGATACCACTAATTACTGTGCATAATGGAAAAATTCCCAAATTGTATGAGCAATTTAATGAAAATCATTTTCATGTTTCAAACCAGCAATATAAATCTAAAAATCATTTAAAAACTACTGAAAATTATTTGATTTGTAATTATTTCGGAAGTTTTCTTTAAACTATGTCTTTGTAATGCCTGTATGAATCTCTAAGTACCTGTAAAATTGATTTATTAAAAAATATTATGCATTATATTTGGCGTACTATAAATTTTGAAATTTAACTTTTGTGCTTTATTATGTATAAGTTTGATGACCATATGTAAGTTTAAGATTTTTTTGTATAGGGGCTTGATGTTTCTCTTTTTACTAAAATAATTTTTAATGTATAGTAATACAGTCGAACTTCAATAACTGAACTTCCTATAAGTCTAATAATCTGCTAACTTGAACTTTTAATGAAGACCCGAATAATTTCTATACTTTTCTTTAAAAAAAGTGTCTTGATAACTCGAAGTGACCATCTTCTAAGTTGAAATTTTTGTGATAGATTTCCCCGATAAAAAACACAATTATGTTCAAAACTTCGAATGGCAGTCTATTCTTGATCATCGAGAACGAAGGTTCTTGAAGGTCACAAGCAAGCACAGGAGGCTATTCACATCTTACAAGAATACCTGGAGACCACCGAAGGTACAGACAACACCCTATTTAACTGTGTTAAAAAAATTAGGCGACTTTGTGAATGCCAACAACCTTAAAAATAATTGCCTTTTTCAAATGGGATTTACATGGCATGCATAATTAATATGTAATGAAGCCAAATTTCTTGAGTTTTAATAAACTTTTTGAACCCATTCTTCTGTTGTTGTTTACATAGGCTATTAAAAAATTGAAATGTGTACCACTATAGTATTATGGCACATATCAAACCATTTAAACCATGTTGACCCATCTTAAGTGCCAATTGAGAGGAATGGTAGGTAACTTCGATAACTCGAACTTCGGATAAGTCTAATATTTTTGGGGGAGTCCCTGGGACTTCGACTTATCGAAGTTCAACTGTACTAATTTATATGAATTGCTAATTATCAAGATTAGGGAAAGAAAGATGTTCTCATCCAAACTTCTGTCTCACAGATGTAAGATTATGCTATATTGAGGCAAATAAGGAGTGTAAAACAATTAGTTTTATTTATTCCTGGAGGTATACAGTATGCCAGTATTCAGAGTATAAGTAGCATTATTTTAGTTGTCATTAAAATGTTATGAGGAATTTATTTTCGTAAGCAAAATCATTACTACCATGGTCAATTATGCAGTCATATTTATTTACCCAGATAATGTGATCAAAATTAATCCTATTTACTTGAATTCTAATAAAAATTAGTTTTAATAAACTACCTGTGTTAGTGAAACAAAATGATAATGTATCATATTTCTTTTTTCACCTCTGAGTATTTGCTAACTTTTATAGAATAACATTACTTCATTTCATCTCATTTTATTTTCACTTTAATATTTGACTTAAAATATTCCTTCTTATTTTAATCTTAAATTTGACTTACTGAATTACCTATTAATTTATAAGATTGTTATTAAAATATCTATTCTAATTTCAAACATTCACAGGAAATTTTTAATTTATGTATTACAATGCACAAAGTAGAAACAAATTGTAAAGATTACAATAAATATTTTTTATTATCTTAATCTAAACTTTAGCTTATTAAATTACCTGTTGCTTTCTTCCCAATTCTTCTTATAGTCTGGCATCTTAGACTTAAAATGTTATATTTGAAAAATATTTGAGAGCTAATAAAGGCTATTGAGATGCTATAATTACGTTTGCAAAAGAGGCTCTACAAATAACTCCTATATGTAATTTTACAGTGGATTAATGATGTTTCAAAACATAATACCAATTATTACATAAAATAAGAAAATACTGTAAGTTATGTTCACATGAATGGTGACATTATAAGCTTATTTGGATTTTGAGAGAAAAAACTCCAAAGGTGACTTGCTTACTCCAACACTATGCTTATTCAACATAACAGTAAATAGAATTAATGTCTAACATTGAATCTGGAATGTTAATGCTAAACTATGTAATATTAATTCACAGCTTCCAGCATCTTAAGTAAATAAAACTAATTAGATAATTTATCCAAGTAGTTATATTATTACATGCTTACCTATAAATTTTGCTAGAAAATTCTATTTTTAAGTTCCATTTATCTAACCTGAAAACATGCGATGACAACAGTTGAGGATATATCTGATATAGAGAACTTTCTTTCTTACAATGGAAACAATGTTAGTGTAACAACAAACATCCATCATTATAGATTGTAGAAAATTTTCTCCCTTCCCCTTTTTTCTTTTTTACAAGATTTTTTCAACAAAATTATCTAAAAACTACAGGTTTCACTTGCTAATGTATAATCTTATTACAATGTGACCCAAATCCATACTATATAGCTAAACTTTACAAGTTGTCAGGTATGTGAATGTCTTAACTTGCAACAGTAACAACAAATCTTATGAGTAACAATATACAAACATTTATTGAATATATTTTACAAGTTATATAAATTTTATGTACAAGTTATAAAAAAACAAGGTTTTCCTTTACAAAGTAAAAAAAAAAATTCATTAATCTTCATCCAATAGTGGTGTGTTTACCATTTTATGCTTTTCTTGTCTATGGCAACAAAGTGGATTAGAGGGTAGAAAGTAACTCAACATTGACTTTTTATAAGGTGATAAATTGATATTACTAGGTTGTGGCAAAGTGGAGAAGAAAGCATGCTTCATTGCTGAATCTGCATCTATCCTTTCTTTTGGGTTGAGAGTTAACATTTTATCTATCAGTTGTATCGCAAATTTATCTTGAATAGTATGCTAAAAAAAAAAAAAAAATCATAGTTATTACATGCGTTTTAAAGCAGAATATAAAGGATAAAAAATGTTTTTAAGCCTTTGCACCTCAACAATTCTAAATTTAATGAAATAGTGTTAATACATTTATGAGTAGTAATTGTTCTAGCTTAGCCAAAATGAAAAACAGTCTGTTAAAGCTAATTGTATAATTGACATTCGTTTAGGGTTTAGATATGCAACACTACAATATAAAAAGTTAAGGTGTATTGTCTGTATTGAATTCCTTTTGTTTAGTGTCAACATACAAGAACACATATTTTACAGATGGAATCGCTTGCATTTAAACATTAAAAATACTAGGTGCACATTATATATAGGGTAATATATATAAATAAGAAAATGAAACTGGCAAAATATCAGTTTTGCTCAGTTACTGATTATGTTGTCCTGCACAAAACAATAATTTGGTCTTCTTAAAATGTACTTCATGTTTAATTTTTTAATAAAAACAAATTATATTAAATTATAATAAATAAATACATACATTTAGAAAGAAACATACATATATAACAAAAATGTAAATCAAGTAAAGGCAAAACAGTAGACTTTAATTAAACTATATTATATATATTTTTACGTTGATAATTTTATTTTAAAAAATGTATTACTGTACATTTAGTCACAAGTATTAACAACTATGCTAAAATAATAGTATCACTATGAACTGTGAAGTTTTAGTAAAAGAAAGAATTGACATGTATGAATTTTAATCAATTTGGTGTGTAACATATCAATATTTTTCTCCCAATCATAGCCAAAATGGCACCTGGGACAAACATCTGGGCTGTCAGCCTTAGAGTAAACTAACCTAGTTTATTACATATTCATAATTATAACACATAGCGAATAACTATTGTGAGATTAATTATAATACATAGCGAGACTGTCCAAATTTTAAAAAATGTAGTTCAAATCTTTAATTCTTAGTATTAAACAATTAAAAAATGCAGTTGGCTGTAGAATTATCTTAAAGCTTTAGGTTCATTCGTTTTGTCTATGTGTAAATTGTTTTACAATCTGGAGATATTTAGAAATGTCATGCATGATACAGGATATATAGAAAATTAATATTTCCATCATCCTTTATTGTAAAAGGAAAAATGCAAGAAAAAATATAATTATATTTACCTGTAATTTGGTTTCCAACTTTCTTTTGGAATTTTGTGGAGTTCTAATTATATTGTAAAGCACCAGGTCTGTGACTCCTGGCCACGTTTCACTATTTATGCTTCCACAGAGTTCAATAATCATTCGTAATTGGTTTATTTCTGAAGATCCCTAAAAATCATTAAACATAAAAAATATCAGTTTACATATGACACGGACAGCAGTTATTTTATGTTAAAATAAAAACTGAGAAATATCATTCAGTTGATACAAATATGATTTACTTTAAGTTTGAAGAGCTTATGTCAATAACTTGAAAATAAATTATGAGAATTGTGTTAATATTCAACTATGAAACAATAAGTAAGAGAAATTTTAATTTTCACAATCTAAATTTTTTAGGAAAAACTTTAAATTACATGAATTTTGTTTATAATGATTTGGATTAATGATATAGGTAGAAATCAGTAAAATAATTTGAAAAATTTCATTTTCAAAAGTTCAACAGATTTTGAGTTACGATTTATATATGGACGACAAAAAAATAAGAAACATAAGTTCTCAAAAACTGCATTTAAGAAATTTTAAGATCCAAATAAAAACATAAACTTTAAAGTTACAATTATTTAAAAAAGGAAAAAAAAGAAAGAAATCCGTATAAATCAAAATATTTTTCAGATAATCATTCCACTTCTATTTAATTTGATCTATTATGCATTTTAAATTTTATAGCTAGTTTCTGTTGCTACATATGTTGAAAAGGATTTCTTACTTAAATAGCTGAGTGAATTCAAAATGTTCATAGCATTCTGAGAAATGGTGTTCTACAAGTATCTGCAATCAAAAATTTAGCAGTTGGTATTTAGTTATTAATAGTTTTGAGTTAATAAATGCCAATCAACTAGGCTGAGTACTTAATTATTTTGTTTTCATAATTGACCTAAGGACTGACATTTTATCCCGTCACCAATATAAAATTTTCAGAATAATGAAGTTCCATAGAATACCGTTTAAAGACACCTATTTTTTACTATAAATTTGCCACTAGGTATTGAAAAAACAAAAATAGAACATTTGGAATAAAACATAAAAAGAATCTTTAAAAAAGAATAAACAAGAATTTTATAGCAATGGTGACTTTATGGTATGCTTATATGGTAAGAACATAGTCTAGAATTTATTACTCAGAATAGAAAAAGGGATTTAAGACTTACTGGTAATAGCGGAGTCCCTGTCAACAATTCTGCCATGACACATCCTAATGACCAGATATCAAGAGCAGGCCCATAGTTTCTATCAATTAAAAAAACTTCTGGTGGTCTGTACCACAATGTTGCTACAGTATCAGTGTATTTCTTGTCACCTTCTTGTCTAATTCTTCTACACAATCCAAAATCTGCTAATTTTACTATTCCGTCTTGAGTTAGAAGAATGTTAGCTGGCTTAATATCCCTGAAAATAGACAATTAAAATATAATGGAAAATCTTGATATCATATGTTACAGTTGAATTTTTATTTAAAATATTTTATTCCTCTGAAACTTCATAATTTTTTTAATTTAAAATTACGTTTCTGCATTGACTATTATATGCAGTTTGTGGATGGGACTTTTGCGTTGACTATTATACAGTCTGACTATTGTACAATTACTTATAGTGTAAAGCATTCTTGATGTCACTAACTTTTAAAGTAGCATGGCAAGTTTTAATTAAACAATACTAAGATAAATACTGAAGTTAAA
>CM063507.1:45792579-45810079 GCA_032207245.1 Pardosa pseudoannulata | reverse complement strand
TTCATCGCCACTATTTCCATTGTTTGTTTATTTATTGCTTTATATACCTCTCTGAAATACATATAAATAAACACTGTTACTTAAAAAATAGTTAAAAAAATTCTGCAGTAAGTTTTGATTTTCTAGATTTTCTATTCTGTCACATTTCCATTGCTCATACAATGGGATTTTAAAACATTATTTTAATGAACAAAAATAAACATTTTCAAATATGAAATAGGTTTTAATTCAAATGATTATAAAAGCCTATCGTTCTTCAACTGAGATATATCTTTAAATTTATAAACTAAAAATAATCCGAGTATAAATGTAGACACTCACAATTATCTTTGTGTGTAGGACACATATTAATTTGTACATATACTAAAATTTTTAAACACAAAATACTGTATGTGGAGAGGTGGAGTTGACCCCAAAATCTTCTACATCCCATTGTGGCTACAGCATTGGTTAGCCATGTCATTGATTTATCACAGTAAGGTTTTTTATCTATATTAATTTCTTTACCCTAAATCAATAGTAAAATGTATAGAGGAACTTGTTAAATGAGCCACGCTTTTGCTTATTCTTTATTTCATTACAATTAACACATGTTTACACGATATGAAAATTTCTGCATAAATTACGAAAAGGTTTAAAAAAATCATTTATTCCTCATAGTATTCTTTATTTATCAATAATTTATTATAACTATTATAATAGTTAGCTATTATATTATTTTGCGAAATCTATATATATAAAAATGAATTTGTGTCTGTCTGTCTATACTCAATAGACTCAAAAACCATGCATCCAATCACCGTGAAAATTTGGGAAATTCTTAGGTATATCCCTTGGAAGGTTTTTGTAAATTTTTAACGTTCAAAATCCATTTCTTCCCCATTTTTCGAGCATTTCGTGTCATTATTTCCCCCAGTTAAAGGCAAACGATTCTTTTTTTAATTTATCGCATCATAACTGAGTGAAAGAAGCAATATTTCTAGCAATATGATGTCATCCCAAGTAATTGTTTTAAACACAGTTTTCCTCGGTTAAAAGCAGGAGATTAAAATTTTCAATTTATCACATAATAGGTGAAAATGATATTTTCCTATCTTTATGACGTCATACCTTTAAATATTTCATTTATTCATTTCTTATTTTATGTTATTTAAACATTGTCTGCGTAGTATCAATTCGATTTGATCTGGAAATTGAGATATAAACTGATTAATTTTCATTTCCATGTGATGCAAATTATAGCAATTTTATATGAGAACTAATTTTTAATTTAATTCATGGTTAATTTTTACGTTACAATGAAATGTTTATCAACAATATTCTAACAACAAAGAGTACAAATTTCAGTGACTCTCATGGGCAAATAAAAACCTATCATTCGTCATGCACGAAAAAATATCTTTGTTTAAAATTAATATATTAAGTTCACCGTAGCAAAGTACGGGCAAACTTGCTAGTATTTTGTAAATTCCATATTTTGTGTTCATTAGCTAAGATTTTTTTTCAATAATTTTTTTTCCATTAACCTCATCAACCTTTAAAATAGAAAATACTGAATTATTAAAAGGCATTATTTTATTCATTTAACGAATAATGTGAAAATATAAATAGAATATATGCTGATAAGGAATTATGTATTTTCTAAGAACAAAATATTTTTTAATTCTGATGAATATTCCAAATTATTTTGTCCCAAAATTATGATTTCATAATCAATTAGAAATTTTGGTATAGTTTTATAATAAGGAAACAGATTCCTTACAAGTTTAGTATTTGTTTCAGGTGTTTCTGATTTAATGATAGTTTATTGAAAGGCTAGTTTATGGAAATATAATGAATGTTCATTTGTTTTATAAGAAAATACACAATATTTGCACATAAAAAGCTGTCAATGTATGAAGAGAAAAACTCACCCATAACCACCTTCCCCTATCTTAAAAAGAATTTCGTATTTCGACACTAGAAAATTTTTGAGGGCTATGTTCTGCATTCTGAATTCTGCATTCCTGGAAAAGAAATAAATTGCCAAATGTCATTTATATACACTAAAATATAGTAAGTTTTATCATTTTGTAAATAATCAAAAAACCAACAAAATAAATTATATAAAGTAATCAAACATTTAGTGCAGTTATATAGAGGGTAATTTTAAGGGACACATTATGCCACAATCTTTGGGACTGATAAATTTAGATAATATTTAGAAGAAATTCCGCAAATGGGTCTTACCTACTGTTAGTTGATTTTTTTTTTCATGCCTACCCATGATATAAAGAATGTCCTGTCTATTGGAAAATTATTTTCTATTAAAATATATCTAATATGCTGTGTATGGGAGTGGGTGATAAATGTTCTGGGATGTATAACTTCTTTCCCAGATTGGTTTTCTTACTTCAGTGATTGTTATCAAATTTTACCATTGTTTTTTCTTCTAATGCTAATACCATATACTATATACAGGGTATCTGCCAAAAGATAATGTTTAAAATCCATGACATTTCATGACTTTCCCTGATTTAGCAGATCATTTTCCATGACTTTAAAAAGCTTTTGTTAGAGTATATATGAATAAAACTTCTGATGTACATACAAATAAAATGTATGCTTTCAGAGAAATTACAGAAATTTTATCATAAACTATAAACTTACTGCATAAGTGTTAATAAACTCACATACATAAAAATGAATTGTTGTATCTACATACCTAAGTTTAATCATATAGCAGTTTTTCAATCAAAATGTTTCCAATTTGAATTCAGGGTACTTTGGTATTATCCAGGTGACCATGAATAATAGCCAAATATAACTCTATCATGTTTATATACAGTATCCCTAGAAATACTTATATTTTGTGCAAAAATCTTAATTTTTATTAAAAAATATTATTATATTAATAAAATTTTAATCTACAATTTAAGAAAAAACCGGAATAATATACATTTACCCACCCATTAAGCTTTCTTGCTTTGAGTGTCCTTGTTGAAAAAATTTTACTTGGTAATAGGGTCAATAGGATAATACATAAATACCAAACTCAGTAACTTCAGCCAAATGACAAGTAAAAATAGAGTTAAACAATTCAATGCATTTTTTTTTTAATCGGTAGTTTAGCGGATCCATGACTTTCCATGACTTTTACTCATTTTACTTGAAAAATCAAGACTTTCCATGACAAAATTAATCCATTGTCTAAATCCATGATGACTTTCCCTGACTTTTCATGTGCGGAAACCATGTATATATATCTTGTATTGCCTAAGCATGTGTGTGTGTATATATATATATATATATATATATATATGTGTGTGCATATAAGTATATGCACAGACACTCTTGTTTATACATACAAAGTATTCTGTTGAGTTATGGTATAAAAAGAGCATCAAGTGGCACCATAACAGGTGGCATAAATATCAAACTTAATTAAGAGGCAGTATTAAAAAGAATTGTATCGTATTTAGAAAATCTACCTCATGGTCTGGAGTATATATATAAATATGTATACATTTGTATACACACACAAACTATATATGTATCCCTGATAATAGAAACAAATTTTCATACGATATGTTTTTTAAAGTGATGTGTTAACATGTGTTGGTGACCATTAATTGTCATACCTATTAAAGGGTAATAAATGTGGTAGAAATTTGAATATTGACAGTATAATACAATCTTTTAATCTCCTGTGTAATATTGGGGGAGTTGTTGCAAACTATGTGGATTTGTATAAATATATGCATGTATACACACAATGTACAAACGTTCATTTTCATACACTGAAGTGCAGTGTACAGATTTATTTATATATATATTATATAGGGGGATTGAGGTTCCATAATTGCAACCTTTTGCCTGTTAATAGGGCACCATCTGTTCCTCTCACTGAAGCACTAGAAGTGAGTGTCTGTGGTAGCATAAGTATAGTTCTGTGATAAAGACTATTCTGTTATTTTCTTGTGTTTGTGTAAAATATGAGTTTAGTCTAAGAAATGTGTGTCTGTCATATACATATATATTCATACACAATAATAGAAGTGCAATGATAAAAAATTGTAGGCATTACTTACTCTGTTTTCCTTCGTTTGCTGGAGATATCTTCTTCTGACTCAATGGACCTTTTTACTCTGTACGGTTCCATTATTTTTCTGGAAAAGGAATATAAAGAAAAAATGTGTTAGGCACAAATTTACAAATAGTAAAATTTTCTTAAACAAAACATAGAAATTTTTAAACATGTTTTCTGATACATTTTTAGTCTGTGTGTTAAGTAGTTAATGTCCAAGTATTATTACTTAAATTTATTAGAAGTTTGTTTGATATTTAAATATTGAATTTTTCATATCATTTCCACTAACTAGTGGCTTTGTGCCCATTCTTTAGTCTGAATAATGGAAGGTTCTCTAATAAAGGTTATATTAATTTTAAAAAAATTATTAGTTTTAGATTGTGATATATATTTAACTTGTTTAAATGGAGACAAATGGTAATTAAAATTTAGAATTTTATTCTTGATCACACTCCAATTATGTCAATCTGGAACCTTTGGTAATGTTCAGGGTTGGGTTTTCAATGTGGAAAACCAGTTTATGATATGACATGTTTTTAAACTGTGTTTTAACTAGATCAAATCCTCACAAACTCATAATCTTATATATGTTATTTTAACTATACAGTTGAATTAAAAGGAATTGATTAGTGTTAATTGTTTCAATGAGTATTAATTGGTTTTTCAAAATAGAATACAACTGATAGTACATTTCATATAATTAAATATAATTAAAATTATTTTAATTTTGTGCTCATTAATTTCTACTTATATATATAACATGCATAATTAAACCTTTTTATTTGTTTAATACCACATGGAATGGGGAAATGCCTGATTTTCAGTCTGAATAAAGAAGGGTCTCTAATAAAGGTTATATTAATTTAAAAATTATTTATTAGCTTTAGATTATGGTATATATCTATTTAACTTGTCTGTGACAAATGGTAATTAAATTTAAAATTTAGAATTTTATTCTTAATCACACTCCAATCATGGCAATGTGGCAATGATCAGGGTTGGGTTTTCAATGTGATAAACCAGTTTATGTTATGACTTGTTTAAACTGTGTTTTAACTAGATCAAATCCTCACAAACTCATAATCTTATATATGTTATTTTAACTATACAGTTCAATTAAAAGGAATTTATTAGTTTTAATTGTTTCAATGAGTATTAATTGGGTTTTTAACGTAGAATACAACTGATAGTATATTTCATATAATTAAATGTAATTAATTTTATTTTAATTTTTTACTCAGGAATTTCTACTTATAACATGCAGAATTAAACCTTTTTATTTATGTTTAATACCACAATAAGGATGTGGAAATGACTGATTGGTAACAAATTAAATATTTACGAGGGCTAACAAGATCAGGACCTATTGCTGAAAGCCGATTCCAAATGGCTACGAATATCTATACCATGGTGGGATTGGAACCCACAAACTCCAATTCTGAAGGTCAGCACCCTAACGAATCGGCGTAATTTTTGTTGATGCAACAGAAAATATTACTAAGGAATGAGTACTGGTATGAAATAGTCATAGTGAAAGACAACATATACAAACGAAACATTCAAGTGTTTTCAAAGCTTAATACAAACTACCTTGATTCAATGGGCTATTTAATAAAAACTGTTTTTAATTGAATGGATACTTATACAAAAACATCACTCAAAATAAATTTCTCAGTTATTGTTAAAACTGTTAAATGGTAATAAATGTTCACTTTATCAATAATATGTGAAATTTATGATTGATTATAATCACAAAACTGTTTGAACAATAAAAATTTGATTAAATATGTTAGAGCAGTTGAAATACATGCCAACAATTCAGAACACTAGAACTGTAGGAGAGGTCATTTTGACCCAAAACTATATCGTTTTATCAAAAAAAAAAATTTTTTTTTTTCAGATAGTAATAACAGAAATAATATAATACACATTAAAATGCATTTTCAAAATTTATCCTCAGAAGTAGATTTTTTTAATGTATATTATTTTTATTATTAATATCTGATAAGGAATAATCTGTTAGGATAACTCTAAATAGTTTTCGTGTCAAAATGATCCCAATTGCAGTTCTAGTGTTAAAGGAGTTAATGGGCCAACGTAATATTACATTCATTGAATATTCTAGTGATGGAACTTTCAATTCAGTTGCACTAATGTTTCAAAAAAGGCAGATGTAAATGCTGAAGAACAATATATCTTAGCTATGCATTTTAAAAATAACTATTGCTTTACATACTATTAGAAGTTAAGTTTTAAACTTAGCTGAATGATTTTCAACTCTAAAGAATCTAATAAATTTTTTTTCAAGTCTGTTACACTGCTTCTCAATTTCAGAATCTGTGGATTCAAATCCCACTATTTGGTGAAAAAATTTATAGCCATTTGGAAATAGTTTTACAAAGTAGGTCCCAGTTTTGCTCTAAAGTATTAAAATAGTAGACTTTGGCACTCCAAACATTACCAACCCCCCCCCTTTTTTTTTTAAAGAAAAAAAAATCAAGTTGACTATTCAAACATAAAAATATTTAAAACTTTTCTCTAGGCTGAAATCTTATTACTGGTGAAGGAGTTTACAGCTAGTCAGAAGTAGATTTTGAAAGTAGGTCCCAGTTTTATATATCCTCAAACATTAAAAATGTAGACCATGGCATTCTAAATACTACCAACCAATTTCTCTGATAAAAGAATCCAGTTGAGTATTCTAACATAATATTTTGAACAATTCTATGGATTCAAATCCCAATACTGGTTAAGAAGTTAATAGACAGTAACAGGTAGGTTCCAGTTCAATAGTAGACAATGTCACTCCAAACGTCACTAATCCAAATTCTCTAAGAATCAAGTTGACTATTCAAACATAAAAATATTTAAAATTTTCTCTGAGCTGAAATCTTATTACTGGTAAAGGAGTTTACAGCTATTTGGATGTAGATTTTAAAAGTAGGTCCCATTTTTATACATCCTCAAACATTAAAACTGTAGACCATGACACTCTAAATACTACCAACCAATTTCTGCGAGAAAAGAATCCAGTTGACTATTCTAACATAATATTTTGAATAATTCATGGATTAATACTAAAAGAATAATAGCAGTAAATTTCCAGTAATAGTAACAATGTAAAAACGTATATAAATTTGATTACTATACATAATATTTAAATTATATAATTATTACTGTTAAAATACAGCTAAGTAGATTTTAAAATGTCCCATAACTCAAACATTAAAATGTGACCAGCACTCTAAATACTACCAAATTTCTGCGATAAAAAATCCAGTTGATATTCTAACTAATATTTTGAATATACTTTCCAGAAATTTTAACAAAGCTCTTGTAGATAATTCATACAATAATATTAGTTGTAATAATATATAATAATATAATTAGTTATATAACAAAACAAGTAAAAATGTACATTGCAAATTCTAAAATAATATTCACACTATAGAAGAAAATCCGAAATCAGATCTCGAATTCGAATAAGTCAGTAAACAAAGATTGCATTTTGAAATTCTAAACACTTCACATAAAAATATTGTTCATAACAAATTAAATTTTAATAAAATAAATGCATTACCAATGTTCCCGTAAATAAAAGAAAACGGTACATACCTTCAGTCGATCTGGATTCCTGGACCTCTTGCTCTTTAAATCCAACGGAGACTCGGGGGGGAAATCTCTCAAACAAGCGGCAAAAATCGAAGAGCAATCCGCAGTCGAAAGGAATTTGGGCAGCACTAGATACACTAGGACACACTAAGAACTGATTAAGAACGTCACACCAAAGTGCAAGACCAAGACTTATAAACCAAACCTATCGTGGTCACTATAGAAGTCCAGCTAATCAACGCCTTGGGGGTGAAGGGGGGTCGCGACTGTGCTGCCCGATTGGTTAGAAAGTAAAATGAGGACGACCCTAATGCGTTATTAGTATGCAAAACCTCAGTTAATATGTTGTCCTGCTATCTACCATTGTAGACCTGTTTACATTAAACATGAGAATTATGGTAGTGTCTATTCGTAGAGGCTGATAAACACCTGTCGGAGCCCCGATATAGTAATAAATGTTGAGCCCCTTAAAAAAAAAAGAGGCAATCAAAAGCAAAAAATACATATTGACTAAGTTTAAAGAAAAAAACTATATATTTTAACAAAAATTTAATATATTAATTTACCTATCTTTACTTAAAGTTAAAAATATGAAAAATCTTAAAACTTTCCAGCATCAAATTTTCCAAAAATAAAAGGTTCATTCAGTTATTAGTAAAATCATTATCTAAACTGATACTCAGAATGTTATAAATTGATTATTTTATAGTTCGTACGGTGCTTGAAAGGGCATTAAAGCTCCTTTTCTTATGTGGAAAAAGTCCTTTTTATTTGGAGTCTTTATTATGTATGAAATTATGCGAAAGAACTATTTCATTGCTATTTTTTCCCTCGTGCATAATTATTGCTAATTTTTTAAAAATAATATCAAAGCCATTTGACAATGAATTACGATTTGTATCTTTATTTTGACTTAATGGGTAACCACCTTCACAGATTAAGTCTGTCATTGCATGTTCAAATAATAATAAGAATAAGTATTGTATAATCAACATAAACAATTAATTTGAAACTTCAGGTAGTGTATTGAGAAAGTTTGCTTTTGGTAACGCTGCGTCAGTCGATGTGTTATACTTAGAAAGTATTTAGAATAAAACCAATACAGATTTCAAATAACGAAACCTATTTTACTCTGATGTCGTGTCAGTAATTACTGCTTTTTTACCCTGCCAATTGAGTATAAACCCTGTTCATAGAATAGGTGTTTTACTCTTTTTTGCTATTGTAGCATGTTGGTTTACAGTATAATGTACTTTAACAGTGAATTTATAAACTCAGTGCATTTAGAAAATTTAAAGTTAGTGCATTTCCCAACAGCCGAATGAATATGGCGCTGCTCCTTGGTACCCGAGTTTGAATCCCTTTGCTGGCATGGGTGTTCGAAGTCGTGCGGAATCTGCTTAAAACAGTAGGTCCTTGTCTCAGTAGGAAATCAGTGAGACTGTAGCGGTCCAAACCAAACCAAAAAATAAGGAATGAAAACAATATAGATTGCTGTGCTGTTGTGTTACTAAATACTTTTCTAGCCTATTTTTTTTCCTCTTGCAAACTAAGTATGAACCTTGAAAAAAAATACGCAAATTAAAGCTGATGTTTTTCTGCCAATTAAGTGAAAAAAAAAGGTAAAAGCTAAGTGGAAAAAAAAATGATAGAAATTATGTCCGATATATTCATTTATATAAATCTTTAAACTTTTTTATAATGTCGCTTCTTTATTAACAGTCTAGTTATTAAATTTTAAAATTTCACGTATTGAATCTACATACCAGCCAACTTTTGCTCATTATGCGTAAAAATACGCAATTTATCCGTTCCTGATGCCCAAACCTGTTTTTCTTACTCAATTTTTAGTGTTTGTAAACATTTCATAACGAGGAAGCTTCTTGACTTAGTTTCCGGTTTCTTTTGAATCATCCCAACACATCGATAAAAATAACCTTGCACAAATAAATGATCAATCCACAGGCGATGGTAACTGAACTTTGTTCTTAAATATCACTTAATTAAAAAACACTGCTTAAAAACACATTAAGTTTAACATAAAAAACAAGCATCTTCAATAAACATAGGACATATCAGTGGCGTGCGGTAGGTTTTCATGCAGGGTGTGCAGAGAACATGGATTTTCCAATAAATCTTTAATCATTGAGACATCCGAGTTCTCCATTCTGTGAAACGGGTTATTTATTATGAATATAAATTTAAAGGTTACAATAAATAAAATATATACCTACGAGTAGTCGAGTTATAACTATAAAAACAGCTAAACTTATGAAAATTCTACTAGCACTGAAGCAGAAATCATATATGTTGTATGGTGTCATATCGGCGTCAAAAAATCAACGGTTCGGGCTTCCACGAAAAATTTATATGTCCAGCAAACGTAGCACCATATGGCGCCCACCGCTGCGGTGCCTCATCCGGATGCTCATGGGTACCGACAAACCGAACTTCTATTCCACGTGCAGAGGATTTCACTGCACGCTGGCACAATAGAGCGAACTGTTTCTTGTTCGGTCAGTGGATTAAATTATATTTATTAATTGTTTTTAACATTTGAAAATCATATATTCTGCGAAAAACATCTTGACAATTTTTAAAAACAAAACCAGGGATATGGTGTTACAGATATAACTTATATACTGTCTGTAAGACACAATGAATGGTAAAATTTGGACTGTTCTGTTAAAATTCGTTTCTTTAAAACAAAACAACATTGTTTTTCAGCTAATTATTTCAATAAATATAATACATCACCGAAATTACTTTACCACACTAAAACATTTCACTTTATATTGATGAAATACTTCTTTTATATTTCCATGAAAACAAAATCTTACAATATATAAATTTAAACATTAACCGTCTGCAAAATCGTATGGCCAGTTAATCAGTTAAAAAAAAACAGAAGTGCTTCAGCACGTAAGTCCCCGCTCTAATACAACGCTTAATAAACCGTACCTTCGGATGATTCTGAATGCCAAGTGCAGGAAAAATAGCTGCACTTGCCTCAGTGCCATAGTATGCTGTTCAGTAGCCCATACATATAAAGCGTGATTTTCAATTTAGTGCGCAGTGCGTACACATCAGAACTTCCTATGTTCGTTTGCGCGCTACGTGGTGCAGCACCTAGTACCGCACGCACTGCGGGAATACAAGCAAGCAAATCAACATAATATTTGAATATATTATAAATAATATTTATTATATACCATATAAAGATAGGTAGACATAGGTGCAGAAAATTATTGTCCCTCATAATTTTGCCAGGGTGTGCAGTGCACACCCTGCACATATGGACCGCACGCCACTGATATAAATATAATATATATATATATATATAAATATATTTTATTCTCTACATTTCAGAATTGTTTTAAACCAACCCCATAGAAATATTCAATTAGACGTATAAAACTGTAATTATGACAACATATAACTTTTTAAAAATTTTAAAGATGAATATATAAATGGTGTTTTTTTATGAGCGCAATGCAAATAAAAATCCATTGTACAAATTGATTTCAAATTTTCACTATTACACATTATAGGCCTACGATGATACTCTGCCTACTTTTTTCATTGTTTGTTTCATTTAGTATTTATAGTATTTGAAACGAAATTTTTAAACTTTATTTTAACAGAAAACAATTTAATACATTTTGATATTTTTTTAAAATTTAAAATAATAATTTACTTCCATAATTTTAATTTTAAATTTTCTCCATTCTGAAACGGGTTATTTATTATGAATATAAATTTAAAGATTACAATAAATAAAATATTTACCTACGAGTAGTCGAGTTATAACTATAAAAACAGCTAAACTTATGAGAATTCTACTAGCACTGAAGCAAAAATCATGTCTTTTGTTGTATGGTGTCATATCGGCGTCGAAAAAGCAACGCTTCGGGCTTCCACGAAAAACTTATATGTTCAGCAAACGTAGCACCACACTGTGCCATCCGCTGCGGTGCCTCATCCGGATGCTCATTGGTGCCGACAAACCGAACGTCTATTCCACGTGCAGAGGATTTCACTGCACGCTGGCACAATAGAGCGAACTGTTTCTTGTTCGGTCAGTGGATTAAATTATATTTATTAATTGTTTTTAACATTTGGAAATCATATATTCTGCGAAAAACATCTTGACAATTTTTAAAAACAAAACCAGGGATATGGTGTTACAGATATAACTTATATACTGTCTGTAAGACACAATGAATGGTAAAATTTGGACTGTTCTGTTAAAATTCGTTTCTTTAAAACATTGTTTTTCAGCTAATTATTTCAATAAATAGAATACATCACCGAAATTAATTTACCACACTAAAACATTTCACTTTATATTGATGAAATACTTCTTTTATATTTCCATGAAAACAAAATCTTACAATATATAAATTTAAACATTAACCGTCTGCAAAATTGTATGGCCAGTTAATCAGTTAAAAAACCAAAAGCGCTTCACGTAAGTCCCCGCTCTAATACAAAGCCTAATAAGCCGTACCTTCGGATGATTCTGAATGCCAAGTGCAGGAAAAATAGCTGCACTTGCCTCAGTGCCATAGTATGTTGTTGTCCTCTAGTAGCCCATACATATAAAGCGTGATTTTCAATTTAGTGCGCAGTGGGTACACATCAGAACTTCCTATGTTCGTTTGCGCGCTACGTGGTGCAGCACCTAGTACCGCACGCACTGCGGGAATACAAGCAAGCAAATCAACATAATATTTGAATATATTATAAATAATATTTATTATATACCACATAAAGATAGGTAGACATAGGTGCAGAAAATTATTGTCCCTCATAATTTTGCCAGGATGTGCAGTGCACACCCTGCACATATGGACCGCACGCCACAATTCAATAGGGTTGTATTGGTCACCCCGCTTATATGGTCTGATTTTTCTAGACCGCTAAGCTGACCGTATAACCGATACAGACTGTACTTATATACATGCATATGTGTACATACATACATATGTATAAACACACACACATGCATATATACAGAAGACGTATTTGTGAGATTAGTTGTAGAAACATAACTGGATTTGAAAATTTCTGGGTATTCAATATTGGTGATATATATTGATGGTATGATATTGGTATAAAATATGTTTATTCCTTTTATGAGTGCAGAAAAAGAAGACGGCATATGGACAGGACCGTAGCCAGAAATTCTTTTCGGAGATTACCAAGAAAGATATCTTTATTTGTGAATGATACTTTAATTGATGAAAGAGAAATCACTGATTTTCCGGAATACAGTGCTGTACAGGGTTGGCATGATTTAAATCAGTTGATTTTTTTAAAAAAATCATTGATTTAAATCATTTTTTTTTTCACTTCTCTTAAAACCTACATTCGAAAGACAGGAGAATTGGGAATCAGTCAGCACAGAAATACCAATAAGTAAATAAGTGTAAATAGATAGTATGTTTTCTAAGAATTTAGGGGTTGTTATCAGAAAGTATGTAGTAGGGGTCGGTACGACTAGTTATGACTCGTAGAATTCATTTTATGTAATTGGGGGGTAAAGAGAGTTTTCCAGAACTTGAAATCCAGTTTGTCTACCAAATAACAACAGCCGTCATATTATCTGCTAGAATGGAAAGACAGTTTTCTTCTTTAGGTATTTTTCATTCTAACCTTCGTAACCAATTAGGAGTGGATACGACATCGAAACTAGTGTTCTTATTGAAACAGTTAAATCCATAATTCGTTGCTTAAAAAGTATTGAAATAATTGTGATTTTTTTTTTTTTAAATAGTTTGCATTAAATGAATATTTAATTTGTTCTTTAAATTGACATCTTATTTAGTTTGCACCATCCAATTACAAAATAATGAAATGTATTTAGATTAAAATTTATGTATTTAATTTTAGGTAATCAGTGTGTCGAATATACTAGATAGATAAGATGTTACTTATAACAAACTATTCCATGTATATTGCAAAAAATATAAAAACACAACAATAATTAAAATTAGAATTCAGAAAAAAATCAAATAAATCTGATTTAAATCGAAAAAATCTGATTTTTTTTAATTTTTTTTAAAAAATCATGATTTTTTTTCAACCCTGGTGCTGTATTTCTGACCAGTCCTGGAAGACTTATAATCTGAGAGACTGTTTTTTTTTTTTTTTTTTTTTTTTTAAGAAAATAACTGTTTATGTTCATGAACAGCTAGTCAGATAGCACACACACACACACACACACGTGTTACATTGTCTATCTACAAAATGGTCTTTCAAAATTTCGGGGGGGGATCAGTCCACCAAATCCCTCCCCCTGCCTACGGCCTTGCATATGAATTATGATCCTTTTAAGATTCAAGCATTAAATCTTCGTCTCTAACTCAAAAATAAGCAAATTAATGGACGGAACAAGCGGGAGAAAGTTTTTTGACTGAATGGTGAAGCGTGCACGAGTGCTTTTCAAACTAGAAGCACTCTGCCTGCTTTGCTTTTCAGCTTCAGTGTCATTCTTCCAGCAGAATAATTTGAATATTTTACAATAGGTATCGTTTCCCCCACGGATTAGACCCTTCTCCAGATTTGCCCATGTCTGACAAAAGAGAATTACTTCAGAAATCGGAGAAAATCCATTCCGCACGTGGTATTTGTTTATAAACTATCCTGTCGCGTGGGGCCACTTAATGTTCCACTTGACAAAAGGAAGTGGTTGCTCAGTCAGGTGAAAAACCCAGATAATCCGCCAAGAGAGGATCGAAAGGTTGATGAATTGCATCTTTATTTTCTTCCCTTTCTGCACCTGTCGCAGCTTCATTTCATCTTGGTAGCCACTTGGTTGTTCACAGTACCTGAAAAAGGAAAAAGTAAATTGTTAGCCCGTGACTATTGTTAGTTTGCTGTTATGAATTAATTTACATTTTACTACACATTTCATGTAAGCTATAACAGTTATTACACATTTATTGGCAGGCCTAATGAACTGAATATTTCGTATAAATTACTTTCGCATCAATGACATCAACATTGAATTTTACATCAATTTAGTTTGTTGATTTCGTGGCTAATCATTCTATTGACCTCACACATAAAAGTACATTCTTTTTCTAGTCCTCTAGGGCACAGATTTAGTACCATTGACACGCGAAAGGTATTTCGGTGGATCGATTCATGTAATATTAAAGTATGCATGGTAAGATTAATTTATACCCATATATACATTCATACATACATACACGCATACATATTTACATAAATGTAGATATATATGTGTAAAATAGGTTTTATATATATATATATATATATATATATATATATATATATATATATATATATAATATATATATATATATATATATATATATATACATACAATATAACATATATATAAATACATATAGATATATTCTTATATATGTGTGTATAAAGATAGTAATAAATACTAATATACAATACAACACACACAAAAAATATCGTAATATATATGCTATAATATATAAATATAATATAATATATATATATATAATATATATATATAAATATATATATATATATAATATATATATATATATGTGTTATATATATATATAATTATATATATATACAGATATATAAATATATATATATATATATATATATATATATATATATATATATATATATATAATAATATATACATATAATATAACAGATATAATATATATATATATATATATATATATATATATATATATATATATATAAAAACATAGAGAGAGAGAGATACATTTATAAATAATTTTTATAAAGGATATTATTTTGATATAACTTTATTTACTGTGCTTTTTTTATAATTATCTTTTTAAACACGTCTATAACTTTTCGTCTACCCTCTGTCTTATATCTCCTATCTCCAGCTGTGTGCAATTTATTTAGCGATGAAAAATATTCTGAATATTTTGCTCAACCAAATGTTTTTTATTCACTTCCATTCACTGGAAACAACATAAAGGAAACTTTTTTCCCAGCCATCAAATGCGGATTCAAAACCGAGTACGATAGCAATATGGAGTTAAATCGAGGAGCATGGGCCAAAGTTATTAATAGGTTTAAATCCATTAAAAGTGTCCGTATTTAAAAAACAGTAATTAACGCAGGTCTGTAAGAAAAAAACTGGAATAATAGTTTAAAAGCCCTAATCAGAATAATTATTAAAAAAGAAATAATAGTATGTTAGACAATAAGTAAATTTAAAATAAAATAAAATAAAAGTACGCAAATGCAATATAAAATATAGCAAAAGAATTTTTTTTAATTCATAAAACACACAGTGCAGAAATTAAGGAAGAAAAATGGAAAGATTAAAAACACGGTGCGAGAACAGCTATAATATAACATATCGTGACTATAATATCGATGGTGAAATATAATGCGGCCGATATACGGTGGCCGTAATATCGACGGTCCAAAATAACATGACCCAAATATCGTGAGTATAATATCGACGATACAAAATAACGCTGAAATATCGTGACTATGATATAGATTGTCCAAAATAACGCTGCTGAAGTATCGTGGCTCTAATTTCGACGGTCCAATAAAACGCATCCGAAATGTTGACTGTAATATCGACGATCCAAAATAATACGACTGCAATATCGACGGTCGAAAATAATACGGCTGTATCATCGAAGGTACCAAACAAAACGAAAAATCATGACTATAATATCGACAGTTCAAATTATCTTGGCTATACTATCGACGGTCCAGAATAGCGCAGCCAATATACCGTGACTATAATATCGACGATCCAAAATAATGCGACCGAAACTATCATGGCTATAATATCGACGGTCCAAAATAATACGGCTGTAACACTAACGGCTCAAAACAAAACCGCATACTAAATATCATGGCTACAATATCAAAAGTCGAAAATATCGCGGCTTGATCGACGGTAAAAAATATCGCCGATCCCTGTCTAAAATATCATTAATCCAAAATACCACCTCCCAAAATTATTTCTATATGTGTCAATTATTTCTTGCTCCGTGAGGCCTAAGCCAGGTTGGAGTGTCAATACACTTACTAATTATTTATTTTTCATAAGAATACAATGAACATTATTAATGGGTCTAAATTCATAAGTGTCCGTATTTAAAAAAATAATAATACAATAGAAAATTAACGCAGGTCTGTAAGAAAAAAAACTGGGTTAACAGTTTAAAAGCCCTAATCAGAATAATTATTAAAAGAGAAATAATAGTATGTTAGACAATAAGTAAATTTAAAATACAATACAATAAAATAAACGCAAATGCAATATGAAAAATGGCAAAAGAATTTTTTTAATTCATAAAACACACGGTACAGTGGCCGTAATATCGACGGTCCAAAGTAATATGACCCAAATATCGTGAGTATAATATCGACGATACAAAATAACGCTGAAATATCGTGACTATGATATAGATGGTCCAAAATAACGCTGCTTAAGTATCGTGGCTCTAATTTCGACGGTCCAATAAAACGCGCCCGAAATGTTGTCTATAATATCGACGATTCAAAATAACGCGACTGTAATATCGACGGTTCAAAATAATACGGCTGTATCATCGAAGGAAACAAAACAAAACGTTGACGAAATATCGTGGCTACAATATCAAAAGTCAAAAATATCGCGTCTTAATTGAGGGTAAAAAAAAAAAAAGCCAATCCAAAGTATTCCTTGTCTTAATTCTTGTATGATTAACCCCTTCCGGTAAAATGACGAGTCTAGCTCGTCATTAGTTTTTCATTCCATACCGCACAATGACGAGCTACACTTGTCATGCGATTAAAGTTACTGTTAAATATGAT